>OX596075.1:58397318-58997318 GCA_951394005.1 Protophormia terraenovae | reverse complement strand
TTATACAACACTTAGCAACTAGAAATATCCACACTCAAGGTAGATTAAGAAGGTAACGACAACTCTACAACAACTACAACACCAAAAAAACCCCATGTATTTTGTTTTTGCATTGGCATTTCTTATGTCAACTTTAATCAAGGCTTATTTACTATTAGGTTAGAGCAATTCTACAACAAATACAACAATAAAAAAAGTTCTCTCATGTGTTTTCGTAAAATGTCAAATTTTGTACATTGAAACAATAACAAAAATGATATAAAAAATGTAAACAAAACACACATAGAAACAAACACCATATAAAAAAAAGATTTGACAGTCATCACACATAAAGAAAAAAAAAGTCAGCTGTGTTTTTAACTCTACCTAATAGTTAATATACCTTGACTTTAATTTTGTCATTTCTCATGTTTATTTACAAAAAACAAAAACAATTCATGTAGTAAAAAGAGAGGAGGAAGACGAAATAAGACAAAAGTAAGCAAAAAAAAAAATGTAAAGATAAACAAAAATTTGACACCTCAAATTACAAAACACAGGCAGCCATATTGATTTCAAAAAGAAAAAAAATTCTCAGCTGTTTTAATGTCGTTACCATAGTATAATAATAAAGTATACTCGTAAGACCAGCTGTTTTACAATTTTTTCATTGGCAAACCTCGCGGTACTGTCAAATTGTTTTTGTATTCACATGTAAAATATTTTTTGAGTTTTTTTCTCTTGCTCTCTTTCGTTCTCTCATTTTTCCGTTCAAAGCATTCTGACATTGTGGGCAGTAGTTTTACACTAACAAAATACAAGCAATTTTTGTTTTTGTAGATGTGCGAGTACTTTATATTTTACTATGGTCGTTACCTTCTTTCTGTAAAGTTGCGCACGCACAATTTTGTTGAAACCATATTGCGCAGTATTATTTATTTTCGTTTTGATTTTGCTGCTATAGTATAATGTTTAGCAGACTTTTTGTTGACAATTCCATTGCTGCTAGACATTCTTGTGTGAAAGTTAAAAACATAAACATACATACGAACATACACACTAACTACATTACACTACATTTCTACCTTTATGTGTTTTATTCTTACACACAAAGCATCGAAATTTCAAAAAAAAAAAAAAAAAAGACTGCTAAATTGCCTACTATAGCAGAAAAATCAATGCGCAAATTTTCAAATAGAATAGAATATCCAGCATAACAAAGAAAACTCAGACTGGTGTGTAATCATAGTATAATAACAAAGTACTCGCACATCTACAAAAACAACAATTGCTTGTATTTTGTTAGTGTAAAACTACTGCCCACAATGTCAAAATGCTTTGAACGGAAAAATGAGAGAATGAAGGAGAGCAAGAGTAAAAAAAATCGAAAAAAATTTTACATATGAATACAAAAACAATTTGACAGTACCGCGAGGTTTGCCAATGAAAAAATTGTAAAACAGCTGTTCTTACGAGTATACTTTATTATTATACTATGGTGTGTAATATGTTTTCGAAAAAATTGTGCGAGCGCAACTACAGCACGAGGTTGTAGTTTTTATACCCTTCACCAAAGGTGTAAAGGGTATATATAAGTTTGTCATTCCGTTTGTAATTCCCACAATTTTCGTCGGAGAGCAAAAAAGTTCACATTTTCGGGATCCTTGTAAGAAATGATGATGATAGGACCATGTCCGTCCGTCCGTCCATCCGTCCGTGTGTCGGTTGAAATGGCGTTTATGAAGCCCACCGATAACTGACATATATAATATATATATCAAACGATCGGAAATGCCTTCGAGAATTTTGCTATTGGAATTCAGCAAGATCGGTTCATACAATGCCGAGATACGTTAAAAAAAAACCGGTTTTTAGAACCGGTTTTCTAGTTTCTGAAGCCTCTGTATATACTAGGGACTACGTTTTTACAAAGAAGTCTCGGACATTTTTTTCTGAATTTTTGTTCTGAAAAAATGAAATAAATCGGTTCAATAATAACTGAGATATCGGACAAAACGCATTTTTTATTTTTTGAAGCCCTGTTTAAGCTATAGATTTTTATTTTTATACAGATCGCTCACAAATATTTTTATAAAATTTTGGTTTTTTTAATCAGCAGGATCGGTTTATAAATGGCGGAGATATTCTTTAAAAACCGGTTTTTGGAACCGGTTTTTCAGTTTCTGAAGTCTCTGCATATACCAGGGACTCCGAATTTTTAAAGGGGGCTCGGAAATTATTTTCTGAATTTTTGTTCTGAAAAAATGAAATAAATCGGTTCAGTAATAACTGAGATATCGGGGAATTTTTTATTTTTGAAGCCCTTGTTCAAGCTACAGATTTTTATTTTTATATAGATCAGTCATAAATGTTTTTATAAAATTTCGTTTTTTTTTTTAATAAACCAAATTCGTTCATAATCAACAGAGTTATGGCCCAAAAACATGTATATTAAGCATTGTAATGACTATTAGTGACGTTTTTTGTTTTTTGTATAGACAAGTAGTTTAGTTAGAAACAGCAGTCATATAATGAATAACAGTGTTGTTGTTGTTCTTTGTATATGCAGTCTGTACAAAAATAAATAGATATGGAATTGTTGTTGTTTATTTTTTTTAAACTAAAACATATCTGTTAAGAATATACATAAATACATACACAAACATGTATATTAAGCATTGTAATGACTATTAGTGACGTTTTTGCCTATAAGACAAGTAGTTTAGTTAGCAACAGAAGTAACATAATGAATAACAGTGTTGTTGTTGTTGTTCTTTGTATATGCAGTCAGTTTGTATATACACACATAAAAAAATAAATAAATATGGAATTGTTGTTGTTTATTTTTTAAAAGCAAAGCCTGCTATGATTGTTTTTTTTTTTCATATTCAAATTTTCGTAGTTTGAAAAAAATTTAGATTTAAATATGTGAAAATATGAAAGCATACGTTAAGGCGAAAATTTTATTATTTGTCGGTAATATGGTAATATGATGTCGATAAGATAGTAAGATGGTAATGTGGTGAAGGGTATCAAAGATTCGGCACAGCCGAATCTTTTTTCAATTTCATTATATTTGACATACAAGTTGAATACTGTTTAAGTAGTATGTTGCCATAAATTGTAAACAAACGCTGCAATTTTTAGTATACAACATGAAAATATTGCAGCAGTTTGTAGTAGTAATGGAATACGAAATGTTAAACAGTGAATATATTTTTTAATATGGCGTCTCTTAGTAGTTAATATTTATAATAAATAAGAGCTACTATAATAGAAAAATTAAGCCTTGTTAAAAAGGCCATCGTTTTAATATGGGTCTAGACTGTTAGCAACGGTTTTTATAATTTTACGTTTTTTAGTACACATCCACACATAACTCTCATAAGATAAACGTGTCAGGTGATTCGTTACATTTACATTTACGGTAGAGTAACGGAGCCTTTATTATCTTCTAAGTCTTCCGTTGGGACATAACACTGCACTATGTAATATGTCTTACACTACTCTTGAAGCGAACCATTATTATTCTGTCTAATATGGGCATCCATGTTTGAAGTGTGTTTCTGATCCTCTTTGATATTATAAATCCAAATCCACTTCTGCCACCATCTTTCCCACTGTAGATTACAGTATTACTATTTCCTGTGATAAGTTCACCATTATCATTCCATTTCACTTCACTTATGCTTAGGACTACCTGTGTGAAGAAATCAAACCGACAAGTGGCAACAGTAACAAACTTTCAGCAAACTTTTTGCACGTGCATTTGTTTACATAAAAAATGTGAATAAAAATACATAAAAAACGTAAACAATCAATGAACAAAAAAATTCTAATAAATTCAATTTTCTTAAAAAAAAAATCTGGAATATTCGTTGACCACAAAATCCGAAAACGGGTTTTAATAGTAGACAGTCCTAGGAATCGAGAAATGTGATTGTCATACTTTTGGAAATGGCCAAATTTAGGTAAACGGAAATTTTTTAATAAAATCTAAACTATTTCTTGACCACAAAATCCGAAAACGAGTTTTAATAGTGAACAGTCTTATGAATCGAGAAATGTGTGCTCAAGGAATAGTTTAGATTTTTTTAACAAATTTCAATTTACTCAAATTTGACCATTTCTAAAGTTTGTTAGGGAGTAATACCTAAGATTTGGGTTTTTCGGGAATGAAAGTCATATTTCTTGATTTCTGGGACTGTCCACTATTGAAACCCGTTTTCGGATTTTGTGCTCAAGGAATAGTTTAGATTATTTAAACAAATTTCAGTTCACCCAAAATTTGCAATTTTCAAAAGTTTGTTAGGGAGTAGTACCTAAGTTCTGTTTTTTTTTTTTTTTTGGGAATGACAGTCACATTTCTCGATTCCTGGGACTGTCCACTATTGAATTTCGTTTTCGCATTTTGTGCTCAAGGAATAGTTTAGATTTTATTATGCGCGTTCCTTTTCGTGAACCATAGGTTGTTGGCATAAGATCCAGTTCGTTGTTATTTTGCCTTGTTTCTGTTTCGTTAATCGGTTGTTGTTCCAGCTAAGCAGGTGATTGGTCTGCTATAGCGGACCCTAGGATAATGGGGCTGCCATCTGTCGTTGCCTAGAAACAACGCCCTCCGTGCATTTGGTGTAGTGGTGTGGAACCTTGCTAATCGTTTATTCCTACCTTTTTCCCCAGTAGGTGGAATGATATCCTATGATATCCTTTTTCCAATGGTGAGGGTGGCCAAGGGGCTTCTTAAATGGATTGTTATTGTTTTGAGGCCACTTAATTTGTAAAATTCGAAAATCATGATAAAAAATGGTTCGCCCTACACCGGGTTTCGGACCTGGGATGATCGTCTTGCAGGCAAGCTCTTTAACCATTATACCACGCCGCCAGTGTGGTATTCTCTACAAATTTTTTATGATAAATTGAAATTTAGAATCTAGTTTACTGACTATTTTAATTTAAAGATCTAAGCTAGAATACATATGAAGCATGGATGCGTAAAGGGCGTATGACCTACATTTTTCAAATATATATATATATATATATATATATATATATATATATATATATATATATATATATATATATATATATATTATATATATATATTTTTTTGTCATATAATTATAGTAACCAATTTACACATCGTCACCTAAAATGCAAAAGGCCGTAACCACACTTTTTCATATTTTACACCAGAAATAAAAAACAGTATGAAAATGCAAAAGGCCGTAACCAAAATTTTAAATTTTTTGCTTTAAAATTAACCAATTAAATAAAATTTCGAAATCGTTCACTTAAAGCATAAATACATAAAGAATAAAACACCCTTCGAACCAAATTTTTCTTAAATGGAACACATTTTACAACTGTAAAATTCCGCATTCTTTGCTTTGAAGCCAATTGTATTGAATTAATGAACCTTATCTGTAGGCGGTATTGGTGGCTATAGGATTAATATTTAATTTTAAAGTGATGTAGTAGTTTTTATTCTAAGGATGATATTTTGCATAGACCCTTTTTATATGTTAAACAATAAAATAATATATCAATAAAGGTAAAATAAATATAAGATATTTTTATTTTTATTTATTATTATGTATGTATGTGTGTATTTAAATATGCGTTATTTTTAAATAACGGATTTATGTATGCATTTTCAGTTATTACATTTTATGTATGTGGTGATTTAATTATTGTAAATATTATATTTAAGATTCACATCAAAAGTCTTAGCAAATTTTGATTTCTACAACAAATTTACCTGAAGCTTTGTTACGAAAATTAATTGAGTAAAATGTAATAAAATATTTTTACATGTTATGTGACAACAATGAACGTATTATATTTTTATTTATAAATTTTTAACTAATTCGAATAATCGAAATGGATTTACACCATAATTAATGTTGATTGCCTTATAGAAGGAAATATAACATATTTAAATATATTGCATTATACAGACTTTTAATGTGGATCTTGTATTACCAAGTATTTATACTTTTAATATATATTTTTTTTTGCTGAGAGCTATGAAAAGTTAAAATAGATTAAATTTGTAGATGAGTTCTAAAATAAAGAAAAAGTATTAAATAATTTTACATGAATATTAATTTAAACTCACACAATTTTTAGTTTATAATATGTATTGTATTTTGTTTACACAATTTAAATAAATATCAAAATAAAAACTATATGTTGTTAATACAATTAATAAAAGGCAAATAAATTGTTAACACTGAAATGAAAATTAAGCCATACAAAAGTTCACAGAGAGTATGTTTATGAGTTAAAATTATTGAAACTAATAACATATTTTTAAACATTTGATGTTTATATTTCAAATGATCACTACCCATAAAACATTTCGCAAACAATGACCTCAAATAAATATCCTTGGCTCCATTCCTAGTTAAATGTATTTGTAAAATTCTGTTATTAATTTTTTAATTGAATATGTCAACTTTATATATATGTATGTAGTTTTAAATAGCCAACGTGTTGTAATTAATGTAAATTTGTATACTATTGAGTAAATGAGTCGACTGTTGACATAATATTCAATATAAGTTAAAATAATTGGTGTTTGTAGCTACTTTTTTGTTTAATAAAAAATTGCTTATAAAGTGATTACTCTAAATTTGTCTACAGTTGTTCTATTTTTAATATTTTAACTGCATAGTGGGCCATGTAAACACGATATATTACCTGTAACGAAAATAAAATCATAATTAATTATGTACATAAAATATATAAATATACAGTTAATAGGGTCAAGTATATTTCTTTGAAATTTTTTGAGTTTTCGACAAAATTTTATGCAAAACAATAAAACTTTTAATGCCAAATTATTGTGAATATATTAAATTATAAACCTATACAAAAATAAAATCCTTTAACATTATCCCAAAAACGGTATATCCTCTCAAGCACAAATAGTCCTTTTTCAGTGTGGACAAAAAATTAGTGTCAGCATTAATTTTGTTAAAATTTTTTAAAAATTTTTATGAGATATTACTTTTTTAAATCTCGATAACGATATTAAAAATAAAAAACCGAAAAAAGATGAAAATCATCGATGACCCCCAATTCCGAAAACTATTCGTATCAGAAAGGATCTATAGATTTGGAATTTTAAAAATATGGTTAAAATCGAAGGACCCAACAAGAGATAAGTACCGAAATCGATCATTTAAGTTAAATTTCATTTTTAATTAAAAGGTAGCAGTTATAGACAATTTAAAAATATTTAATGTAAAACAAGCGCGAATCTATATACCCACCATCAACTTTTTCAAATTTTTCTTTATATGGAAGATGGGCGGTAAAGTGAGCGGACCACGCCCATTTTTTGTTCCCGAGCTTATATTGGTCCTGAACTATTTGTACAAAATTTCGTTGACGTTTCACCTTATATGGGAGGTGGGCGGTAAAGAGGGTGGACCACGCCCATTTTTTGATTTCCATGTTTATATCGACTAAACTATCTGTACAAAATTTCGTTGTTATACATGCTTTTGTTTAAGAGATATCAGCAGAAAAGTATGAAATGAAGCTACAACGGACACCCTGTGTTTCTAGTATTTAGCCCTTAACTTTTTTGTTTATTAACCGATTTTGCCCATTTTCAATATCAAACAAACCTTATATAAAATAAATATTTGAGCCAAATTTCGTTCCCCTAAGTTGCCCCGTTCGAGCCGTATCCTGCTTTCAACAGACAGACAGATGGAAGACGGACGGACATAGCTAGATCGACTCAGAATCGAACCAGGACCCAGAAAATATATACTTTATGGGGTCTTAAATGATTCCTTCGACATGCTACGCACGGAATGACAAAATCAATATACCCCCCCATCTTTTTGATGGTGGATATAAAAAGTTCTTTGGAAACAGAAAATCACAAAAATGTTTATCAAGTCGTCGACTTTTAATGTCAATAAGTCAATTCGTTAGAAGTTTAAATGTCTTTTGAGAATATGAGAGGACAATTGGCGAAAACACATTTTATTCCAATTACCATTCTGGAAAGCCACAATCTTACAATACATTATCTTCTAAAGAAGGAGTATTTATTTTATAGAAGAATATAAATGTTAAATTAGGTAGGAGATGGTTTGTATGGGTTCAAAAAATACAGATTTGGAAACATTTAATATCCCCTGTACAATTAAGCATAATGGTGTTGCTAATATATCGGATTTAAACATTTCAAATTTTTAGGTCGATATCTCAGCATCAGGGAACTCCAAAGAAATAATGTTTCCTCCAAATTATTTTCTTATGTTCTCAGAAGAAATTTATGTTCCAAGTAGATTTTGAACCGACTTAATAGAATTAAAACTTCCAGACTTGGTAAAATTTTTGGATGATTTTTCGTTTCCTTACAACTCTTTTTGCACTAAATATTTTTAATTGATCTTAAGTTCTTAAAATAAAATTATTAAACTTAAATGATCGATTTCGGCACTTATCATATTTTTAAAGTTCCAAATCTATAGGTCCTTTCTGATACGAATAGTTTTTGGATTTGGGGATCATAGATGATTCTCATCTTTTTTAGGTTTTTTATATTTAATATCGTTATCGATATATAAAAAAAAGTAGTTTCATAAAAATTAAAAAAGAAAAAAAAAAATTACAAAATTACTGCTGATCCTATTTTGTCCATATATATTAGGGTGGCCCTCACTACAAAAAGTGCCCAGATTTTTGTTCTCACCCCCTGAAAATGTTCGGTTAGTCGAAAAACTAAGATATACCAAGTTTTGAACTGATTGCAAAAAATTTAGAGTTGGCTCAAAGCGATCAAAATCTTGAAAACGATGACTTTTTACAATTTGTTTCTTTTCATCGTAAAAAAATTATTTTAAATACAATTTTCTGGGTTTATATCTTGTCGAATTCCATACATTATAAGCTTTTCGAAATTCTTAATATCAAGAAGATTGGATAACTAATAACATAATAGTTATTAAAATAAAATTACCGTAAAACAGGTAATTTTCGGACAAATAGACTCTGAAAAATAAGATTTTAACCAGAATTTGAAGGAAAGAAACGAAACTTGGCATGTAGTATCCTATTGACGTTTTATGTATCCTGTAAATAATTTAAATGTCAAAAATTGTTGTAATAGCAAAAAATACGTAGGTTAGTTATATGCAAAACAAGAGAATTTTGTGAATTTCGATCGTGAATATCTTACGCAGATCATAAGTGATTACCAAAAAATGTTGACATGATGTTTAAAATACCAAGACAAAACCATACGCAGAATTTCGTTTCTCTCTAAAGTTTTGGATGAAATCTTATTTTGCTGTGGTATATTTGGTCGAAAATTACCCGTTTTACGTGAATTGATTTTCATAACTATGATATTATTAGTTGTTCAATTTTCTTCATTTTGGTCATTTTAGAAAGGTAATAAACTAAAGAGTTCAAAACGATGAAAGCGAGGAAAATTTAAGTTCTAATGAATTATTTATGATTGAACAGAACAAAAAACTGTATATATATATATACATTAAGGCGACCCATTCAAAAAAGTGACTTTGTTACCCCTCTCAAAATTTGCCTTCATATGTTTTATGATGTTCCCCCAAAATATTTCGGTTATACTGCTAACCGTTCCACAGAGGGCCAGGGAGATCGATTTTTGGCCAAAACCCTTTATCGTTGTCGGATATGGCAAAAAATTCATATTTCAAGGATATTGGACTTGCTGATTCCAAAAATTACCTAAAAAATAAAAAATTCAAAATGGCGGAACCAAAATGGCTGCAAAATTTTTAAGAAATTCTCTGATCCAGCTAAAATTTTGTGTATAGGCAGTTTTAGATTTACTTAATTTGATACTGAAATCAGAATTTGAAAAAACAAAATGGCGGACTCAACATGTTTCTTTAAGTAATGTTAATTTCTTCAAAAATAGATTTTTTTATAATCGATAAATGTGTCAAAAAGCAAATGCAAGAAAACTTTGAAATCTGTATTCTATAAAATTATCGAAAATATTTAAAAAATGCAATATGGCGGAAACAATATGGCGTCCAAAATTTTTTGTTGCTGTATCTTTCTAAAATTAAGTTTTATGTTTGTTTTTGTTGTTACTGAATTCAAGAACAAACATTAAAAAATCAATTAAGAAAGTTATAGTCGGTTTCATTAAAATTAATTCCGAAATTTTCGAAAATGGACCTAATATGAAATTAGTTTATATGATTTTTACTGATTTTAAAGTTAATTGTGTCAACTATTGCCATTACACTGTAATTTATGTTCGATTTTGGGAGTTAAAGTGATTTTCGAAAGTGGGCTTTACATGGGAGCTATGCCTAATTGTGGACCGATCTTCCTGATATTTTGTACTCTGATTTAATAATGTATTAAACTTATTTGTACTGAATTTTGAAATAGTGACATAAATAAGGAATTTCTAAGCGTAAAAACCCTATTCGTGGGGTATTTGTATGGGAGCGAGTTGAATTAATTGACGAATCACGACCAATTTCCATACTGTTTTTTTTTCTTTTAAATAGAGATAGAAAATTAACTGCATCTATAATTATATCGAAAGTATCCATTTTGGTGTAAATACACTGGATAATTATTTATTTGAAAAAAATATCTAAATGTTTTCTTAAAATTTATGTTATTTTGATATCTAGGAACACTATTATAAATTGGTGCGATAAGGTCATTTATCATTTGGAGCAAGTTTGGGCAACTCTTTTCAAACACTAACATTCTATTAGATATAAAAATAGAAAAAAATTGCTTTTATCTGACTGAGGATTTGTGTGGATTTCTTTGGAAGAAGGTTAATATCAAAAAAATTTTAACTTATTTGATTAGAGTTTAAAAAAATAAACTATATGTAAATAATTTAAATTCGGGTTATTTTTGTTATAATTGCCGATTTAGATGTTAATTGATGCAAAAAAAAAATTTCAGCTTTTGTCATAAAAATATGTAACAAAAACCAAAAAATGGCCCTTTAGTAAAGTTTATTTCTAACAACTTTTTTAACTTTGGATCGATGGTGGAAATGGTGTAGATGGATAACAAAAACATATCAAGGTAAATTTTGAAGGGGGTAACAAAACCACCTTTTTTCTTTCCATAGGGAGTGAGTCGCCTTAATATACATACATTTCAATGTGAATACTTATTACTTTTATTAAGGGGATATAAAGTTCTTAGGAAAATCACTTGTATTACAAATATCAGTGTATTTTAAACAAAGCCACTTAACTACAATAATTTTAACATTTTAGGAGATCAAAAAAGTTTTTGTCAATAATGTCAAAAATCCTCCCCCAAAGACGAATAATTGAACTTGATGTATTTTGATGTGCTAAACACGAATCTGCTTTCAGTTTTTTTCCATCAGATCTGGATTTTTTTACGGGCGTGTCTAATTACTCTAGTATATTTCCTTATAACTCAAGAACGTTCACATCGTTCTTGATTGACATAAGTGATACATCAAAAGATGGGGACTAAAAATATTTTCGAGTCACCTAATCTTCATTTTTTATGTTATGTATAGTTTCGGAGTTATTTTGAAATAAGTGTCCGAAAAAAACTTTTTCATGCAAAAATTTTCGATTTTTTTTATTACTAAAATTTCTTTTTAGAAGTAAAAACATTAAAAATCATTCAGTTTATCATTTTTATCTTAAAGCTGGTACTCATTTTTATCTTAAAGCTGGTAAATAAAGCATGTATCTTCAAAATTGATCAAATCTTGATTTTATTCACAGTTAAGTAAAAATTTCCATATATACATACAATTGAGTAGAAATACAGTGGTGGACAAAAAAATTTTAATTTTTTCTTGAAACAAAAATAGTTTGATTAGATGGATTTCGACGAGTTAAACAAGAATCTGCATTCACTTTTTTCTATCACGTACTGATTTTTTATTATAGGCATGACTAATATCACCTTATTCAGCGGTCACTCTATAAAACTCGAGAATGGTTTTTACATTTTTGACTATAACTCAATAACCGTTTTTTATTGAGTGAAGAATTTCAAATTTTTACGATTTTTCAAATTTTGTTTTTATTATTATTTTTTTGCTACTAATTACCGAATAACTACTGAAATATTAACTGAACAAAAAATTATGCAAATTCAGATCAAAGATGATTTAAATCTCTATCTATTAAAGTTTAATTTATCTTAATTGAACAAACCCTTCGCGAGTAATACAACTGTGACTGACTAAAGGCGGGGTCGTAGTAGTCATGTCCATAAAAAATTCAATACGTGATAGAAAAAAAATAAAAGCTGATTCTTATTAAGTACACTAAATTCCATCTAATCCACCATTTTTTTTTTTTTTATTTAAGACAAAAAAAAAATAAAAATTTTCTTTGCCCACTAGTGTATCACTACTTAACTGTAGGTATGCATGGGTATCGTAACTTAACTGTGAATGCAATCAAGAATTGTGCATCAATTTTATGATACGTGGCTTTATTTACTCGTAGTTTTACCGGCTTTGAGGTAAAGATGATAAACTGAAACATTTTTTGATGTTTTCACTTTTAAAAAGAAGTTTTAGTAAAAAAAAAAAAAAAAAAAAATCTTGAATTTAGCATGAAAAATTGTTTTCGGACACTTATTTCGAAATATCTACTAAATTATTGAGCGGATAAAAATTGTTAGTAGAACGACTTAAAGCCTGTTTTATTTCACATATTTTGGTGTATTATTTATATAAATCGTGCATACCGTTCTCGAATTATAGTGAAATATACTCGAGTAATCGGCTTATTAGACACGCCCATAAAAAATCTCGACCTGATGGGAAAAAACTGAAAGCAGATTCAAGTTTAGCATGCGGAATTCCATCTAGTCCACATATTTTTTAAAGGAGTTATTAAGAGTGTTCTATTAACTTTAACTTTTAGTTTTTGTCTTAGCTTTTTAAATTTGAATTTAATTTCACATAAATGAAATTTTAAAAAATAAACTGATCAACATGCACATTCATATAAAATATTGTGACTGAAAAATATTCATTACCCAACAAACCAAGAAAAGGTACAGTATCATTAATGATATCATAATTTTTAAATTATATGATAAAATATCGTAATATATTTAATTTCACATAGAATTTCAAACATTTTCAAAAATATAAAAATAAATTAACATTTTTTTATGATGTATTATATGAAAACTGTGAAAATACAGCCAAATGTAGTGGAATCGCAAAAAACAAATCATCCAATCTTGGTATGTATTTATTCTGAAATATATATCGCTATTTTCAAAAATTATGATATCATTTTCGAGTGCACCTTTTAGAACGCAACCTGTATAATTTTTGTATTATAAATGATATCATTCTAGGATTTCTTTATCACCGAAATAATATTGTAATGATATCATTATGATATCACTTGGTTTGTTGGGTGCACACAAATTGTGACTAAAGTATTCAAATTCCTATTTACAAACACAAATTTCATAATTTTTAGTTTTCAAAATTAAGATCTGGTAAATCATAGTATAGGAACTACTATGGAAACTACATCACGCAGATATCAAAAGTACGTAACACTAAGAATGTGTTAGTAAAATTTTTTTATATGTATTGGTGTAAAAACCACACTTCATATGTACACAAAGTTTCAAAAAATTGTATTAAAAAATTATTAAATTTTTCTTTTACATGTATATTCGCATATCTGAACAAATATTAACCATTTTAATGTGTATTGTATTTATAATAATTCAATATATCAATGCTAAATATCAACAAAAATGTAAATTCTTTTAAAATTTATTACATTTTTAATACCAATGAAATTAAAAAAAAGATTCGACTCTGCCGAATTTTAGCACAATAGGTTTCTTTTTATATCCATGATTGTTGTTCAAAGTTAAAGAATATAGAAAAACTGATAAAAACTACTTAAGTTTTTCCCATTCTTCTACAATTTTTGTTCGCGCGTTTATACTTTCTGATCTCATTCTAACTAATCAGACTATACAGATAAATTCTGCACCATCTTTGTTGTTGTACACACTTTCAACAGTTAAATACGGTAGTCGAGTTTTGATGACAAAATTTTTTAGTTTTTAAAATTTTTCCGGTTTTTGGGCGGGGTCTGTGCGCCCCTCAACTGAATACAAAATAGGGATTGATACATGTTGAAATTGTGCGTATTTTGCTCTATATCCCGTTGATGTGCCCGAAATAGTCAACGTAGTAGATAGTCTCAAAGTTTGGAAAACAAGTTCGAAAATTTTTCAAAAAGTCAGTTTTTCGCGAGGCGTATTTACATTTTCATATGAAATTGCTTGGATTACTGCGTGAACTTAGTTATTTGTCATTTTACATAACAAAATCAGAGGAGCATTAAAAATAAATTTAATGCAAACATTTTATGGACTTGTGTTAAAAAAGGATTACAATATTAAAAAGCATTTCTATGTAATAAACTCTAAGAAAATATATTTTCAATCAATATATCGTCCCTGCGCTGACTAAATTACCTATGTTATTTTTAATAACTTTTCAGGAAAGCTAAAAAACTGTTTAGTTTTGCAGTTTCTTCGTTGCTTCGCTAAATTTTTATAAGTTTTCTTCGTTTATGAATAGGCTTAGTAACACAAATTATGTGTTTTATAAAAAAAATTAAATTTTTGGCGCATTTTGGAGAAAATCAACGAAAACTTTACATAATTAATTTTGTAGAGCATTTTTTTTGTTAAGATATGATTGTGCTTTTCTTTTTGCAGGTTCTTAAATTCATTTAAATATAAGTTTGAACTATGGAAGGAAGAATTTTTAGTAATATTTTGGTTAAATTTCAACTTCCTAAGATAATTGGAACATGCTATTAAACGGTAATTTTTTGATAATCCCAGAAAAAATCTTCAAAAAAATTAAAAAAGTAAATTCAGTAATATTAATGTTACATGTATCAAACGATAGCTAAATAAAAATTAATGAACCCGTATTTCATGATTTTCAGAAAAAAAATTTTAAATAAGATAAAATTGTGCGAAGACAAAAAATGTTGCAAGTGTACCCTCCTAAAATTAAAGATTTATGTGTCTTAAACTAATTCTCAAAATATTAGGAATCAATTATTTCACTTTCGTGAGCTGGACCAATTTTGAAGTACCTCAAAAAATGTTATTTTCGATTAACACTATACTCAACTTTTAATTTTTGATTAAAAGAAATCCAACATATAATAGTTAACGCTCAGATGTCATTGACAGTATGGTCTCCAGAGCTTTTTCCTGTTCTGATTATTAAAAAAAAACATTATAAATTTTATAATAATCTGAAACTGAAAGACAGACAGACGGACAGATATCATCAATGCTTTAGTTGACGTAAGTCAGTGTCCGTTAATTTTGGTGTAACTAGTCTTAGGATATACACTTTCAGGCGGCATATCATAAGCATACAATATATATATATTTTATGTTTAAATTTTAATATTATCATTTTCTCTAAGAATATTAATAATATTAACATTATTGAAAATTATTTAACTTGTATGAAAAATTATTTACATAAGTAATTTTGTTGGAGCATTTTATATAAAGTTTTACATAGGTAATTTTGTATATCCTAAACTAGTCGAGATATCGCCAAATGCTTTAGTGGTCATATGCATAACTAGTAGGGGATTTGAATGCAGCAATGAAAAAAATTTCCAAAATTTTTACATAGGTAATTCAGTCAGCGCAGGGACGATATGTAGAAATGACTTAGATTCGAACCAAATTTTTCCCAAAATTTTTAAAAATCGCGATTTTTATTGAAAAGAAAATTTTTAAAATTTTACTAGGAAACACTAAAATATCAATAGATACTACTGGGATGATATAAGACATGAGCCTCAAGGGCACCAAAACCGGTTTCAAACTGCACACATGACATCATTTAGAGTCATTTCGCCGCAAGGAAAGTATAAAAATTCAATAATATTGAATGAACATTATCGTGTTAAAACTAAAAAAGTATAATTTAATATCTCTCATGCAGCCAAATTTAAAAAATAAAAAATGTCCTTACCAACTTGATCCAAATTCATAGAATTATAATTACAAAAAATAGTGCTTATCCACAATTATAACTTAAATATTTACAGTTTAATATTTATTTGATAGAGCAAAAAATACAGAATTTTTGGCATATAATTTTCAAAATATAGAGTAATGCAAATTTAAAAATTCTGGGTCAAAATATTTTGTAACGTTATTTTCCAAAAAATACGCAAAAGAAAATTAAAATTCAACGAAAATCGATCTGAAAAATATCAATTACCCAATTTTCAGTAATACTTAAAAAAATGGCAAACGAATTTCTAATTTTTTTTACCTAAATTTTCATAAAACTAAAAAATGACGTTATAATTATGAAACAAGCAGAAGTAAAATATTTGCTGCTAAAACAACAACAGTAATACAATAGACGTTCCAAGTGGTAGCGATCAATAATAAATCCAAGGGCCTAAACTTCTCCAAAGGATCTAACATTTTTATTAAATATTTCAAAAAGATATGCTACAAAATAAATTGACGTTATAAATGTGAAAAGCACTGTATAACATATGTACATTAAAGTGCCTTACGAAAAAAAGTAGCAAATGTACCCCTCTAGAAATGAAGATTAGTATGTTCTTATATGATTCCCAAAATATTACATCTCAATCTTTAAATTTACGTGAGCTGGAACATTTCCAAAACACCTCTAAAATTACGTATTTTTTTCATATCATTATCAAAATTTTAGTTATAAGAAAATTAATTTAAAAGCATATTATGACCATGAATATTCATTTAAATTATAATTATGTCTCTTTTCAGTCGCAAAATATTAAGATTTTACTTACATTTTTTATCATATTTTCTTTGTTCAAACTTGTAATTTTATATATTTCGGACATTTTTCAAGATATATTAGGTTTTAATGTACCATAGGAATCCTGTTATTATTTAAGATAACACGTAATTAACCCACAAAGAGCTAGAGGGTCAATTTTATGCATTTAGTTCCTAAAAGGTTATATTTGGAATTAAATATTGATAAATTTATGAAAAACATAACAAGTTCATTTAAAACCGCGAAAATAATCGAATAAAAACGATTTTTTGAAATTAAGCCTCTATTTTATACGAATTTACAGCTTTTTTGATCAATTATGTTTTTGGGGACATTTATATCCTTAACTTATCATTTATTTGCCGTTAAAATTAACTTAACCAATTATGGGCCGGAAATCCCAAAATATTATTTGTGCAACTAAAGGGTTAAATGAATGCACATATCAATAGTATTTAATGAGAGCTATCCAATGATACAATGATAAATATAATTTACGATGAAAAATTTCTAAAATATTCAAACTTTAATAAAATACTATCTAAAATAAAATCATTGAAAAATTTTCTAAAATTTTAATCTCGCGAGAATGAAAACAAATTTTAAATTATTTTTTGTTCAATATATAATAGACATCGTTTTTCTATCATATGATGTAATTTTTTTTTAAGTTAAAAACTATGTATACTGTCATATTTTTGGAGGTATTTTAAAAATGGTCCAGCTCACGTAAATTAAATAATTGTACCGAAATCTTTTGGGAATTAGCATAAAACATATCAAACTTTAATTTTTTGCAAATTTTTTTGGCCCCATACAAATCAAGGCACTGTAATGTACATATTTTTTTTAACACAAAATTCAAAATTATAAAATTCTTCATAAAAATTTTGTTAGCTCAATTTGAAAATATTTTTTATTTTATATCTTTTTTTTAAGTTTTTTTATTTTTTTCATTTTCTTTTATTTTCTTTGTGACTGACTTTTCAGGGAAAATAAATTTGAGAATGTTCTATTTAATAATTGTACCAAGTTATATGTTCTATTTATTTACAGAATCTGCCTTTATTAGGCCTCACAGTAAGTATTTAAATCTTAAAAACTAAAATTAAAGATTTGTACTCTCTAAGTACATACCCAGGCAGAAAGTGCCAACCGTACGAAATATCAAGCGCTGGCAAAATATTTTTTATAAATAAAACAAAGCGGTTTGCCAACGTTTGAATTTACAACTAGTAAAATGATTTGCCAATTCTTTTTTTTTTTTACTTGTTTTATTTTTATTTATATGTATATTTTGTTTAATTTTACATGTACATATATTGAAAGTATTAATGCAAAAGGTTAATAACAATTGTTTCACTCTGAAATTTAGTAAGAATACACTTAACGACTTATAATCCCATTTCATTGAATGGCGGAGGATAATCAAAAAGACTCTGTTTTTTTTATAAATACTTTCTTTTTAATATTATATTAAATATTACACGTGAAAAAATGAACTGAAAATTGTTAGAAATTGACTTAAATTTATTTTATTTCTATATTTTTATGGACAAATTTTTCATTTTTCTTTATATTTTTTAAGAGCTGTAAATTTATTTAAATAAATTGTAAACTAATTAGAAAGTTAATTATATTAATAAAGGTACTTTCAGAAGACAATATTTAGTATTAAGATTTTTCGACAATAAAAAATTACGTCGGCATGTCAAAAAAATCCAATAGAAAATCCTAAAGTAGTTTACACGGTAATACATATATTGTATATTTTTATGAAATTCATGATGAATATTGATTTAAAATTCCTTTTATAAATATTTTATTGTTTTTACTTTTTGTTTATGAAAAATATAACATGAAAATCAAAAGTTTTTGAACAATTTCAAAAAATTTAAAATACCATTGGTATTTTCAAAAAAATCATAAGTAATTTTTCATAATCAAACAATTTGTATTCAGACGATAAGTAAATATTTTAATATTAAAATTTTTAACAAATCTTAATATTGAATATTATCGTCTGAAAATACCTTAAATAATATAATTAATTTCCAATATAAAGTTTTTATTTAAAACAAAATAAGTCGTTTTTAGCAAAAGATCTTTAATTGGTAAAGCATTTAATTTCTTATTATTCGAATGATAAGAAAACTTCGTATTTTCGGAGTTTTTGGAAAATTCTGTTAAAAAAGATATACATATATTGGCAGTGTGTTAGCTATTTAGTTTTCAGAAGTTTTTACCAACGACTCAAAAAACAATTGGCCAATGGTAGAATGATGTTATCATTTGAGTGTTGGCATAACGATTTAATAGAAGAACGTCTCACGTTTTGCCAACGTTTGAACCACCTTGAAAAATCGTTTGCCAACGTTGGCCCGGTTGTATTTTTCTGCCTGGGTATCTTTAATTTCGCCAGTTTTCTAACCATGTCTCCACACGTCGGAGGTAAATATCTAGTTGACTAGATACTATGTGTGGATTTTCAGGAAAACTGATTACATCGCATGTAGGCAAGTCAGAAGTGTAAATTAAATAGTGCAGGTCCAAGAACACTTCCCTGTGGAACACCTGCTTTAATCTCATATCATTCTGTCACAAATTCATTAAACTTCTCTTAATAGACGGTCAATTTGTGAGTACATGGTGGTAGTAAACATTTAATTTTATATATTAAACCTTTGTGCCATACTTTGTCGAAAGCTTGCGCGACATCTAAAAAAATAGCTGAACAATATTTCTTTGATTCAAAAGATTTCCTAATCTCTCCATTTAGAGGATTTACTTGTTCAATGGTTCCGTGTTTTTCGAAAACCAAACTGGTGAACTGGGACGATGTTTCTATCGTTTAAGAATGGCATAATTTTCTTTTGGAATACTTTGTCATCATAGTTAAATGTAGTGCCAGGTGCCCCTCCCAATACAAAATCATTTGTTTGGGGATTTCCTTGAAAGACGGATCTTAAATAACATGAAAATAAATTAGCTTTATCTTCTGCTCTACGGGCCCAGGTACCGTTAGCATTCCTTAAAGGATTTTGTGCCTCTACCGACGGCTTAATATCTTCCGCTGCTCTCCATAGCGAAAAATTTGTGTGCTTATTATTTGTCAAACTTTCAAAATAATTTTTCAGTTTTTTACTTGCTATAGACAGCCTCAGCTTTGCAGCGGGTGATCTAGTTTGTTGCCATTGTCTTTTGTATTTTCTTTTTTCAAGAAGAAGTTTTTCGATATCCGTATTTGAAATATTCGTTTTGCATTTCTTAAGAATTTGACTATTAGAATGTTCTAGAAGTAATTAATGACGTAAAGTCATTGAGGGATTTATTTATATCTTCGTCACACTCAAAAGAAGGGTCTGTGTGGATATTTGTAATATATGTAGTATAATTTGTAATATAATTTGTAGTATATGAAGTATCCATGGGAAATTTTAATATTGTAGTTCTTCCATAATAAGTTTCTATTATGGGAGAATGATCAGAAGATAAATCATTTGAAATTTCTGTACTTATTGAGTTTCGATCAATATTTTTAGAAGTGGCAAAATCAATGAGATCCGGAATCTTTCTAGGATCAGCCGGCCAGTAAGTTGGGTGTCCAGGAGTCACAAAATCCAAGCCTTTTTTGTGATCAACTAGAGCTTTATATAGCTGTCTGCCTTTGGGGTTTATCAATCTGGAACCCCAGTAAGTGTGTTTCGCATTGTAGTCGCCACATGCTAGGAAACGATCTCCTAGTGTGTTAAAGAATTCTTCAAAATTTTCTTTGGTCATTGAAAATCGTGGTGGGCAATAAATTGAGCTTAGACTTAAATACCCAGAAAAAGATTCAAAGCAAATGGATGTTGCTTGCATATAGTCTCTCGAGAAATCATCTAGGGCATAATGTCGAAATCAGTTTGTAATTAGTATATCAGTACCACCATGTGCCTTATCGTCCGGATGATTTGTAGAATGGAATGAATAATCTAAAATATAAAAGTTATATCTATTGCTAAGATGCGTCTCTGAGTCTAGCATCATATCAATATTTTGTTTTTGCATGAAGTATGATACCTCAGATTTGTGTTGATTTAAGCCATTTGCATTCTAGAAACATATTCTCAAATAACTAATTTTCTCGTTAAGAGGATTTGAATCATTTGGTTCTGCGCTCTTAAAAGCTCTTGTACTGTGTTTTGCGTGGATGACCCCAGGATTTGCTGGATTAGAAGTGTTATATGCAGGAGATAGTTCATCAACTCCTCCTCTTCATTGCCTCTGCTTTTCTTTCAATCTCCTCAATAATTCTTTATATACCGGGCAACCACGATAATTGGCCGAATGATCGCCACCGCAGTTACCGCATTTTCTTTTGAGACCTTTCTCTTTAATGTCACATTGTGACGAAGCATGGAAGTCTCGGCATGCAACACATACTGTGCACAAAGTACAATAATTTTTAGTATATCCAAACTCTTGGCAATTGCCACATTGAACAGGTCTATTTTTTTTTTAAGAGGTTCCTCTATAGTTACTCTCCGATTTCAATTTCCGTTCATCCGGCTCTAACTCAACCCTAATTATAGGCTGGGGAATTTTATCTCTATTAAAAATGTTTACTACAACTTTTATCTGATAGCCCAATTCTTCCAGGGCCTCCTTGATACCATTTGTTTCCATACTGGACTCAATACCTTTAATGACTATTACCAATCCTTTACTACTTTTAAGTTGATAAGTATAGAAATTGTACCTATTATCATTAAGGTAATGAAAGATTTTTCTATAACAATCCTCAGTGTAAACTACTATTTTCGTCTCTTCCACTCCACCTTTTCTTCACAACAATGTGAAAATTGTTTTTACCAATAATATCAATAAATGACTTTACCAAGCTATTGGAGCTGAGTTCACGGAGGTATATTGGTGGGGGTTGTGATGAATTTTTAATAATAACACTAGCCTTTCTGTGTTGATTACACTGGCTAACAAAAAAAACTTTTTTCGTGCTCCTTCAAAAAAAAAAAAAAAAATATGTAGACTAGATGGAATTCCGCATGCTAAACTTGAATCTGCTTTCAGTTTTCTCCCATCAGGTTGACATTTTTTTTTATGGGCGTGTATAATATTGCGCCCTAAATAAGCCTATTACTCGAGTATATTTCACTATAGCTCGAGAACGGTATGCACGATTTATAATACACCTATGGTTGCCAGACGGTCTTGAATGAACTTGATTGTCAAGATATTTTAGAAGTTGTCAAGTTTCAAGTTAAAATGTAATTTATCAAGTTGAAAACAATTTGTAGTTATGAAGATAATGACTGAATTTTAAATTATTTTGAATTATATGTATATGAGATATATAAATTGTTTTAAATTTAAACAAAATTTCATTCAGAACAAACTGATTACCATAAATTGAACATAGATCACTGTTTCCTCAAGATTTATTTGAAAACTTCCAGAACAAATTCGCTTATAGCAGTTTTTTAACAATTTTATTTTTCCCCCTCTTTTTAGTTAAAGCTGTAACACTACCGATTTTTAATTCATTCTGTTATTCAAATTTATAAAAAGTGTTATATCTTATATTATTACGTCACAACGCCACTTAAAGTAAGTTTATTATAGGTTCATACCTACCTAACCAAATAAACGTTTTTGCATACAACTCTTAGAAAATTAGCTTAACAATGCTTTATAAAGCTGTGTTAAGTATTTTGAATACGGCCGTAAATGTTCAAAAGCAATATTAATGGATATTGAAATAATTGTATTGAGTCAATAATTGCAAAAATTTAATATCGTATTTCTTAATATTTTTCAATGGCACAAATGGATATGCTATGTAAATTCTTATTTTCGAAATTATTTAAAACCTTTATCTCTATTGCACTGAAATTTGTATATACGCATATAAGTTTTATATCAAACATTTTTGGCAAAAGTCGATTGTCAAGTTTTTTTTTTTTTTTTTAGAAATCAAGCTCGTTTTTCTGGAATGTCAAGTTAGATCTCAACTCGTTTCTGGCAACCCTAAATACACCAAAATATGTGCAATAAAATTGGCTTTAAGTCGTTCTACTAACAAATTTTTTTTGCTCAATAGTTTTGAAGATATTTCGAAATAAGTGTCCGATAAAATTTTTTTCATGCTAAATTTAAGATTTCTTTTTTTACTAAAACTTCTTTTTAAAAGTGCATACCTGCAAATTTTTTTTTTTTTTTATCTTAAATAAAAAAAAAAAAAAATAGTGGATTTGATGGAATTTAATATGCTAAATAACAATCAGCTTTTACTTTTTTTCTATCAAGTATTGATTTTTTTTATAAGCATGATTACTATGACCCCGCCTTTAGGCTGTCACACTTGTATAACTCGAAAACTGTTTGTCCAATTAAGATAAATTAAACTCCAGTAGATAGTGATCTAAATTGTCTTTGAGCTGAATTTACATAATTTTTTTATCCAGTTAATATTTCCGTAGTTATTTGGTAATTAGTAGCGAAAAATTAAGTTTTTTTTAATTGAAAAATCGTGAAAATTTTTATCCATAATTCTGAAATTCTTGAGCGAATAAAAATATTGTTGACATATCTTGAAGACAATTTTCGTATGCATCTTTTGATGTATCAAAATCGTGTAAACGGTTCTTGAGTTATAGTCTAAAATATTTAATTTATGAACGAACATTCGTAAAAATTAATAATTTGTGATAATTCCTTGAAACAGAATTGTTAGAGATATTTACGATAACTTTTATAAAAGCGAACGTTCACTTCAGCGAATAATTATCGAGATATTTTCGAATTTAAATGTAAGTGAACTTGTCGTATATTAATGAAAAAGTGAACATTCGTTTTAACGAATAATTTTCTGTAATTTTTCGTATGAAAAGTTTTTGTTTTTTATTTTTTAATAGTAGAAACAAATGAAAAATATGTCATTTGTGGGACATTGAGAATATACATGAATGATAAAATTCAAAAACACACAATTGAATTAATAGCCGGAAAAATGTGTCATTTCGTTATTGAATATATTTATTCCTCTAATAGATTTTTAGTACAACATGTCTAACATTAATTTTTTAATTGTTATTTTATTGAAAATATAATCTGTTTTATTGAAACAAATTAAAAGTGAAACAAATTTAAAATGTTTGCTAAAGATATCATTAGAATAGCAATTAGAGAACGATATTGTTTACGATGATTCTTCGAACATTTATTCTTATCGGGGATTCACAAAGTGTGCTATCATGTCGTATTGTCATATGTTCTAAAATATATCAATGTATAAAAAATATTGTTATTGCTTTTCCTTTGTAAAATTTTATGACATTATGACAGTACGACATGATAGCACACTTTGTGAATCCCCCAATAGATTAATTTTCTAATTGGTTTACAATTACTTTTTTAAATATATTGACAGTTATTAATAAAATATAAAGAAGAATTAAAAATTTATCTATAAAAATATAGAAATAAAATAAATTTAAGTAAATTTCCAAAAATTTTCAGTTCATTATATCTATTTAAGAAAAAGCAGTAATAATAAAACCAAATATTATCATTTTGATGATTGGAGCAAAATCAATTCAAAATTAATTAATATAAGCAATTTCGTAATTGACGTCCATTTTTACTTTTTTCTGTGGAGGTTTTAGACGAAAATACTTTGTATTAATACAAAAATATTTTTAAATATATTATAGTGTAAATAATTTGTATGTTGAAGTCTTGAAATTTTTGAAACGTAATTGCGTCTCTTAAAGCAAATTTTTTTTTATTATTTATTTTTTATTATTATTATTATTTTTTAATGTTTAATAACAAAGAATACTAAGAATAGAAGGCTTGTCAAAAAAACCTAACTCTGTTGTCAAAAAAAAAACCTAACTTTAAGATTGTGTTAGTCAAATTTTATTTATATGTATTAGTGCTGAAACCACTTTCACCACACATCATAATCATACATAGTTGCACAAAAGAGTATTAACAAATTATTAAATATAATTCATCACAATTATATTCGCAGATTTTTATCTTTTGATGCGGGTTACATCCACAAATAGTAATATAATTACATTTCTTTGCTTTTTGTTGATGAATATGAAAATAATTTAAAATTATTTTAAAATCTGTTTTATTTTTAATACCAAAAGTAGCAACATTGTTCAATTTAAATTTCAACATACAAAAAAGGAATGTCAAAAATAAAATAAAAAAATATTTTTTCAGTTTGTGGAAAATATTCGTTTAACGCGAGTTAAAATACTATAAACGCGTGTGAAAAAATAATAAAAATATCGTGTGTTTGTTGAAAAATGTGTCGCGTGTGTAATTTTCCTTAAATTTTAAGGAAAATATTTGTTTATTTTGTGTTGTTTCTCTCTCTCACAAGTGTGTTGAATTCACACAGAACTTGTATGTGAAGAGAGAGAAATGTTGTTGTTGTAGGAAAGAGTACTATTTTCCCTTCTTAGTATTCTTTGTTTAATAAAGAAAATAAAAATATGACATTTAATAATACTTTCATTGATACATTTTTTGATATGTATTATAGAAAATAAAACTCTGGTATTAATATAAAGTATTATACTGTAAAACCACCTTAAAATGTACATGTATTTTCTACAAAAAAAAATATATATATATATATACAGTTAGGGACAAAGCTATTTGTACACCTCATATATTTCGTATACCTTCACGCACATTTTCAACAGATCCGCTGTTTTTATACTTGCTTACAATGTATTGTACTGTGGAATGTTGCAAATTTACTAAATTACTTATATTCCGGAGAGATTTTCCTTTTTTATGTTCATCAATAATTAAATTTTTAATATCCAAACTCAACTCTTTTCGCTTTCCTATTTTTGATGTGCTTATTATTCAAAACGTTAAAACCAACTTCTTATTTTGTAAAATAAAACTCGATTAACGAAGAAAATATAACGGTATTTAAAAAAATCATCATACAAGAGACCAACGTACAAATAATTGTATAAAGTACTGATGTACAAATACTTTTCTCCCAAAGATTTTTACTTAAATTGTACTTTTTTTTAACAATGTGTTATATATTAATTTATTTTTTATCAAATAATTCAATAAAAATGGACCTGAATTAAAACTACATATAATAATTTTTTATTCTTTATAAATTATTGAAGATATACGAAATGCATGGGTGTACAAATAGTTTTGTCCCTAACTGTATATTTTTTAAACTCCTGTTAATTTGAATACTCACATTTATGTATGTTTATTTTAGAGAGCATCCCAATCGGTTTGATTGTTGTAGACTTCTTCTTCCAACCAAAGCGAATAATTAGCTTTAAAGTAATCGGTCAACTCAACCTTTCGATCCCACCAGCCTGAATGACCGAAGAATGCAAAGTCTGAATGTGTCAGTATCTCATCACTTGGAAAGCCACCTTCTATGCCATAATCTTGCAATTGTCCACCGACGCCTGAAGCTATGCCATTGCCTGTTGCTCCCGATGTATAACCGACGCCACCACCTCCGCCGCTACCACCATTACCATCAACATTTCCACCAGCAACATTGCCAGACGACGAATTATCCGAATTATTGGCAGAATTTCCATTATTACCACCTGCTCCACATTTTTGAGTGGCTTCGGGATACCTTCTCAAATTAAATCGATCCACACATGCACGCAAAGTACATTCTTCAGCTTGAAAGTCCCAGGGACGTGATTCTAAATCATTTCCAAATGCCCAGTCATCGTTGAGCCGATGACGAACTTTCGAATAAATAGCACTCATTGTCTTCATGTTCGATTTGCGCCATTGACGTCCCAAATATTTTGTTTGCATTTTCAGCAGTTTTAAAACATACAGTTGCATCATGGCGTGACGAACTTTGAGTGTCTTTTTAAGAATGGGAGCCGATTTGAAAACAACCAACATCATGACACGCGAATGCTTCCACTTGATGAGCTTATTTAGAATGCGCAACAGATTGATGCAGGAGAATACATTTCGCCACGAATATGGTTTGTCTGTGACATCACCGCTATAAACAAAACTCTCACCTGACAAGTCGGGCTGTTCTCCAATTACACACGATGGAAAATCCAATAACGGTATAGTGTTCTTCATGCTGACGAATTCGGTGATATTTTGATTGAAGAATTTCAGCACCAACGGGATACAGTTGGCGAAAACTAAATGTTGAGACATGAATTCGAACTGGTAGATGTGATTCAATTTAAAGTGCTTCAAGTATAAAAGTATAATGGCCGAAACAGCTTTGACAATGATCTCTTTGTGGCGACCCATATCTACAGTCAGTTTTGTGGACTGTGTAGCCGTTAGTGGCATTTTCTTGGGCAATACATCTGCCATAATATTGATACTTTCGGTTTTGGACTTTGAAGTTGGCGAGGCAGCAAGTAAAACTTTTAGCAGAGCAATCATATACTGGGGCAGATTTGGTAATATGGCTTGATAAAGGATTTCAGCCGGAGTCATTTGAATTTCATCTTCTTGTGTTGAAATAGGATTACGGGCAATTTCCTCCTCCTTTTTTATTTGAATATCAGCAAGACTTACGTACATATGACGTCTTAATGTCTCCACACCTTCATGTATGGGTTGTGGCAGTCCTGCTAAACTTTCGTGGTCGTCGATTAAGGAATAACCAATAAACTTGTTGCGCGATATATCTAAAAACTGATCAATATCCTTCTGGCGCACTTTAGGAGTCCAGGGCAAACAAGTGGTAATCTGTGGTGCCTGCACTGAAGGCTGTGCACTATAACTGGGTAAATTGTTAGGATTTGCAGTTGAAATGCCCGATGTCCCCGATGTAGTCGATGAGGGATCATCAAATGGCCGATAGTAGTCATCTTCACCATTTTGATTACCTCCATTACCACCTCCATTTCCAGATCCGTTATTTCCACCATTTGGTGCACTTTCATTGCCCGGTGTCAATTCCATATCCATCTGCTCTTGTTCATCTAGAAACCTTTGTTTCATAAGAGATCGTCTGAAAGCATTGCGTTTCAAGTTTTGATTGTCCAAGTAATCAGCTGCAGTAGCAGGTGGAGAACTGGCTCGCATACATTTTGTCACTTCAAGCGTGTCTTCTGATATCGGTTCTAAGCCAGCTTTGATCCGATATTCGTTTTTGAGATTTTTAAGAACTTCCATGCCACCCAGACCCATTAGCGATATTTTCCAAAGCAGCAATACTACCTTTTTCATTGGAAAATGTGGTGCCGCTCCACTGCAGAAACGTGTAATCATTCCAAGCAGCTTTACCGATAGCAGTTCTCCATCCGGCAAAGGACTATTTATATCTTGAACAAATGATTCGGCTATCTTTCGATAATCTTCACTATCCTTCTCCTTCTCATTGCGAATGGTCTCAGTAATTGTGTACAGGACTGACAAAATAACGCGCAAATCAGCGGAATCTCCCAGAGTGACATTTGTGATTTTAACAGCCACTATATCAGGCGAGCATGCACTCTCTATTTCCATGTTCAATAAATCAATGAATGATGAAAAAACACCCAATTCGTAGAGCACAATGACATTGTCTCTCGTATTTTGATGTTGTTCTTCATCCGACTGAACTTCAGCCCAACATCCTTGGGCCAAATACAAGATGCATCTTGCTGCTTGCATACGAAATGATCGATTTGAAACTTCTAATTGGTCCATCAACTTCATTACTATTCCCCTTTGGGCACTTGAGTCCAATTTCTGCCAGTTGGGCGGTAAATCGTACATTTCCATTTGGTCTTCAAATGCCTTCACATTCTGCTGGAACTCACTAAACTCGGTATAGCTGTATAATTCGGCTATTTCATTTTGATACGTATCAACGTCTGCATACACAAAATCCAAATCTGGACCATCGCAATTTGCATCCGTGTCATGTGTGTCCTGCTCAAAGGAATTGTTTATAGATGAAAGCATCATATTGTTACGTTTTCAAGTATTATAAAGTTATAAAATAAAATGGTAATTATAAAAATATAAATGTCTGCGTAGACTTTTTATGTATGTCAATCGTTTCTATTCTGTTCTATATTCTTTTTATTTATTCTTTTTTTCTCGGATGCACTCCACTTTTATGTGGCCATCACATTGAATTCCTGCTGGTGCAACCACTGAAACATTTTTGTATTTTATATGTTTATCCAATAACTCATTATATTAATTTATTATTTACATAAACATTTATTTATTTTTTAAATAACTATTTCTTTCAACTTCGATTTTCCTCCACTTAATAGTTTCACAAAAGAAAATTTTGTATTCACGTAAAAAATATGTCATTTTTATGACACTCCTACAGAAACCTGCGCCGAAGAGTTTAACGGCGGTGGCAGCGGCTTTTGTAAAATTTGTCGGTGGCGGCTCAAAATCGGCTGTTAGCCGGCTGAAAGTTGTACATTATGCTATGTTCACAAAACTTGTACTTATACAATGTTTCGAAATTATGAATATAAATTGGGGAGAATTAGGGATAAGGGCGATTATTTTTAATGCTCCCGAATGCTACGAATGTTGTCGTATTATGAAATCATTTTGACGTTAAAAATATTTTTTTATACCATGCCATAGTATAACTATAAAGTATACTCGTAAGAACAGCTGTTTTACAATTTTTTCATTGGCAAACCATAATATAATAATAAAGTACTCGCACATCTACAAAAACAACAATTGCTTGTATTTTGTTAGTGTAAAACTACTGCCCACAATGTCAAAATGCTTTGAACGGAAAAATGAGAGAATGAAGGAGAGCAAGAGTAAAAAAAATCGAAAAAAATTTTACATATGAATACAAAGTTTGACAGCACCGCGAGGTTTGCCAATGAAAAAATTTTAAAACATCTGTTCTTACGAGTACACTTTATAATTATACTTTGAGTATACCAACGGAACTGTCAAATTGTTTTTCTATTCACATGCAAAATTTTTTTTACTCTTCCTCTCCTTCATTCTCTTATTTTTCCGTTCAAAGCATTTTGACATTATGTGCAGTAGTTTTACACCATAGTAAAATAATAAAGTACTCGCACATCTACAAAAACAAAAATGCTTGTATTTTGTTAGTGTAAAACTACTGCCCACAATGTCAGAATGCTTTGAACGGAAAAATGAGAGAACGAAAGAGAGCAAGAGACAAAAAACTCAAAAAAATTTTTACATGTGAATACAAAAACAATTTGACAGTACCGCGAGGTTTGCCAATGAAAAAATTGTAAAACAGCTGGTCTTACGAGTATACTTTATTATTATACTATGTTTTACACTAACAAAATACAAGCAATTGTTGTTTTTGTAGATGTGCGAGCACTTTCTAACTTTGAGTCTACATTAGACAAATTTTTATCAAGACAAACCTCTAAATCGGTGTGAATCTGTACAAGGTAGCCTCAGTTAAACAGCTGATTATTATTTTTGGTTGTTGCAGCTGTCAAACTGCATACATAAAAAACATTAATGAATTCGCCATATTCATAGTAAAATAATAAAGTACTCGCACATCTACAAAAACAAAAATTGCTTGTATTTTGTTAGTGTAAAACTACTGCCCACAATGTCAGAATGCCATAGTATAATAATAAAGTATACTCGTAAGACCAGCTGTTTTACAATTTTTTCATTGACAAACCTCGCGGTACTGTCAAATTGTTTTTGTATTCACATGTAAAATATTTTTTGAGTTTTTTTCTCTTGCTCTCTTTCGTTCTCTCATTTTTCCGTTCAAAGCATTCTGACATTGTGGGCAGTAGTTTTACACTAACAAAATACAAGCAATTTTTGTTTTTGTAGATGTGCGAGTACTTTATTATTTTACTATGTCAGAATGCTTTGAACGGAAAAATGAGAGAAGGAAAGAGAGCAAGAGAAAAAACTCAAAAAATATTTTACATGTGAATACAAAAACAATTTGACAGTACCGCGAGGTTTGCCAATGAAAAAATTGTAAAACAGCTGGTCTTACGAGTATACTTTATTATTATACTATGGCCATATTCATAGTATAATAATAAAGTATACTCGTAAGACCAGCTGTTTTACAATTTTTTCATTGGCAAACCTCGCGGTACTGTCAAATTGTTTTTGTTTTCACATGTAAAATATTTTTTGAGTTTTTTTCTCTTGCTCTCTTCCGTTCTCTCATTTTTCCGTTCAAAGCATTCTGACATTGTGGGCAGTAGTTTTACACTAACAAAATACAAGCAATTTTTGTTTTTGTAGATGTGCGAGTACTTTATTATTTTACTATGGCCATATTGTTGTTTTTGCACAATTGTTGCCACCTTCCATAAATTCGAGTTCATTTTTACGTTTGTCTTGATAAAAATTTGTCTAATGTAGACTCAAAGTAATTACGCTATGATACTATGCAAAATGTTTGACAACTAAAATTTTTGTAAAAGATAAAAAAATTACAAAATGATTCAAGATTATAATTATTTTGTATAATTAAAAAGGACCTTGTTATGTAAACCGTAATTTTTAAAATTATTTTTAATAAGATTTCTTAAAAATATACATTGTATAAAAAAAACTATTTAAAATGTTGTGTTTGGTGTATACAATTAACAAGCCTGTCACTGAAAACCATTCCGATCGAAAGTGGAATTATTTCCGTACTTTGCTTCTTCAAGAAACATGAAACGAAGAAATTTTTAGGAATGAAACCACTTTAAATTTTCAATGTGGAATTGATTTGTGGTTTCCACCCCAAAAAATTTCTTCGTTTCATGTTTTTTGAAGAAGCAAAGTAAGGAATTAATTCCACTTTCGATCGGAATGGTTTTCTGTGACAGACCTGTAAAATATTATACGAAGGCGATTAATATTATGTTCACATACACTAGTTTTCGACTTTTTTTTTTAAAAAAACGTAAAACAACAGTTTAAACATCACTGTTCACATATTATTTTATTGTGTTTTTCCTTTTGGCCTGTTTTTCTTTTGTCAAAATATTTTCACATTTAAATAAAATTTACACACAGACACTTTCTAATTAACAAAATAAAATTTTCAAACAAATAAAATTTATGAACAAATATAAATTTCATTCATGATTTTTATTTTTTTGTTTTTAAACTGTTGGACAATTTTTACAAATTCTTTTTTCAACAATTTTCTATGTACTAAAAATTTCTTCCCTGTATGGAAATTTAGTATGTTTTTATTGTGTTAAATAATTCAACAACTCGAATCGAGATGTTTTCTGAAGAAACAAGTCAATTTTTTTGTGGTTTTTAAGAAAACGATTCGTTTTTCAAAAAACCTTTATATGTGAACATAGCATAAAACAGCAAGAATAGTTTATGTGTTTAAATTATTATTTCTTAAATTCCGTTTCTTAAAGATGTGTTAGCTACTTTAGATTGAAAATATATGTTTTGGAAAAAAATTCACCAAAACTTAAAAATTCTACAAGGAATAATTTTATATCAAATATCACAAAGCTTGCAGTATTGTTGCTAAAACCAAAAATTCTTAAAATCCAAATTTTTACTAGACATCACATATGAAAAATTTCTTAGTTTTCAGATTTGGTTCATATTTGTCATTTGTATGATTTGTTAAATGACATTTCTTATCTATTTTATGTCTTGCAATTTAAAAAATCACATTTTATTCCCGTTTTTTATTCCGTAAAAATGAAAATAAAGCTTTTGAAGTTAAAGTATGATTTCACTGATTTAAAAGTAATTAAAAAGGCAATGAATTCTTCTTTCAATTTATTAATTAAAAAGAAATAAGTAAAAAAATGCATGCATAACGAAAATTAAAATTTTGGATGCATTTTTGTAAAATTTCTCCCTTTTAAATTTTTTATTTTCTTAAAAAAACTCTTTCTTAAATAAACTTGATAGACTAAACAATTAAATTTAAGCAATTATAAATACCGTTAAAATATTTTTAAATTAATTAAATTTGTTATTTACGTACATATGTAGTTTTATATATATATATATCTAGGGCCTATACCCTAAATATATAAAACGAGAGGGTTTTGAATATGTAATTTGTACTCATTCAAATTCTAAAGGCCCTACTACATACTAAAGGGCTGCATGAATGCCGAAAAATGAATGATGAATACATTCATCGTAAAAACAGTTAGTTAATGTTGTGTGCTTTTTCATTGTGAAATGAATGAATGAGTATTATCCACAATAACTGACCACGAAAACTCAAAACATATGAGTAGAGAATACAAAACCATATAGTACAGAACCTATGTGAGTTGTGTGGATATGTTGTATACGATTTCATTGTGCAATGAAATAGATAATTCATTGTATTTTCTTTTTCGCTTTTGTTTTTATTTGTATATAAAAAGTGCGTGGCAAAAGCAAAAACAAAATCCACCACCAAAGAAGCACAAAAAAAATATCAAAAGCCATATATGAGTTCGTACATGTGTGTACTACCCATAAAGAAATACAAAAAATACAGAGCAATACATTAGTTTGTACATGTGTGTTCTTTAATATGAAGTTTTGGTTGTTTGTTTACTAATGGACGAGTTGTGACCTTTTTGTTACTGTAGGGTATAGCATACGTGTTTTGTTGTTTTACAAGTTGAAATACATTGATCCGCACCGAATTGATTATACCTTTTTCAGTGACATATCTACTTTTAAAATAGTCAATTTATATCTTAAACTTTATCAACTTAATTTAAATGTTATATGAAAATTTGATAGTTGTTTAAGAAATTATTATTTGATTTTTATTGAAAGTAAAATTTTCCATTATTTTGTTTTGTACATGATATAAGAACAGAAGGTAGAATCATTAGGGAGAGTTGTCATTTGAAATTCTTGTAACGTCAGAAAACCGAAAAACAAAAGAAAAAAAAATTAGAAATAAAAGAAATATAAAACAATTGCCTGTTCTTAAAATTTTAAGTTTTTTGCAAAGATAAATAAATCCATCAGCAGCAGAATTTTCATTTCAAAAATTTCACACAAAAAATTACATGGATATTTGTTTTTTTTTAAAAGAATTTACAAATTTATATTAAATTTAACCACAAACAATTTTATTTTTAGTTTGATAAAAACTTTTTATTTTTGATGTTTTGTTTTGATTTTTTTAAATTTTATTTTGTTTTATGTGTGACTGACTTTTCAGGGTAAATAAAATTGAGAATATAATTTCTAATGATTGTACCTTCTGTAGTTATATTATGGTTTTGTATTTCTCTGATGAAAATAAGTTTTATTTCTGTTAAACTAATAATTATTATTTCAGGCGTTTATATATAATATATTAAGTTTTGAATGTTTGTGAATATTTTCATCTAAAATATTTGTTAAAAATAAATTATTTTATGTAGTTTATTTATATTTTAGATGTAAAATAAAAAAATGTAAAATATTCTTCAATTGCTTGAAAATAATTTGAAATAAATTTTTTTAAATATTTTTCTATTTGTCATATAAAATAAAAATTTTAAATCAAATTCCAAAGTCTTCAACTAAATTGAAAATATACATATCTTATTTCCTTAGGTTGAATACAATTAATCTATATTTTATATTCAATTTTAAAAAATATTTTTCAAAACATTTAAATTTTTCTATTCTTAGAAAATATTTTAATATTTTTGATCATCATTAATATTTTGTAATATTTTTAAATTTGACTGGAATAATAAAAATAAGTAATATTTTCATTTTTATACTTAAATATTTGAAAAAAACTATGTAACTTTTTTTCAAACCTTCTGTGGCGGAATATTTTTATTTCTTTGGAGTTTTTGCTTAATAAAATTATGAAAATATTTATTTTTTTTTTCTATTTAAATATATTGTTTTGCAATCAAAATCATAAAAATTTGTTGAATTTTTTTCATTTAAATAAAATATATATGAATATTATTTAAGATTACAATAATCATATAAAAACGTATGAATATCTTCTTAAGAAAAAATATTTCTTTTAATTTTGATTAATTTAAATATTTTCTTCTTTTATTATTTATTTATTTTTTTTTTTTAATAAAATAGAAAATTATAACAAATTTAATTGATGTATTATAAATAAAAATACAATTAAAATATCCCAATATTTCATTTTGTAACTATATCAATATGTAAAATCTTTAGAATGTTACCATAAACTTCTGTTTTTTTTTTACTACGTTATAAAGCAACCACCAAACAAGCAAAACATAATATCCATCACATAAAGCATAAACATTCATAGTATCTACTGATAATTCGAATTATTCATGAAAATGGTCGTACACTGAGTGAAGTTGATACGAACAGCGAAAAAAAACTCACAACGAAGTAACTGTTAGCCTACGATCATTGCCAAAACATACACAGAATTGTTTTTTTATTTTCGTTTTATCTACTCACACTTTCTTATAATGAATGAATGGTATACTTATCTATACATATAATTTTTCACTATAACAGAGTTCATTGAAGTGAATGTTTTACGCCGGCAAGAAAATGAATGTGTTTGCGCAGCCCTTTACTACATACCATAGCGTAATTAGAAAGTGCTGGCACATCTACAAAAACAACAATTACTTGTATTTTGTTAGTGTAAAACTACTGCACATAATGTCAAATTGCTATGAACAGAAAATGGGAGAATAAAGGAGAGGAAGAGTAAAAAAAACTCGAAAAAAATTTACATATGAATACAAAAACAATTTGACAATTTTTTCATTGACATACTGTCAAATTGTTTTTGTATTCATATGCAAAATTTTTTCGAGTTTTTTTTACTCTTCCTTTCTTTCATTCTCTCATTTTCCGTTCAAAGTATTTTGGCATTATGTGCAGTAGTTTTACACTAACAAAATAAAATACAAGCAATTGTTGTTTTTGTAGATGTGCGAGCACTTTCTAATTATGCTATGAATTGTACTATGCTATATACAATACTTTTGCTTCAACTGCAGTAAAATACACGCATTTATATGGAACGGAACCAAACCAGTACGCCAAACTTCTGCGTGAAGTACTTCAAAGATGAAAAATGTTAAACTTTGAAGTGCTGAAGCGCGTAAATACATTTTGTCGGATGTTTTATTCTTATTTTAAAATTTTTTCGTTGAGTCGGAAATTTTAATTTACAATTCATTATTTCAACAGAACATAATTTAATTTTTATATCTTTATACATATTTTATTATATAAAATTTTAATAACAAAATAATTCAACGACTAGGTTAAAAATTTTTGTTTGATTTGCAGATAATTTTTTATTTCTGTCAATTATAGGGGAAAACGTATGTCATAATAAGCCATGCAAAAAGTACCAACAACAATCAAGATGGCGTCTTTTACTAAGCATTATCAAGACAAAGTTGTCAGAGGTCGAGTGCTGACAATTTTCTTTTAACGCTGCAATAACACTGACAAATTCAGTCTACATTAGACAAATCTTTATCTTGATAAAATTTTGACGTTTGTTTTGATAAAAATTTGTCTAATGTAGACTCAAAGTAAGAAATATTATGAGACTGTTGTGATACGATGTTTCTACACAACTATCTTATCAGATTTATTCTCAAAAAAAAAAAAATTACTTAAAAAAACATTTTTTTGTAAAATTGTTTTATTTTAATGGTTATTCCACATTCAGAAACATATTTTCATTAAAATTGTGCTAAAAAATTTCGAATTTCTTAAATAAAAAGTACATATTTACTCTATGACTGAATGAAAATAATGAAATATTATGAGATTTATTTCCGTGGGAGTTTTTCTGCTACATTTACTCCTATCGGACGCGTCCCCAGGTGGCGGATCGTGGGGATTGTATATAAGGCACATGATATGAACACTCTATCATATGGTGCATTCTGGCCCATTGCTTGAGGTTTCGTATCATGGGTATTATATCCGGTCCTAGGACTTTTTAAGTCTCTCGCGGACCAAATAAATGTAGCGCACTTTAAGGTCAAGGTGGTAGGTAGCAGTGCTGAGGACCTGAATGGTTAGTTGGTGCCTAAACAAACTAACAGTTAACAGCTCCCCTCCAACGCCCATGGCACGGGTTGGTTGTAATCTCTAGCCTAGTCCGCGCACGCCGTCACTGCGTGAGATGGTCTTTCCCTATACTGGCATACTCGTGGGACGAAAATTGACACCTCAAATATAAATCTAAATCGAACAAAAGATGACGAACGGTCGCAGGGCGACAGAACGAAAACGGACATGTTAACGGAAGACGAAAATGTGATGATGGGGGTTCAACGAGACATTCTGATACAGGAAAGTCAGTTGTTGGACCAGCTATCAGGGACAAATGATCTTCCTGATTATTCGACCGATTCCTTCGCTGGGACCGGTGCCTCGGAAAAACTCGGGGATCTTACCCTTGGCTCTGAAGATGAGCTTGAGATCACTGTAATCTCAACTCGCTACAATCTGTTCATACCATCCACATTAGAAAAGGTACGAACGTGTATAATGGTTAGGAAGGATTTAAATGCTAATCTTCTTCATTCCTTCAGTAATGGGGACCTAACGGTTGGTCAATGGGAAGCTACTGGAAACAGGAAGCTTCTGGCATCAGTGTACATGCCATATGAGGCGGCCGATTCACCAGGCATCGCTCTGCAGCAGTTTGCGGAGCACTGCAGGAGGAGAGGATTGTACATGATCTTAGGATGTGATGCGAACGCTCACCATTATCAATGGGGTAGCAGGGACGTCAATAAAAGGGTTGAGTTAGTTTTTAATTTTATAACTGATTATGATCTTCATATCTGTAATAGTGGGAGTGAACCTACGTTCAGAACGAAAGATAGGGAAACAGTTATAGATATAACGCTAACAAACCGGAGGGGAGGTTTCGTTAAGGACTGGAGGGTAAACATGGACTACTCCTTTTCGGATCATAACATGATATCCTTCAGTTTGGATCCTGTAGGATCGAAGGGAAAACCCTATAGGAACTCTAGGAAGACAGATTGGAAGTCTTTTAGTGAGTTAATGAGTAGGGATTTAAGGGATACTGATAGCTGGAGGAATTCGGCTGAGGGTATCGAGGCAGTAGTGGATAATTTCACGAATGTAATCAGAAATAGTTTTAGCTCAGCTGTCCGTTGGTATATCTGGGCAAACGCAAACAGCCAAGATGGTGGACCAGGGAACTTAGGGACCAGCGGTCTACAGTTAGGAGGTTATTTAATAGGGCCAAGCTATCGGGTAACGAAAGTGATTGGGGCAGCTATAGGGATAGTTTTGCAAGGTATAAGAAGAACATAAGGAGAGCGAAACGGACATCATGGGTGAATTTTTGTGAGTCCGTGGACTCTGTGAACGAGTTGTCTAGATTTAGACGGGTATTATCCAAAGACCCTGTGGCACCTGGATATATACAACGCACTGACAATTCGTGGACAGAGTCTAGCTCAGAGTCCCTCAGTTTACTTATGGAGACACATTTCCCAGGCTGTACTCATATTGAGTCCGGGCCGCGATCTGGTAGTGTCAGTGATAACCTACATTTATCCGGCTCGGATGAGAGGTATAACGACACAATTAGAGAGATGGTTACTAGAGACAAAGTAACATGGGCGGTGAGTAAATTTGAGCCATATAAATCACAGGACCCAGATGGAATCTTTCCGGCCATGTTGCAGAATGTCAATCTCACTACTTGTGGATTTATTTAGGGAGTGTCTTAGGTTAGGATACATTCCCAGGGGGTGGAATGTATCATACCCAAGGCGGGTAAACCGACTCACTCGAAACCGAAGGATTACAGGCCAATCAGCCTATCGTCTTTCTTACTGAAGACAATGGAGAGACTGATTGATCTGCATCTCAGGAGTAGATTGGGAACTCAATTAATCAGTGACGCTCAGCACGCCTACCTGTAGAGAGTGCTTTATATGATGTAGTTAGTTACATAGAGCGAGGTTTGTTGCATAGGGAATATATCATGGCAGCTTTCCTCGACATTGAAGGGGCCTTTAATAATATTAAGATTAAGGCGATCAAGGAGGCACTGGTTTCAATCAACGCAAGTGAATTCCTAATTGAGTGGATAACTCTAATGCTGAGCAGTAGAATTATAAACTCGAGTATGGGGGACACTTGTGTGAGGAAGCTTGTGACAAGGGGCACACCGCAAGGAGGGGTCCTTTCTCCGTTACTATGGCTCTTGACCGTGAACGTCATTCTGAGACATTTCGATGCTAGGGGACGGAAAATTGTAGCCTACGCAGATGACGTGGTTATACTGGTCTCTGGTAAATTTCTACCAACGATTAGTGAGGTCATGCAATCAGGTCTACGGGAGTTGTCTCTTTGGGTTGATAGTAAAGGATTAGGAGTAAATCCAGGGAAGACCGAGTTAGTCTTGTTCACCAGGAGATATAAGGTCGAGCCTTTTAGCTTACCAGTATTGAATGGTTTGGAGCTTGAATTGTCAAGTGAGGCCAAATACCTGGGTGTTTACCTAAACAGCAAAGGGGACTTAATGCCTATTACACCTGCAGGAACTCTATAGGTAAGAATTGGGGACTTAGACCGTTAGTGGTATCTTGGTTATACACTTCGGTTGTAAGACCGATTCTTACTTATTGCTGTTCAGTATGGTGGCAGGTTTTAAGTAAAATGACCTACAGGAACCTTTTATCTAAAGTTCAAAGGTGTGCTTCAACTGGCATCTCTGGCGCTATGAGAAGTACACCTCAGGCGGCACTGGACATCATTCTCCACTTACTTCCAATTGAGGAGTTCGTGAAGGGAATGGCTGTTCATAGTCTATTTAGATTGAAGGAGCTAGGATTATTGGGGAACTCCAGAGCGGAGCATGCTAGATATATTCAATTTAATGGTCGGACACTATTCGTAACTGAACCTACGGGACATGTCGGAACCATAATTGACTTCGGGGCTACTCCCACTATAGAAATACCTGACAGGGACCTTTGGGTTGTAGTAGAAAAGCTCCACGGAGGTTGTGCTGTCTTTACAGACGGCTCGAAAATGGATGTAGGCACCGGAGCAGGGGTTTACTTTCTGGGAACTGACATCAGACGATCATATAAATTGTCTGACAGTTGTAGCGTTTTCCAAGCGGAGATTCTGGGCATTTATAAAGCCCTCGGGTTGTTGGAGGGAAATGTTGAACTGAATTCTGAGATCACTATATACGTTGACAGTCAGGCGGCATTATTGGCCCTGAAAAGTCACTATGTTAGGTCCAGATTGGTCTTTAAGTGTAAGAGGGAATTGAGAAGACTAATGAATGTTTATAAAATAAGACTCTGTTGGGTTCCGGGACACTGCGACATTCTCGGCAACGAAATAGCTGATGAGCTGGCTAGCATTGGCTCGGGACTGGATAGGTCTTTCGTGGAGACATTTGTTAGAATTCCAATTGGGTCCTACTTTAGGGCCATAAGGGAGTGGATTCTGGACAACACGAATCGAACCTGGAGGAACAGAACGGACTGCAGGATATCTAGAGCATTATGGCCTAGTCTTAAACTGTCAGATTCGAAACACCTTCTGAGTATGAGTCGTAGTAGTATAAGAATCATAGTAGGAATGATTACTGGTCACTTCTCACTTGGGAATATGATGAGTAAATGGGACATTGGCACGACAGATTTTTGCAGGTCGTGCGATGATGTAGATGAGCTAGAGACAGTGGAGCACATTCTCTGTCATTGCGTAGGACTTCAGCGGCGCAGGCTGAAGTGGTTTGGAATCCACACACTGCATGAGCTAGATGAGGTTACGGACAACGGGCTTATTAATCTCATAGGCTTTGTAATGGGAATAAGATGGCTTAGGGGCAATCAGAACTAATTGCTAGGGTTTAGGTTCCACTCTTCTCTTCTTTATCTAAGTTTTATTCTCTTTTTCTGTTTTCTATTTCTTTCCATGTCTTAAAGGGATCACAATGGACCTTTTTGGTCTCTGGGTGGAGGCGTGAATACGCCACCCTTTTCAACCTAACCCAACCTATGAGATTTATTAGAATACATTTACCCCTTGTATAAGATTTAACATAATATAAACATAATGTTTACTCTCTTCTGCCGGCGTTATCTTACATATTATATCAACGTGGAGACAGTATGTAACACTAACATAATGTTAATGGTAACACTGGGTCTCCACGTAATATTTTTATATCATAATATGTAACAGAGAGTGTCAAATCCGCTCTCTGAGAGAATTATCTCACCTGTAGACAAAAATATTAGTATTATAAGAAATATTATGAGACTGTTGTGATAAGATTTTTCTACACAACTATCTTATAAGATTTATACGAAAGTTTGTTTGTGTGTGTGAATGTGTATTTTTAAAAGTACTTAAAAACAATGTTTTTTTGTAAAATTGTTTTATTTTAATGGTTATTCTACATTCAGAAATATATCATTAAAATTGTGCTAAAAAAAATTCCGAATTTCTTAAATAAAATTTACATGTTTACTCTGTGACTGAATGAAAATAATGAAATATTATGAGATTTATTAGAATACATTTACCCCTTGTTTAAGATTTAACATAATTGTTGTCTTACATATTATATCAATGTGGAGACAGTATGTAAATGTAGACCGTTCAACTTGATGTAAATATTAATTTTTTCGATGTTTAAACATAGTTCTTTTAACATTTGCTTTAACAACCGTGTTTAAACATTGAAAAAATTAACATTAACATCAAGTTGAACGGTCTACATTTACCATTAATATGATAGTGTTAATGTTAAATATTTTATGTTAGGTGAAGACGACAAGTAATAAATGGTAAATTTTCGGTTGGTGCGTGCAATTCGAAGAAATTTTTCTTTCGGTAAATTTTAATACTAAATAAGCAACCTTGAAACATCTGATGACATTTTTTGTATGTATGTGTTGTTTTTATATAAATACAAATCAATCATTGTTTTTCGAGCGTAGTTACCGGTCACGAACCTAAGTAAAGATAGTATATTTGTATTTTACAATTTACAAAGATTTTTAAAGTGAGTATTAAATAAAATTATTTTAGTATAATCCTATAGTATATATACTACATAAATAATTAATTCAATGATTACGTTTTGGAGAGCTTATCCTTATTGATTAAATGATATCAGTATCCAAATGTGAATTCTGTTCGAACTTTGCACTCATGCAATTTTCTTATTAGCAATAAATTCATAGATTATTTCTTCATTGTGAAATACATTTTTCTACAATGATTGGCAATTTTATGTTTCATACATACATACATATTGCTAATATTTATATACAAGTGTATATGGATTTATGTATCTACATATAAAAATATGTATGTATGTCATAAAAGTATCTAACGAATTTTAAATATTTTTTTTTTTTTTTTTAAATAATTTTTAGACACTGATTAGATTAAAATCAAGGGTCAGTTCAATTGCATTTTCGGAAATGACCACCAAAACATTATTGCATTTTATAATTGGAGCACTTGTCACTGGCTTGGGATCGTATTACTATTTCTATAATTTAAAAGTAATTAAAAACAATTTTTCTAAATTTGTCTATAAATAATTACGTACTAACTTTGCATTCATCATAATGAGATATTCAATTTGTTAATTTTTGATTTATTTGCCCACTAATTTTTTAAGTTACAGCTTTATCCGTTATAATAAATTTATTATAAATTATTCCCTTAAGAAAGTGAAAGTAAATATACATATGTATGTACGTACATACATATGTACATAGATATTATGTACATACACTGCCTGTCAACAGAATAGGTTCAAGATTTTCGTTACATTAAAACTCTCATTGAATAGTTCATGAAGAATAAAATCAATTTGCGTCAAGCATTTGGTGAATTCGCCCATAACTAAGTGTTTTCCTAACATTTCAACAGTTTTCTATAAGAATCTTTAAAAGTTGGTCGCGTAAAAAATTTCTGATAAAGAAAAAGTTGTATGGACATTTCACATTATTTATGAAATATGGTGTAGAAAATTGGGCGAAGTCAAAATATTGTTAATAATGAAAAAAGGTAATTATAAACCAACAACGAAAAAAAAAAAAAAATCAATCTGGAAGGCTCCAATGGGTATAAATATTATTATTTTCGTTACTTGAGAAAAGAAGAATGATAATTATGTATCCCATAAAGCTGCGAAGGAAGTGTAATGGCATAGAGTGCTACTTCATATTGAACTAGTTCGCTCTTTTAGTTCATTCGCTCAGTTGACTTTCAATGAAACAGCTTGTATGCGAATAAGTTTTAGTAAACATTTCCCATAATGAGCTGTTTCATTAAAAGACAAATGAGCAAAAAGACCGACCCAGTTCAAAATGTCCGTTTACTGAAAACCATTCACTTAATAAGCCGTTTCTGTTTTCAGCAAATATAAAGAAATTAATAGCCTAAAAGTAGACACTAATAACATTAATTTGTTGATTGGATTTTTTATATACTACGTTTCAAAAAAAGGAGCAAAATTTTAAAATGAAAACATGAGCGCAAGAAAAAAATTACTCTTACGTTTTGAAATAATAGCTCAGTATTGAGCTAAAAGCGCTCAGAAAAATGAACGATTCACTTCGCTCAGTTTAGTAAATCGTTCAATTGAACTAGTTCGGTCATGAACTACACAACACTGATATTATGAGACTTCGATTTTCTTCGCACGGAATTACGGAAAATAACTTACAAAATTTCACTGGAATGAAAAAGAATTTATAAATTTTATACACTACAGTGGACGTTCGCTAGTACGAATTATATATTGTCAGGCCCTTTCGTAGTACCGAAAAATTCGTATTATTGAACAACGCATTTTTATGTTCCAATTCAAATAATTCACATAAAATATTTAGATTTTATTAATATATATATATATATATAGTTCCTGACAATAACTCTACAAAAGTAAAACATGCGGATGCAATGAACTGCTTTGACACATGTATTAAATGGGCTGTTGAGAACAACATTGATACCTCGAAAAGGCAGTAGAAATCAGTTTAAAAAGTAATAAACGTAAATTTTTAATGACGGATTTTTTAAATAAGTAAATTGTTTTTTTTTTTTTGTTATTTGTATATGTACATACATTAGTATGTTCTTTCATGCCTGTTTAAGTACAAAAAATGAATTCAAAATAATACAAATTAATTCTATCTGGTTTCGTTATGTAGTTTTTTATAAATATATTTTATATATATATATATATATATATATATATATATATATATATATATATATATATATATATATATATATATATATATATATATATATATATATATATATATATATATATATATATATATATATATATATATATATATATATATATATATATATATATATATATATATATATATATATATATATATATATATATAAAATATTCGTTATAAAGCGAAACAGTACGTTAGAAATCGCGGATTTATTGTCCAAATATTTTCATTTGGTCGCACCGAGAATTCTTGTTTAAAGGATTATTTTTTAAAGCTATTTGTATTGTTCCACCAAGATATATTCATGTATTACAATTTCTCAAATTAATAAAATAGAATCGCTAATAATAAGCCGAAGTTTTAAAAGTTTTTTATACATATTCAAATTTTTTCCTTTAAAAAACATTCGAAATTTTCAAATTGTTAAAGAAATAATTTTTTTTTTTTTTTGCTTAATGTTGATTTTCTCAACATCCCCTCATGGTCCCACTCTAAATTTTAGGGAAAAATTATAAAAATGGAAGATTTGATTTTTTAAACATCCTTGATACAATGACGAATATTGATTTCATTATTCTTTTCTTTTTAAAAAAAAAAAATGGGGTTTCATAAAAATAATTAGAAAATAGATTCATTAGGCATTAATTTGAGCCAAAGATTGTTTAAATCAGACAAGTAGGTCCGGAGATACGTTGATTTAAATTTCATGTTCTTAAAAAAAAATCTGAAAAAATTGAACTTTGAAACGCGATATAATCTAAACCAACGAATTTTAAAATTTTGAAGAACTTCAAATTGTGTATTGTATCATCGAAATCGGAGATGAAAAGGTCCAAAATTGCGTTTTGTTTCGAAAATTTGTGTTTTTCCCAAATGAAACTAATATTTTTTCATAATAACTTTTAAAGTGCTACATTCTAAGATATTTACAAGCAAAATAAATTTAAGTAATAACTAAGTACGATTTTTAATGATTTTTTTTCCAACAAGCGAATTTTTTAGGTAAATTTTTTGGTTCATATCAATTGGTTCAACATTATTTATTCAATAAAACAAGATGTATTGATTAATATGGTACTTTTTTGTTTTATTATATTATTCGGATATTATTAATAATAAGAATAGCCTTTCTTATTCATTTTAACCTAAAAAATTCAATTTGGATGAATTTCTGTCCTCGTATTGTCGGTCCGACTATTAAACATTACATGGCAGCAATTGCCATATACATATTTCCTATTATAAGGTCGAGATCGTATGGTGGCCATTCGAAGTGGTAAAATTTTTACTTCGAATTCACTGTTTTACCGCTCTTGCGTTGTGAATATGTGGAATGTCCATGTAATGAAATTAAATACAGTGGACGTCCAGTAGTACGAACGCTCTTTATTACGAATTTCCAATAATACGAATGGCAAAATTTTTGCATTGACTACTCTATAGTACGAATAGATAGGAATTTTTTCTATTCGATAGTGCGAATGGTGGTTTGTTAGAAGAATTTTTATTTTATTTACGTATGAATGAAGTTTTTATTATGTTTTTACTTCATTCTTTCGCGGTCATCCACGTTTAGCGAAGTTATTGTGAAGTTTTTTATTTTTAAAAGTGTTTTGTGTTTTTAACTGTCAAAATGTTGCAAGTAAAACGATGTAAAAAAAAGACAATTTCTTTGCAAGATAAATTAAAAATTATAGCAGACCACGAAAATAAAACATCGTTGTTTGAAATTTCAAATAAATATGGATTATCCAAATCCACAATATGTACAATCATTAAACAAAAAACGCAACTGCCGGATAATTCCATGAGTTCGTAAAAAAATCGGTATAGACTTACAAGTGGTGAATTTAAAAAAAATGTAGGATGCACTTTACGAGTGGTTTTTAACACAAAGAAAATTCCATATCATAGTCGGTGGAGAACAATTAAAATGCAAAGCTGTGGAGCTGCATAAAAAATTCCACAATGGTCAGTTTTGTGCCAGTGATGGTTGGCTAACAAAATTTAAAAAGCGTTATGGAATACGATTGTTAAAAGAGTCTGGTGAGAAATTATCTTATTCTAAAGAAGTTGTTGCGTCATTCGTTAATAAGTTAGCGTCTATCATTATGGAGCATGGGCTATCAAACGAGGCAATTTTTAATGCAGTCTCTACTGGAAAATGTTGCCAAACAAAACATATGTTCACAGTGGAGAAAAATCTGCTCCAGGTAGAAAATTGTCAAAGGATAGATTAACATTTTTAATGTCTGCTAATGCTGCAGGAACTAAGAAAATTAAACTTTTTGTAATAGGAAAAGCTCAAAAACCCAGATCTTTTCGGAACAAAATTCTTCCTGTTGATTACGGAAACTCTAAATCTGCTTGGATGAATGCAGCTCCAGAAGTAAGTTTTAGTAAATTGTTTTAATGTTATTAATGATTTAAAAAAATTCAAAATATATTTACAGGTAGAGATATTTTTAAAAGAAAAAAAATGTCAATTAAGGCTCTTATAATATTAGACAACGCTCCAAGTCATCTATCGGCAGATGAACTGGTTCTTGATACTAAAGATGGACAGATTTGGGTATTGTATATGCCCCCCAATGTAACTCCACTAATACAGCCCATGGACCAGAATGCAATTAGGCTCTTAAAACTGCATTACCGTAACAGTTTACTGTCAAAAATTGTATCTTCCAACGAAAATTTAGAAACGTCCCTCAAACAAACCACTTTATTTGAAGCCGTTTCATTGGTTGCCTTAGCCTGGGAAAAAGTATCCAGTGATTCCATAAAGAAATGTTGGAAGAAAATTTTGGGCGATGACAATTTTGAGGACGAGGATGATATTCCACTATCAGTAGTACATGACAGTGAGAAGATAAGAGCAATTTCCAAAATGCACAATTTACTACATGCAAATTTTCCAAATTCACAATTTGATTTTCTTGATTTATTTGAATGGAATCTTGATGATCCAAGTGAAGAAATTGAATTGGATGATGATGTCGATGAGGATAATATTTTATTAGTTCCTGACAATAACTCTACAAAAGTAAAACATGCGGATGCAATGAACTGCTTTGACATATATATATATATATATATATATATATATATATATATATATATATATATATATATATATATATATATATATATATATATATATATATATATATATATATATATATATATATATATATATATATATATATATATATATATATATATATATATATATGTCAAAGCAGTTCATTGCATCCGCATGTTTTACTTTTGTAGAGTTATTGTCAGGAACTAATAAAATATTATCCTCATCGACATCATCATCCAATTCAATTTCTTCACTTGGATCATCAAGATTCCATTCAAATAAATCAAGAAAATCAAATTGTGAATTTGGAAAATTTGCATGTAGTAAATTGTGCATTTTGGAAATTGCTCTTATCTTCTCACTGTCATGTACTACTGATAGTGGAATATCATCCTCGTCCTCAAAATTGTCATCGCCCAAAATTTTCTTCCAACATTTCTTTATGGAATCACTGGATACTTTTTCCCAGGCTAAGGCAACCAATGAAACGGCTTCAAATAAAGTGGTTTGTTTGAGGGACGTTTCTAAATTTTCGTTGGAAGATACAATTTTTGACAGTAAACTGTTACGGTAATGCAGTTTTAAGAGCCTAATTGCATTCTGGTCCATGGGCTGTATTAGTGGAGTTACATTGGGGGGCATATACAATACCCAAATCTGTCCATCTTTAGTATCAAGAACCAGTTCATCTGCCGATAGATGACTTGGAGCGTTGTCTAATATTATAAGAGCCTTAATTGACATTTTTTTTCTTTTAAAAATATCTCTACCTGTAAATATATTTTGAATTTTTTTAAATCATTAATAACATTAAAACAATTTACTAAAACTTACTTCTGGAGCTGCATTCATCCAAGCAGATTTAGAGTTTCCGTAATCAACAGGAAGAATTTTGTTCCGAAAAGATCTGGGTTTTTGAGCTTTTCCTATTACAAAAAGTTTAATTTTCTTAGTTCCTGCAGCATTAGCAGACATTAAAAATGTTAATCTATCCTTTGACAATTTTCTACCTGGAGCAGATTTTTCTCCACTGTGAACATATGTTTTGTTTGGCAACATTTTCCAGTAGAGACTGCATTAAAAATTGCCTCGTTTGATAGCCCATGCTCCATAATGATAGACGCTAACTTATTAACGAATGACGCAACAACTTCTTTAGAATAAGATAATTTCTCACCAGACTCTTTTAACAATCGTATTCCATAACGCTTTTTAAATTTTGTTAGCCAACCATCACTGGCACAAAACTGACCATTGTGGAATTTTTTATGCAGCTCCACAGCTTTGCATTTTAATTGTTCTCCACCGACTATGATATGGAATTTTCTTTGTGTTAAAAACCACTCGTAAAGTGCATCCTACATTTTTTTTAAATTCACCACTTGTAAGTCTATACCGATTTTTTTACGAACTCATGGAATTATCCGGCAGTTGCGTTTTTTGTTTAATGATTGTACATATTGTGGATTTGGATAATCCATATTTATTTGAAATTTCAAACAACGATGTTTTATTTTCGTGGTCTGCTATAATTTTTAATTTATCTTGCAAAGAAATTGTCTTTTTTTTACATCGTTTTACTTGCAACATTTTGACAGTTAAAAACACAAAACACTTTTAAAAATAAAAAACTTCACAATAACTTCGCTAAACGTGGATGACCGCGAAAGAATGAAGTAAAAACATAATAAAAACTTCATTCATACGTAAATAAAATAAAAATTCTTCTAACAAACCACCATTCGCACTATCGAATAGAAAAAATTCCTATCTATTCGTACTATAGAGTAGTCAATGCAAAAATTTTGCCATTCGTATTATTGGAAATTCGTAATAAAGAGCGTTCGTACTACTGGACGTCCACTGTATTTAATTTCATTACATGGACATTCCACATATTCACAACGCAAGAGCGGTAAAACAGTGAATTCGAAGTAAAAATTTTACCACTTCGAATGGCCACCATACGATCTCGACCTTATAATAGGAAATATGTATATGGCAATTGCTGCCATGTAATGTTTAATAGTCGGACCGACAATACGAGGACAGAAATTCATCCAAATTGAATTTTTTAGGTTAAAATGAATAAGAAAGGCTATTCTTATTATTAATAATATCCGAATAATATAATAAAACAAAAAAGTACCATATTAATCAATACATCTTGTTTTATTGAATAAATAATGTTGAACCAATTGATATGAACCAAAAAATTTACCTAAAAAATTCGCTTGTTGGAAAAAAAATCATTAAAAATCGTACTTAGTTATTACTTAAATTTATTTTGCTTGTAAATATCTTAGAATGTAGCACTTTAAAAGTTATTATGAAAAAATATTAGTTTCATTTGGGAAAAACACAAATTTTCGAAACAAAACGCAATTTTGGACCTTTTCATCTCCGATTTCGATGATACAATACACAATTTGAAGTTCTTCAAAATTTTAAAATTCGTTGGTTTAGATTATATCGCGTTTCAAAGTTCAATTTTTTCAGATTTTTTTTTAAGAACATGAAATTTAAATCAACGTATCTCCGGACCTACTTGTCTGATTTAAACAATCTTTGGCTCAAATTAATGCCTAATGAATCTATTTTCTAATTATTTTTATGAAACCCCATTTTTTTTTTTTAAAAAGAAAAGAATAATGAAATCAATATTCGTCATTGTATCAAGGATGTTTAAAAAATCAAATCTTCCATTTTTATAATTTTTCCCTAAAATTTAGAGTGGTACCATGAGGGGATGTTGAGAAAATCAACATTAAGCAAAAAAAAAAAAAAAATTATTTCTTTAACAATTTGAAAATTTCGAATGTTTTTTAAAGGAAAAAATTTGAATATGTATAAAAAACTTTTAAAACTTCGGCTTATTATTAGCGATTCTATTTTATTAATTTGAGAAATTGTAATACATGAATATATCTTGGTGGAACAATACAAATAGCTTTAAAAAATAATCCTTTAAACAAGAATTCTCGGTGCGACCAAATGAAAATATTTGGACAATAAATCCGCGATTTCTAACGTACTGTTTCGCTTTATAACGAATATTTTAGATATTCAAGAAATCTATTTATGAGTTTATGTTACATGTTTGTGAAATATTAATATTTCGCGATTTTTCTCTACCTATTACTATTTCTAAAAACTTAAAAAAAATCATAAAAGTGTGTTGGTCTGGTGACCACTAACAGCGTTTAAATTGTATTGTTATCATCTTTAACTGAAAGGTTTGGAAAATTATTCACATTTTGAAAATAATGCATTTTTCAGTGCAATTTTCGTTGAATATACCACCTTAGATTTATGTTTTTTTAGTATTTTTAGAAAGCTTCCTTTCATTACAAAGACAATCCAAACTTTTTGGGACATAAACATTTATTATGTAAAATATTTATATTAAAAAACCCTTTTCTCATATTTTCATATATATAAAAAAAATACACTAAAAAATATAAAATTATTATTATTACAGTTTAAGAAAAAATAATAAAAATGGAATATATGATTTTTTAAATATCCTTGATACAAGGACTAATGTCCTTTTCTTTTAAAAAATGTCGTTTTCATAAAAATAATTAGAAACTACATTCATTAGGCATTAATTTGAGCCAAAGATTGTTTAAATCGGACAAATAGGTCCGGAGATATATTGATTAATTGAAATTTCATGTATTTTAAAAAAAAATAAATCTGAAAAAAAAAAAATTAACTTTGAACCGCGATAAAATCTATATTACAATGAATTTGGAAATTTTGAAGAACTTCGAATTTTGTATTGACCTAATGAGTATGTATTCCGAATTTCATCGAAATCGAATGAACATCACCATTGTTCATCTGGTGTTCGAAATTTTTTGTTTTTTTTTTCCATTATTATTTTAAAAATAACAAGAGGTTGAATGTAACGAAAATCTTGCACCTATTCTGTTGACAGGCAGTGCATTTACGTCGGTGCGATAACGAAAAGTCTTATGTGTTTTTTGAGTGCTTTTCGAAAAAATTTTAAATTTTAATTGTTCACTAAAACTTTTTTAAATTTTGTGTTTTGAAAAAAAAATAAATAAATTTACGTTCGCAATTGGCAAACAAAAATTAAAAACCCTACACATATGCTTTTTTGTTCATTACCTACTTTTTTTATTCTTAACAAAAACCAATAAGAGTGTTTTTTATGCCGAAATTTATACTCATATTAATTTTTTAACTTTGAAACCCGTTTGACTGTTCGTCATCGCAACGATGATATATCATGTTCAGAATGAATGAATTTGCTTCCATGGTTTTTATGTACATACAGTAGTTTTTCGATTTAACGAACCTAATTGTTGTCAAGCCTGTTCGTTAAAACGAAAAGTTCGTAATATGCAGTTAGTGCTGTACATTTTTTGCGTAAAATTTATTTCAAATGTGAAAATGTCTTTTTAAAATGTATTTTATTAAAAATAGTTATTTTTAATAATACATCTTAAAAATAGAACAAAAAAGGAACAATACATGAACAATTGCATCTATTTATTTTGCCTTTATACGATATTGGCAAGTTTGAAATAAAGAAAAGAGTTTATTATGTGCAATTCTTAAATATTCGCCCTCACTTTGTAACTACATTATGGGTATCCAAAAATGTATCTTATTTATTATTTTTTTTTAGATTATCTTTAATTTTAAAATCTTATAAACAGTGGCTTATAAACATTTTGGTGATTTTCAAAAATTTTTTGTTTATCTTTTCAAAAATTCTTGTTTTGAATTACTCAAAATAATGCGAAATGACAAACGAAAAGAATAACGGTATATTTTCTTTACTCCTTAGAATTTACAATATTTCTTAAAAGAAATTAATTTGCTTTCGAATAATTTATATTTATTTATTTGTTAAACTAAGTACATAATGAATTTTTTGTTCACGATGCTCAATAGAAAAATATTGCTCGTTCGTTAAATGCGATGTTTGTATTAACGAATGTTCGTTAAACCGGAAAACTACTGAATCAATATTTAGCACTACATATTAGAAAAGTTTTGTTTGTTTTGTTAGCAAAAACTAGCAGGCCAACAAAAGACATACAAGTGCACGGATAAGAGTGACAATATAGTTTTGCCTGTAATGTATAATTAATGTAAAGAAAACTGAGTTTTTAGGTTTATGAAACAAAACATGCCACAAATCTTATAAAAATTGTGTATCAAATTTGTATGTGTAAAGCAATTAGAAGTTTTTATGATTGGTTCAAACAGCGCTGGTATGTTGTTACGCTAGTGTTAAATACAATGTTGGTAGGAAGAATAAATAAAAAATCTTTGCATGGTAAAATAATTAGATGTCATTTGTTAATCAATGCATTTTACGAATGATCATCAGACTTTTGATGTGTAACTGTCAGTATAAAAAATAACTTTTGCAGAATGAAATTTGGTTTATAATGTGTAGAATATATTTAAAAAAATTTCATGACAAAAAGTCCCATGTGTTGTTTTACTAAAACCCTTTTAGATAATGGAAAACGCATTGGTGGACTAATAATATAAAGTTTTATATACATATGTAGATGTATGTAGCATGAAATGTTTTGTTTTCGGTCTTAGTATTAGCAGACATAGTACTTAGAATTTTTAATATAATACTTTTCAATAGCTTTCTAATTCTGCTAAGCATCTAGAAAAAAATTTTTGTTTGGCTGGGTCTTTCTTTAAACTATGTAGCCTTTAAAGAATCACTTATCAAAAATGCTATAAATTACATTTTAAGATTAAAATGGCAACAGTTTGACGACTTTTGACAAAATATCTTAAGTCGAGATAAGACAATTTGAAAGCTTTTAAAACGTACTTTTTTAAGACTTTTCGTTTAATCTAATCGACGTCTTTCTACAATTGTTTTAAAGATATTTAATTAAATAAATTTAATAATAAACTTAAGTTTTTTTGTCAAATGTTCACAAAAATAATTCCACAAAAAAAATTCTTAAAACATGCAAAAACATGCACGTTTTTTTTTAACAAACATTTTATGTATTGAGTCATTCCATATAAAACCGACGCGAAATGATATTGATATTTGGTACAATCATTATGCTCGTCAAAATTTCAGACGATTTATTGCGGTGTCATACTAAAAGTATCAAAATTAGCTTTAATATGATTTATAACATGTCTTTTTTCTTAACATTAAAATGGTACATATTCGCAATTTATAGTTCCCGGGTAAATATCTCAAAAAATTGTATTTTTAAAATTTATTTAAAATTATTTAATAAATTTTATAAAAATTTTTAATACTTTTTTAAGAAAATTGTTTTAATATTCATAGTTTTCATTACAGAAAATAATCCATTTAAGCATAATATTAAATCTAATTTTTTATTAAAGTTTTTCCATAATATTATTAAAACAAAGCATGTCAAGATTGTAGTTTGAAGATTAAAAGCAGAGTTTGTGGACTATAATTAGACACCAGCAGAATGGAATACGTATTTTCTGTGCCGCTACACACTTCATCAGCATTCGTGGTGTCTTATCCATTTCACCTAAACATGTCGCCCGCCCATTTCGGTTTCGTTGAAACCTAAACAATGCATATAAAATAAGAGCAAAAAACTCATAAAAATAAATATATGTATATAAATCAAGCAAAAAAAAAAAATAATAATAATAAAATTGTGGAAAAATAATTTTTGTGTGTAAATTCAACTCCATAAGAGAATAATTTAAATTGCAGCAAGAAAACTTGCTAAACGTAAACTAGGACTTAGTGCCCCTTTACTTACAATTTTTTAAAACGAAAAACTTTCGAATTCGGAACTGCTTTAAAAAAACAACAAAAAAATTTTATTTGAACTGGAACACAAAAAAATTTTTTTTTCCCACAAAATGATTGTAATTTTTTTTTTAATGTGTAATATAAGTCCTATCCGTATAACATAGCACATATTGAAAATACATGTGTATGTGCATTTTCTATATTTAATAAAAAATATCTTGGATTTATTTCCAGCTGCAATGTTTCTCAGTAAATTTACGAATTGCCTTAAAAATGCAACAAATGTTAACGGCAGCATTAATCTACCTCGCATTAATAAGTGTCACATGAGCCAATTGTTCGCTAAAGGGCGATCAAAGCAATTACAGGAATCACAGCTACAAACATATTGTAATACCTATACTACGTTATGCCCTCGTACACATTTAATTAATAGGGCACGCATTTGCTTAGTGCTTTTGCCATTGACCAGTGTTAGTTGCACAGCACATACTTCAGGCAATTTGAAAGCAACAACAAGTAACGATGTGAGTAATTTAAAATGCACAGTGATACATTGTCATACTTTGACAACCAGTCGAAAAGAATTTCTCCTTAATAAATTTAGTGAAATTATTAACACTATCATATCCGTATTTTATGAAGCTATATCTATATAAAACAAATATTTAAATATATAGCTTTATAAATCCGATTAAAGTCAGTTGGTATATTCTCTTTTTATACCCTTCATACAGGTGTAAAGGGTATATATAAATTTGTCATTTCATTTGTAATTTCCATAATTTTCGTCGGAGAGCAAAAAAGTTGATAATTTCTGGATCCTTGTAAGAAATGAAGACGTTAGCACCATATCCGTTCCTCCGTGTGTCGGTTGAAATGGCGTTTATGAAGGCTACCATAGACAAAATTTTGTAGACAAAAACGATGCGCAATAACTAGCTTAATATGGGAAAAATATTATAAAAATGTTTAAAACTGATCTTCAGTTCCCTACCAGTGATTGAAAGTCACGGGTCTAGAACATTTCGTCTAAAAAATAGTATGGAGTTTTGTCTTGAAATGGGTATCAAAAAATTCGTAATTTTTAAATAATAATATAAAAAATTATTTAAAAAATTTTTCCGAAAATTTTTTCCGATAATTTTAAGAATTTTTTTCCCATGGGAAAAATTCTTAAAATATTTTTGTCATAACCAGAATAAAATTACGAATTTTTTCGATGAAAAAATCGAAACTTTTTTTTTACTAAAATGTATGGGTCCCATGATTTTTCAATCGCTGGTAGGGAACTGAAGACCAATTTTAAAAATTTTTTAAATAATTTTTTCGTGTAAAGCTAATTTTTACACATCGTTTGGGGGGTCTTCCTACATCGAAATCTCGAAAAAGGCTTTCCTCGGGACACTCTAATATATATATATATATATATATATATATATATATATATATATATATATATATATATATATATATATATATATATATATATATATATATATATATATATATATATATATATATATATATATATATATATATATATATATATATATATATATATATATATATATATATATATATATATATATATATATATATATATATATATATATATATATATATATATATATATATATATATATATATATATATATATATATATATATATATATATATATATATATATATATATATATATATATATATATATATATATATATATATATATATATATATATATATATATATATATACAGTGCTGTGCAATATAATAGGCTATTGTATATTAAATATTTTTGATATTGTCAATACTAAAAATAATGGGTATTTTTATATATAACAGTGCTGTGCAATATAATAGGCTATTGTATATTAAATATTTTTGATATTGTCAATACTAAAAATAATGGGTATTTTTAAGAAGTTTCTTTCCTTTATGCGCTTTCGTAAACATTTCAAGAAAAGTTAAAATATAATTTGTGCAAAATAATACTTATTTTAAAGGATTATATTTTTTGTTTTAATTTACCTTATAATTTGGATAAATTTTCTGAAAATAATTTTATGTAAGGTAAATGAAATATTATTGTTTAAAAAATATTATAATGTACATAGTAATGTACATAGCACTCCTTAAGAAAGGCGAATAGTGAAATAATTACGTGACCAAGGAAAAACACTTGATTTTATTGCGGAATTGCTTGGAGGGTCTCATCATTTCGTAAGAAACGCGATCAAGTGGAAGCCATCAAAAGAAACACGTGGTAGACCTTGCAAAATAACCGCTATCACGGATTCACAGATAGCTCTTGTAGTGAAGAAGCAGCCATTTCTATCTTTCCATAATAGAAATGGCTGCATTTCTATCTTTAAAAGCCGTTTCTGAAGAAATAGGTAACATAATTAGTGCTTCAACAGTCCGACGAAAACTTTTAGAGAAAGGTTTGCCAAGTAGAATCGCCAGGAAGTTACCATTTTTAAGCTCAAAAAACTAAGCAGCTTGAAAAAAATTTGTTACAAAAATTGAAAATAGTGAAGTTGATAATTTTAAGAACATTTTATGGAACGACGAGACAAAAATTAACTTGTTCGGGTCAGATAGTCCCAGAAATGTTAGATGACCAAATGGAAAGGAACTATATGATCGTTATACAAAAAAGATTGTAAAACACGGCGGAGGAAGTATAATGGTGGCATATTATTATAATATTCAATATTAGTAGAAAATTTAATTTGTTTTAGTCTTTAATGAAAAAAATATATATTTGTTTAAGAAATATTGAATAAATCTATTATTTTGAATCATAGGAAAATGATTTTTTTTTTTTTTTTATTTTTTATTTAAATAAAGTCATAAAAAACAAAAACATTTGTGGATGGTGTATCTTTTAGTACAGTTCTTAAATAAATAAAAAAATAAATTTAAATATCATTCATAATGGAAAATATTTACCAAATAAAAATAAGTCTGTTATTTTGCACAGCACTGTATATATATTATACGATCGGAAATCCTTTTGAGAATTTTGCTATTGAAATTCAGCAAGATCGGTTCATAAATGGCGGAGATATTCTTAAAAACACGTATTTTTGATTGTTTAAGCTACAGAATTTTATTTTTATATAGATCGGTCAGAAATATTTTTATAAAAAAATAACCGAGTTATGGGAAACAAACAAAAATATATATAGTGTTGTTGTTTTGTTTTAAGGAATTATTAATATTTTTTCGTATTCAAATTGTTGTAGTTTGGAGATTTACAAATGTGAAAGTATGAAAGTAAACTTTAATAGTGGAAGGCCAAGCGGCATTCAGCTGATCTTGTTTTCTCACGCGCTCGCGGGGTCTATATATATATATATTGGCCTTCCAGTATAAGGCGAAAATTATTATTTGTCGGTTAGATGGTGAAGGGTATAAAAGATTAGGCACAGCCAAATATATCACTAGATCTCGTTATAATTATTTCGGATGAATTTAATCAACTGTTTATGATTGGAGGCCTAGTGGTAACCCCTTTATCACTTTACTATTTCCAGTGAAGTTAATTAAAAAATTACCTATTTTCTATTGATGAAAATTTCTCAAATGACATTTGATTACTCATATGCAGTCCTTATTACTTCAGAATATGTTCATATATCGTATATATATGCATTTACGAAAATTATTTCGAACTTAATTTGTCAAACTATAACAACTATTTCACTGTGCATTTAATGAATTTTAAACTATGTAAAGTTGTATTACGTACATAAATAATTTTTCACTCAATTTCCTTCTATTTTTATTACTAAAGTTTTCCTTAATCACTGTTACTGAAAAAATAATAACAAGGAAACTCATGAATATTTTATTAACATTATTAAAGCTCTGTTCCGCTACATTTGTTGTTAATAATATTGCTTTAGAATAATTGTTTACTTTCATTGCAATTAACCCTTAAAGTGCACTATCGAAAAAAATGGTTATATTAATTATTAATTTATAAATGTATGTATTTGCTTAATGAATTACAGGTCGACATTTCATCAAAATTTAAAATCTTAGCTCGTTTTATTTTAAAAAATTGTTTCTTAAAGTCTTAGTCCATTTTATTATCAAAATAGTTTCAAATACTTCTTAGTTATCTAAGAATTTATATGTTTTTGCTGCTGTTAAAAGTTCTCTTAGGAAGAAATGTTCGGAAATAGTACCTTTACTGAAAACTTTGGGACACAGATGCCATAAAACTACCTACTATTATTTTATCGCAAAATCGCTGTTATAATTTTGTAATGAAATTCATTAAAACTAAATACAATATAAATTATAAAAGAGATATCTAAACAGCTTTAACAAGTCAGGACAAACAAAAACTTATTCAATTTCCTAAAATTAAGCATATTTTACCTCTAAAACAATGTCGGGCTTTTTGTAAATTTAGATATCACGCGGGATAAGGCTACACTATGCTGCTTAAGCAACTGCTCTAAAGTCATGTATTTAGAGTAATTCGATGTAAATCAAGCTATTTTTGATAATTAACATACAAAACTTCGAAAATTGAAGAAATAACCGCCAATTATTACAATTCGCCGACATAGGCTTGGAAAAATATGAGAAAATAGAACAATTCTTATAGACAGCAATATCCAATTAAGGAACTATCTACCTTAGTATATTGAGGACATAAATTCATAATTGGCCTAAATTTGCCTTGAATAGTAAAAATCCATTTTTAATTTAAAGATTGTACGCATGTTTAATTTATTAAGCTATGTTCACATTTGTCAAATATTTGACCAAATTTGCATGACCACTAATTCTACAAAAAAATGTTTGTCCTTGTTTGATCTTGCAAATGTTTTGTAAGAGAAAACAGCGTCAAACAAAATGAGGTAAAATGTGAGCTATGACTAATGATAAGTAAAAAATATTTTCCAATCAAAATGGAGAAGTTATCAAATATTTTATGGCAAACACTATTTTTATTTAAGTGGTCAACTGCAGAATGTTTGATTTATTTGAACAAGTTATAATTGTCAAAGTTTCTAGATTCAATAATTATAGAGATTTTTTTTTTAAACTCTCCTGATGGTCACGCAGTGTAAGTATATTTTAGTGAAACTTACTATCTAAAAGGAGTAATTTGTTACTTTAAAAATTGCTGGTTTTTGTCTATCTTTAATTGTGAGTAGATCCATATGAGCCGTCTATTTTGAAATTGGCCTAAGTCCTTTAATCAAAAAAATCGATTTTCAGGCATTTAAAAACTATAGTATGTTGTTATCTTTCCAAATTAGGCATTTTACTAAAAAATGGCATCGATTTGTTAGTGCATATTTTTGCATATTTACTTGAAAATGCATATTTTTGCATATATTTTTTAATAATGCATATAAATTTGCATATTTTTATAATTTTTCACTTTTTTAAAGTGCATCGATTTGTTAGTTCATAATTTGTTAGCATAATTAATCGAAAAATCATATTTATGCATGTTTTTCTTAACAATGCATATGCATTTGCACATTTTTAAATTAATAAGTTAGCGATTATTAACTTTCGTTTAGCGGTTATTCTCAAACAAGTTATTAAGTAGGGGAAGGACTTTAATAAAAATCATGAGTTGAATGATAACGACTTTAAATCTATAGAAAATGTTAAACGAGTGTTAACATTAAGAAATATTAAATCTATTCTCTCATTTGTCTGTTCCAACTATTGATTTTCTTCTGAAATTATTACTAAATTAGAGGGATTCGAATCTTTAAGTATTCAAACAGTTCAATGGATGATAGTGCTATTGAAAAAATCGAAGCTACGAAAGGCCCTATTGTTGAAAAAATGTAACTAAAATTCCAAGCTATTCTTAAAATAATAAATGAATTGAGAATATTAAAAAAAAAAATCTCAATTATTCTACGTTCAGATCTCGTATTTAGAAGAATACTTTCCTTTGAACTTCAATTATTCAAATACGCTTCTATAACATCTCTTGGCGTGGGAGGAATATTTTCTATGTATAAAAATGTTTTCGCCAAAATAGACTCACGTTTGACAACTTAGTAAAAAAATGTTTGTTTATAAAAATAAAAGCCTATCGTGATCTAATGTCACGAATATATATTCAAAAAGTTTAATAAAAAACTCAATTTAAAAAAAAGTACGAAATAGAAGAATTGATCTTTTAAAAAATAGCTTTAACGTTTAAAAATACATGGACTGATGTTTGTTTTTTCTTATAGAATAAATTTTGTTTTTAATTTTTATTTAATAAGAAATTAAAAAATAAATGTATATACACTAGGAAGCATAAGTCAGCATCTTTACAAAAATGAGGGTAAGGATAAATTAATTTCTTCTCTGATTTATTACGAAAAACATCTTGAATTTTATTGCAAAATTGTTAATAACAATTAAGTAATCAATAGAAATTTAAAACCCAACAATTTCAATCATGTGAAATTTAAAAATCCGCGAAAAAAAATACTTTTTTTAATTGTGTACGCAGACTTTTGCTACATATTTATAGAACCTTAATTTAAATATTCTTGTTAAACCGCGAATCTATTAATATTTTTAAACTTAATATTTTACTGTATTATTGTCAAGGATTTAAGCTATTACATAGAGCTTTAAAAAATCAAAATCTTTAGTTATATAATAGAGATATTACGACAAAAATATTCACCCTATCATGAATACTTTTTCCCTCGAAATGTTTTCCCTTTCCCTAAATTAATTAAAAATAAAATTCCCCTAATCGTGAATGATTTTTTCCCCCGAGTTTTTTCACTTTTCCCTTTAATTTGTTCACTTTATTTTTGCTGGGGAACAGAACAGAAAATGTAAGTAGATCTTCTTATAATTCCGATATTAAAGTTATTTTAAGGACACGATCAGTTAATAAGACACAAACTTATATATTGCTCAACATAAAATAAAATGATTGTTCCAATTCTAAACATAATGTATACTTTACTTTTTTACTATTTTTTTTTTTTTTTTTTTTTTTGTTAGGTTTCTAAAAATTAGCCGAATTATTTTGTTAAATAAAAGTTAAATAGTACAATAAACTAATGTTGCAATAAAACTATCACTCCAATGCTAAATATCTTGCTTTGTTTTTTCCACTTTAAAATATTAGTATATACGTGTATATTTTTTAAAAAACGATTTTAATTTTTATTTTAATTTTCTTCCCTTTTACATTCACTGAGAACTGGTAGCGGGAAATTTTTTTCACGGGAGATTCACGATAGCATTTTTCCCTTCTAGGGGAATAAAAATTTCATGGGAACAAAAATTCCACTTGTTATTCACGACAGGGGTGATTATTTAATAGTTCGTACGCAGATTTATGCTTCCTAGTGTATTTTAAATTTTTAGGGTATATTTTGAATTTCTAAGTGCATTTTTTAGGCGTGTATTTATAAAAAAAAAAATAATGCATAAAAATCCGCCCCTTGTAGTTACATTTTAGTAAAACTAAATATTTTAATTTTTAGCATTTTAAAGGGTAATAGAAGCAATTTGGAACATTTTCCAGACAAGATTCCATTATGTTAGTTTAATATAATTAAAAAAATCCGAATTTTACGATGTGCAGTTAAGGGTTAACTATATTATTATATTCATGAATAAGTTTTGTTGCAACCATTACTACAACTACTAACAAAGTTATACACAAACATTACATAATCGTTAGATTTTCAATGGAACTGTTAACACAATTTTAAAAATTTACTTTCAGTCGGATATCATGTCTGAAGAAGCTAAAAACGCCAAGAGCATTTATGATTTTACCGTCAAGGATACCCATGGCGAGGATGTTTCTCTCGAAAAATACAAGGGAAATGTTGTGTTAATCGTTAACATTGCCTCCCAATGTGGTTTGACTAAGAACAATTATAAGAAACTAACTGAATTGCGTGAAAAATATGGTGACAAAGGTTTGAAGATCTTAAATTTCCCTTGCAATCAATTTGGTTCACAAATGCCGGAAAGCGATGGTGAACCTATGGTTTGTCATTTGCGTGATGCCAAAGCAGATATTGGTGATGTTTTCCAAAAGGTAATTTCACAATACATAACGCTTTTTCTTAAATAATTTATTTTTTACTTTCTTTAGATTGACGTGAACGGTTCGAATGCCGCACCATTATATCAATATTTGAAAGCAAAACAAACTGGTACATTGGGCAGCGCTATTAAGTGGAATTTTACCAAATTTCTGGTCAACAAAGAAGGTATACCTGTTAATCGTTACGCTCCAACCACCGATCCCATGGACATTGCTAAAGATATTGAGAAATTGCTTTAAATTAATGTACGCAATTTTTATTCCAATAATATTTATCTAAAGGACGATGGAAGTTTAAATTTATTGTTGTTAAATGAGTTAAAAATTACCTTTTGAATCGTGTTATTTATTTAATAATTGTTCGGCTTTTTTATGCTTAATATCCAATGATATTTTAATCACTATAATTGTATCTTTCTCACAACTGCATATCAAATATGCAATTTATCTTTTTATAGAATTTTCATAATATAGTTTGTTTTCAACTCCAAAAATATCTTAAAATATCTGTTTTTTTATTTTAATTTTGTTTGTTTAATTTTGGTCAAAATGAATACATACCAACACACAAAGTTGCTTAAACGTAAGTAGTTCTAGTTCAACGTACAAATTACACTCAACCAAAACAGTAACAATTTCAAGTTCACCAGTATCTGTAGTGGCAAAACATCTCTGAATGGAATTGTTGACCTTCCGGCAATAAAATAAAACAATGTGGTTTTTGCCATAAACGAATAATTTAATTTTTTTATTATAAAATCCCAATAAAACATAGGTGGATTTTAGTGCATCTATAGGAGGGGAAAAAGGTTAAGGTAGTGGATAATGTTATCTTAAAAAGTAAAGACGATCATTTAAAATATATGCAATTTTGATTGTAGGTCAAGAGCCGATATATGATAAAAATCGAGTAGGTACTTACTAGGGTATCCAATCGATATCCGTCATTCGGTTATTCGATTCGTTTTGGTCGATTAACTTTTCGAATAATTAAAAATTTTCTATTTTCTTTGAGTCTACATTAGACAAATTTTTATCAAGACAAACGTCAAAATTTTATCATGATAAAGATTTGTCTAATGTAGACTGAATTTGTCAGTGTTATTGCAGCGTTAAAAGAAAATTGTCAGCGCTCGAGCTCTGAAAACTTCGTCTTGATAATGCTTAGTAAAAGTCGCCATCTTGATTGTTGTTGCTTCTTTTTGCATGGTTTATTATGGCATACGTTTTCCCCTATAATTGATAAAGATAAAAAATTATCTGCAACTCAAACAAAAATTTGACGTTTGTCTTGATACAAATTTCTCTAATGTAGACTCAAAGTTTGGAATAACGGATAAACCGAATAATTTGAATCGAATAACCGATTAACCGAAATTTAGTTTTTTTTGGAGTTATAAATTTAAACATTTCTTATTTTTAAGATAAATTTATGTCAACCACATCTTTTTTTAAATGGCTATGAAAGAAATTTTTAGGGAAGTACTTTTTTTTATTACTTTCAAAGAATCAATAAGTGTACATTAGGCTGCACCAAAATTTACCAACTTTCGAATTTCTACCGTAACTCCACCCAGAATTGTTCTTTGGGTTGCAAAATCATACTGTGTGAAATATTAGTGAAATCGGATATCGTTAACTCGTGCCGCATTGGACCTGAAGTTTGTAGAGTGCGTTTGTATAAGGGAAAATGGTCTTTTTGCAGTTTTTGGAAAAATGTTGCTATTAAATAGATTGTTTTAGAGATATTGGTGTTTAAAGTTAGACACTTTTGCGATTTTTTAGACTTTTCGAAAAATAAAAATCGCTAATAAATTCGCGAATTTTTCAAAATTAAAAAAAAAAAAAATTTATATATGTATATATATATCGACCACTCCAGGAAAGAACGCCCGAAAATGTATATTTTTTTACTTGATGGCTTTCAATTTCGATAAAAATTTGTATACATAAACTCTATTAAGCCTTTTATAAATTTCAGTTTTCAGTTTTGTGAAATTTGCAAAAACTCGCGATTTAATTTCGCTTTTTAATTTTCTCAAAAACCAAAAACATTTCAAAAGTATGTAACTTTGAATAGCAATATCTCTGGGAAGACTTTGTGAATTGTAATGATTTAACGGCATTAAAATTTCGCATATGGCGGCTTTACGACGAACATTTTAAAAATAAGAAAGATTTTTTTAAAATGCATTTTAATGCAATTGCATTTTTCAAATGCATTTTTCTTTAAATATGCTATTAAATTTTTTTGATTTTTATATTTATAGACCTTATACGTATAAAATTTTAGGAGGACACTTGGTATATTTTTGGGCGTTCTTTCATGGTCTTTATATATATATATATATATATATATATATATATATATATATATATATATATATATATATATATATATATATGTATTAAAATATAAAATTTTTCTTAAAAATTAGATAGATAGATGTTTCCCGTGCAAATGATAGTCGTACAAAATTTGAGCTCTCTAACTTTTATAGCTTCCCAGATATACAAATTTTGGTATTAACTTTATATGAGAGATGACACGCCCACTATTTCTTTTCCGCCCATTTTTGCACAAAATGTTCACATTGACACTTAAGTTTATTGTACAAAATTTGGGAAATGTAACTGTTATAGTTTCCTAAATTTACGGCATTTGGTATTGGCTAGCAATATTAGGCATGAGATGTGCCACACCCTCTATTGCTAGTTGGCTTATTTTCTTCCAGAATGTTCATATAGGTGTCAAAGTTGTTCGTGCAAGATTTGTGGACTCTAGTATTATCAATTTCCGAGATATACTACTTTTAATAGTTATTTAGTAAGTGGGCGTGGCATCTCGCTCACATAGAATTTCTAAATAAAAAGTAGCCTTCCAGGCATATAGGAACACACTGTGAAAAATTCAAGAAAATCGGTTTAGCCGTTTAGGCGGCTATAGACTTCAAACAAACATACATACATACAAACAAACACACATTAATTTATATATATATATATATATATATATATATACATATATATATATATATATATATATATATATATATATATATATATATATATATATATATATATATATATATATACAGTTAAAGAAAAAACTACATACACGCTTTGATTTTGTCGTTTTAAGGACTTTTCAAAAAATTAACGCGTATAAGATGAAGAAACCAATATCAGCCCGGATTTAAAGGGGGACTTGTATTCGGATTGCAAAAGTTTCGTATTACATGCAAAATGATTTGGAGCTGTATGAACATTGGTTTATTATGGCTATTTTATTAATTTTTGAAAACATATTTATAATATTATATATTGATCCAATCTTAGCATATATTTGTGTATATATTTTGCAATATATTGCTAAACTATCGCGCTGCTTAAATTTAATGATATCATTACTAATATCGTTATTTTCAAAAATTATGATATCATTTTCGAGTGTACCTTTTAGAAAGCAACCTATATCATTTTAGAATTATAAATGATATCATTCTCGGGCTTCTATATCACTGAAATGATATCGTAATGATATCATTACGATATCATTTGGTTTGTTGGGTACAGCCTGAAAATATAAATATAAATTAAAAACTTTGTACATAAACAAATTAAAAATAAAAAAAATTTGTATTTAGTTGGCCCACCTTGGGCATCAATTACTGCTTGAAATCGGCGGGGCAAGGACATAACCAAATTCTCGGTGATATCGGGTGTTATTTCGGTCCAGGCACGATTAAGAGCGGTTTTGAGAGTTTCGCGACTTCTGATGTCATATTTTCGCACCAGTTTGTCCAAAATGTCCCAAATGTGCTCTATGGGATTAATATCTGGTGACTGGGGTGGTGAATTTAGCTTTCTTGGCGCATGATATAGAATCCAGTCTCGAACAACGTGCGAAGTATGCTTGTGACCCACCCCCGATGACGCCATAGCTCCCCAAACCATAACATTCCCTTCACCATGTTTCACTATAGGTATACAATTTTTTGAATCGAGGGCAGTGTTTGGTTTTCTCCAAATCTTTCGTTGGTAAATATAACAGATTTCCAAAAATTCATACCTTATTCAAATGAGCTTTAGCAAATTCAAGGCGAAGTTGACGATTTTTTGCTGAAATGAATGGCTTTTTGCGTGCCGTTCTGCTTCTAAAAGCGTTGTCATGTAATACATTTATTATTGTTCTGGGTGTGACAGTAACACTAGAATGTCTTTCAAGGTATTCCGCCAATTTAGGAGCATTAATTTTTGGTTCTTGGTTGACTTCTTTAAGGATACTGCTTACATCGCGCCTTGAAAGATCCTAGGTCTCCCCCATCGTGGCTTATTTTCGGTACTGTTTGTGCCTTCATAGTTCCTAATAATGGTTTGAACAGGCGACCAACTTGGTTTTAATATTTTTCCAATTCCACCATATGATTTATTTTCACTACGCATTTTTACTGCTAAATTTCTAACTGAAAGCTGTATTTCTTTTCTATTTTCCATTTTCAAAGAATAAAATTCAAAGAAAGCTTGCTTTAATAATTACTTTCTGCACTTGAATGATAGTAAGGTTTGCAAAATGAAGCAATTTAGAAAAACTAACGGGTTTTTTCCTATCTTTGTTACAATTTTTCTGTTTCATTTTAGGAGCTACCACACTGTATGTAGACTTTTTTCGCGTTAATTATTATGTTTAATGCTAGTAACTTCTATGCTGTTTATATTTTTTAGGTTTTTTTCTTCAGATAGCCTTAAATATTATTTAAACTATAATTGATATATAATTTTTTTCTATTTTCATCAACAATGCATTTAAATTTCAAAATCATAGGGTGTATGTAGAGTTTTTTCCTTAACTGTATGTATAATAATGGAGATATTTAAATGGTTCCATAGGAAATGCGTATGCCAAATATTATTAAAATCGGAAGACAAAAAATATTCTTGGGCGTTCTTTCATGGAATGGACGATATTATAAATTAGTAATATGAAAAACATGCGGAATTTATCTCAAACTAATTTTGCAAAATATAAGAAAGTTAATATAAAAAGTATGTAGTGAGTCCGAAGTCCTTTTTGTAATTTCTGAAACGCTATAAAATAACAGGTTTTTGCACTAAGGAAACTCTTTACCCAATTAAAGGTGATTATCTTTACTTTTGACCCAAATAAAAATTAATGTTGAGTTCCACTTTGGAATAATTTTGTAATTTTAGTTTTGTCTCACAAAATCACTTTTTACGTTGGACACGTACTAATATATGTGCTACACGAAGGTTTTCAGATAAATTCAAAATGCCTTTACAATATTTTTAACTGATATTCAGACTAAAGAATGTTGTTACACAATAAGATAAACCATATTTCAGGAAATACATTTTGAACTTTTTTAGAAAATTGGACAAGGATTAGCTTTAAAGTAAAAAGGTCAAAATTTGAAGTATTTTAGGAAAACTTCAGGAAAATTTATTTTGTTTTATCAGGATTTGGATGCAATGATTTGTGTGGGGAACTTTGATGGTTGAACATGACTTTGATTGTCAGAATGGGGTAATTATTATTTTATTTGTCCCTGAAATTAATTAGTAAAATTTACTTAATAAAAAGGTACGTTTAAAAAATGCTGACCCCAAGCTCAATTGAGGGTTAAATTTACATTTTTCAAAAAATCTTATCAAAATTCAGATAGAAATAAATAGTTTTAAATATTGAAAATTTTAACCTTTGAACTTCGTATTCTAAAGATTATCCTTATCCAATTTCCATAAAAAACATCAGAATGTATTTTCTGAAAATTTAAGAAATGAAAAATACTGGGCATTTTAGTGAAAAACCTGAAAAGTAACTTGCATTCAAAATCGGTTAATCGACAGAAAAAAACGGCATTTCGAATAATTCTAAAGTATTCGAAACATCCAGCAATCCTATCTTATTTTGCTAAATAATTGAGAACATGGAGTCTGAAAATCGACCTATGTCTATGCAGAAATATCGATTTTTTGGTTGGCATTAATTGTTATGATTGTTATTTTTACGATTTGAGAAATAAGAATAATTGTCTGATCCTTTGTTCATGAAAAATATTCGGCTTTTGAGTATAGGGAGCAATATTGCATTAAGGAACTATTGACCTTATCTAGAAAAGATCACCTATGGCCAAAAATCGTTATAAAAATATGCTGAAAAATTTTTTTCCAAGTTTCTTGTGCTGTCGGTTTTTTCAAAATGTTCATTTTTCGAATGTCGAATAGACCGGTTTTTTTAAACACAAAAAACCGGTTTTAAAAATAGCTTTTTATTTCAAAAAACATGTACTAAATACTGATATTTGAATCGAAATTTATGAATATTTTTTAGAGTATTATTTGTAATGTTTTAAAAATATAGTTTAAGGTTAAAACGAAATTAATTATTGTAATATTAAATAAATAAATTAGTAATAATTGCTTCAATTGTAACACCTGTAATATTTTTACACAATTTGAAGGTTTTAGTCTTTTTTTATTCAATATTTTCTTCATTTTTCAAAGATTTTGTTTTAAAAAAGTTTCTCCTACAGAATAGTTTCAGTAAAATTGATTCTGGCTCTTATCATATTAACCCATTGTTTATGTTTTGTTTGTTTTGATGATTATTTTCTTAAAATTTTTACATTATATTATTCGTTCGTTCATATGCTTTGTAACACCCAAAAATATTGGTTTAAGACCCACCTTAATTTGTACCAATCGTCTTTAAGTCGATTTGATGATGTTCGTCCGTCCGTCTGTCTGTTCATAAAAAATAATTAATTAATTAATTAAAATACAGGTCACAATTTTGAACATGTATTAAATTTGAAATTTGGCACACAGGTTTCTTATAGTCTAAGAACGAAGCGTGTTGAAATTGGTTATGATCGTTCCATTATTTGAACTTACGCCATGCAAAATTCCTCCCGGAAAAGGAGTTAACCGATCATAAATCCCTTAAATGTAGTAAGATTTTTTTTTTTTTTTTACAAATGTAAGTTCCATATAAGTTAAAATCTGTGTTCCGAATTTCATGAAGATCGGCCCATAATTGAACATAGTATTGGCCCACAATTCCACAGGTTTAGAAAAGAAGACACTTCCATGAATTTGGTGCACATAATTGAGTAGGGTATTGTCGGACTTGACCGACTATTTCTTTCTCGTTCTTATTGTATTAATAGTTATTTCCAAAAATAATTATGTGTAATATATTTTAACTTGAACATCATAATATTTATTGATTTTTCTTTAAGAAATTTAGTCTTTTGGTAGAAATATTAACTTCTGCAAAAAAAAAACCGGTTAACCGGTTTTTTCTGAATTTAAAAAAGTGCAACCGGTTTTTTCAAAATACTAACTATTCGAAAACCGGTTTCTCCAAAAAGTCGAATAATCGATCACCCTAATACATACATACATACATACATAAGTATGTATATAGGATTAAATTACAAATATATTTACCCATAATATGTCTACGTGAACACCAAAAACTTTAAATAATTTATATGGGCAATTATCAACAATTTTTGATTTTAGCCCTTCAAAAAAAATATTAATTTTTTTTTTTGATGGCACATTATAATCCTTTTGTATACATATAAAGTGACTCGAATGCATGTAGAATCAGTTCGCGTTAATCATGAGACTTATTAGATATCTTTTTAACTGTAAGAGATAACTCAGGTGAGTAAGCTTATTTTTTTTTTATTCTGCTAAGAACTTTACAGAAATATAAAAATCTTTAAAATCTGACTTAATTTATAAAAGTTACGATTTTTTTAAACTTTTAGATACTCCAGGTAGTCAATTTTGACACCCTGTAGCTTATCTTGTGTTATCACAGGTTGACTACAAGATTATGTTTCTGAAAGATGAGGTCCTCCTCTACATTTCGTCTATACTTTTGAATTTAAAGTATTGCAAATGTTGCTCAAATCAGAAACTTTCTGAGTTAAGAATCCTCCCGGTCCAAAAATATGACGTTTCAAAAATCAATAAACGGTTGAATTTTTTCCAAAAGTAATCACACTTTATTGCTCATAACTTCTAAAATATACATTGTATAATTCTTATTTTTATTCCAGTTAATAGAAAAACACATTGACTTTAAAACGACAAGTAAAACATTTATATACTTCGAAATTTCAAAGGTCAAAATCGATAATATAAAGATTAAAGCTTAATATCTCAAAAAACGGTATTTAAAAATTCTTAAAAAATACATATATTGGTAATGAAACCCTTTTCTATATTTGTGCCAAATTTCAAGTTGAAGCCTCTATTGGTTTAGGAGTTATGAAGCAAAATACAGAAAATAGCACATTTTTTGTATGTAAAATTTTAAATATTTACAAAAATTATTTTTTTTTATGAGAACATTTTAAAAGAAAATTAAATTTTATATACAAAATTTGACTTCAGTTTATATTTTGTTACATAACTTCTGAATTAAATGAGTGTCCAACATGAAATTTTGCACAAGCATGAAGTAGAGTTGTATTAATATTATGTAATTTTTTTAGCATTTTAAAAATATCGTTTTCGGAGATATAATGGTTTATTTTTTGTAAGTCTTATTTTGACCTTTGAACCTTCGATCTAAAGTAACTACTATATCCCTGCCAACATTTTCTATCCAAAATTGAACTAAAGAGTAAGCTCAAGTTGTTAGATATAGCAGAATATGATATCATTTTCTTATCCAAGAAGTGTCACCGTTCGGGAAGAAGTGTGCAGCAGTTCTTATACTTTTTTTATGATACTATTAAGTGCTTTATTTGGGTGTCGAATTAGAGACAATTTTAGTGGTAAATTGGGACACTTTTTTTGTCTATCGAAATTTTCGCTAAATAGTAAAAAAATATGTATAATTTTCCTATCAAAGAAGTGTCATCGTTCGGGAAGAAATGTGCCGCAGTTCTAATACTTTTTGGATGACACTATTTAGTGTATTTTTTGGGCATCGAAATGGTATCATTTAGGAGGGAAAATGTAACATAATTTTAGTTTTACTTGAATTTTTGCCTCACTTTATTACTTTCTAAATTTATTTCCATTTTGCGAAAATTTCTTTAAATTTTTATTTGTTTTTTTATTCAGCTTTTAATTTAAACTTCGATTATATGGCTTTCAAAGTAAGACGTCAACTAAATACCACCGTTTTTTTCACATTTTTCGAAAAATCAAAATTAATGTTATTTGTTTTTGTAAAATTGTTTACAATCAGAAAAATTACGTTTAAAGAACACAAACGGGAAACAGTTTTTGCTAACTTTATATAAATCCAAAAACTATCTTTTATTCATTATAAATAGATCAAAAATAGAAATTAATGTTATTTGTTTTTGTAAATTTGTTTACTATCAGGAAAATAACATCTTGAGAGTACTAATGGGAGACAGTTTTAGGTAACATATTTTTACCCAAAAACTAACTTTTAAGTGAGTTTTTCGACTTTTAGTTAGTACGAAAAATTTATAATAAATAGATCAAAAGTCGAAATTAATGTAATTTGTTTTTGAAAATTTGTTTACTATCCAGAAAATAACATCTTGAGAGCACTAAAGGGAGTCATTTTTCTGATAGTGGATAAAACTATCACCCAATTGCTAGCAGGGTATATCATTTTAAAGGTAATGTCCTTGTTTTTAAAATTAACATTGGATTTTTTTTGTCCATAACTCCTAAACTAAATAAGGCTCCAAGTTGAAATTTTATATCCATATGGAGAAAAGTTATGTCAACAATATATAATTTTTTAAGAATTTTAAAAATACCGGTTTTTGAGATATAGTGGTTTTAATTTTTTATGTCCAACTTTGACCTTTGAACTTTTGATGTAAAAAACTGTGTATATATCGTTATGAAGGTAATATCTTTGTCTTTAATATGAATCAACAAGTAGAGATCTACCATGTATATTTAAGAAGTTAAATAAGTATTCATTTGTAAAGTTTTTAATATTTTTTCGTTTTTTTAAACCGTCATATTTCCGGACCTAAAAGAAACTTGGTTCTGAAATTTCATGTTTTCGGAAACACTTCCAATGGTTAATGCTTGTAGTGAATTTCATTGAAATCGGAGCTGTAAAATCCGATTGCTGTCCGTTTTGACATGGAATCACTCAGTACACTTTTCAAACCAAAATTTTTCTTAAATGGAAGAAATTTTACGACTGTTTCGTTTATGTTGAATTTGTTGAATTTGGTGTTACGGCCTTTTGACTTTTGTAAATATTGATGTAATTTGTGAAGATATGAATGAGAAATCTTTTGTGAAAATGTAGTTTGGGTCAGTACATAAAAATCCAGTAAAAAAACAACATTTGATTTTTTAGTGGTTACGGCATTTTGAAAAAAAAAAAAAAAAAAAAAAATAAAATTAAAAATGTATTGAGTTTTAGTAAGTTCTTATAGATAGAATCTAATAAGTACTACAATTTTATATAAACATTATATGTAAACATTATACATAAAGTACAGATAGAAATTTTAAATATAATTTGATGAAATTTGGCACACCGACGAAGTCTATTGAAAATATTATATTATTAATTAACCTAGCCAATCCATATAAATAGGGTCACTATTTTAATAAATTTCACGATTATCGGTCCATAATTAATAATAGTTCCCATATAAGGCCTACCTCCGAAAATCACTTTAACTTATATAAATCGCACATAAATTTGAGTATATACTTGACTCATATAAAATCTATAGTACAGATACGAATAAAGATGGGCTATATATATATGTATATGTACTTTGTATGTAAGATAGTCAAGTTTTTAATGTCTAAAATATTTAAATTTAATTGTTTATCAGATGAATTTTCTGGTGTATAAAACCGGCCGGTATCATATATTAAATTTTTTTCTAACTTGCCAATAAAACATTTTATTACTTTTATTTTTGGATGAAATAAAATTCTTTAGATATGACATAAACGAATTTGTAAATATTTTTTAAATATGTGCATTTGTCCAGTCAGTCAGTTAGTAAGTAAGTACATATAAGTTTATTTACAACACGAGAATAGATTCTACACATGCATTACAAATGTATAGGTACATACTATAATACTACATACAAATAACTTTATTAAGTATGTAAGTAGATACTTATATACATATTCCAAATAAATTACTAATCTATTTATGTACGAATCATTTTGTATATAAATGAAACATTTTCTACAATATTCATTCACTCATCTGCTTCAGTTCATCATCAGAAAATAGCAGCATCAGTAGCATTTCAATTGTTTTTGTTTCAAAGGATTTCAAATAATTTTGAGAAAAAATAAACTCCTTCAGTATTTGTTTAAAATTAATATTTTAAAATGAAGTTTATAATTTGTTTAATGTTCCTAACGGCAAGTACCGCATTTGCAAGTACAAATGTAAATGTTTCATTCACTCAACAACATTCAATTGCTGGCTCCAAAATGATGGAATCACGAAACGAACAAGTTCAGCTTAAAGGTTCTAACTCTTTTGAACAAATTGATAATTGCGATCAGCCTGAACGCTTCGCTAGAATTCAAGTTGACGATAATAAGGACAACATTGATTTAAACAATAATCAGAAAGTGGTCTCAGATGCCAATGCTAATCATGAGTCTACGGCCGACTATCGTTCTGAACATGAACAAAATGAAGGAAGATCTGGATACTACGATTCTCAGAATCAACAGAGAAGTTTTTACAATTCTAATCATGGAGTTCATGAGAGCCATGGTCAGTTCAGGAATATAAGTCCACAGGACAAACAGAATATGGAATTTGAACGTTACATACAAAATTACCATAGTGGACCAACTGTTGAAACCGTAAGTAGAATGTCATATAGAAAAAACTTAAAATGTTAACTTTTTAGTCCTTTGAATATCTAAATACATATTTATTTACATATTTTTTAGGTATACGAATCAGCAAAACCAGAAATGCAACATACTTTGGGGACTTCATCGGTTCAAGAAACATCACAACGTGTTGTTAAGTTTGAACGACAGGTTGCTTTGCCGACGAAAGCAGATAGTGTTCAAATTTCATCTGATGCCATTAAACCAGTTGTTAATAATCAGCCTGTGGCGCCATCTAACACTGTATCAGTGATATCATCTTCATCAACTTCTTCATCCCCATCTGAACCAGGCGTAAGTTCAACGAGTGGTAATAGTTTTAAAGTAAATTTAAATCAAAAACCAGCCCCAGCTGGTAAAGATGGTTTCAATTTTGATCTAAGTTATAATAAACCAAATTATAATGATCCTTCCCTCAAATACAACAGTGGACATTCTGACAGTCATTTCCATAATCAACTTCCACCTTCAGTTGACGAACCCCAAAGCGGTTATTATGGCAATATCTATAATCGCCAGCAAGTAGGCGATGGTTATCATCCAGTTGAACAGCGTCCCGTTGTCACAAAAACCATTCAAATTGCTCAACCCGCTATAAAAGCCAAGAAATACGAGGTTCGCCATCCTGCAATACAAAAAGAGTTTTATGATATTGAAGAACGAGTTGTCATTAAACCTGCTGGTACTGTAGTAGTTGAATTGGAGAGACCATCTGCTAAAATCCTAAAAGAAGAGACAACATTACCTTTAGGACATCCACACCCTGCTGTAGCTGCAGCATATATGCCCAACAGAAATACCCAATCATTTAGTAATATCATTTACAGCAATGCTGGATCCTCTTCATCAAATAACCATAATAACCAATACATTCCTCATCAGACTTATAATAGCAAAAATATTCCTGGTCATCAATCGACGATTGCATCCTCTGTAAAACCATCACCCACCTATGACCAAAGCCCAAAGGAAGTTATAGTAGAATCCAATCAAAATAGACAATACAGTGGAGAAAATCACTTTTCAGCTGCTACTACTGCAAATGCGCCCAATAGTCAAAATAGAGAAATTGTTGTAGTAACCGATGGCCATGGAAACCAACGACAAATATCCACCGATCAATTCACATATTCACGCGATGAGACTGATAGAGCTCCTTCAAGACCAGTTCACAACCACCGAAATTCTTTTGCTTATGAAAATACTGGACGCACAAATGGCCAGGCTAACGTTTCCCCACAACGATCTGGATTCCAAGCCAATTTAGATAACAGAGATGTATTCGCTTCTGATGCCGAATATATCAATAACTCTGGTAATACTAATTTGCGCACAAATGGTCAGGCTAACGTTTCCCCACAACGATCTGGATTCCAAGCCAATCTAGATAACAGAGATGTATTCGCTTCTGATGCCGAATATATCATTAACTCTGGTAATACTAATTTGCGCAAGGAAAACAAACCGGCACGATTACAAGAGGCACCTTCAAGAGTGACTGAACAGAAAGAACAACTGCAACCTATAATAAAACACGAACATAAAATTGTTCTGTCACCTAGTCAGCATAATATCTATTTAAGCCGCAATCAAGAAGTTCCCCAAACGAAATACATTGAAGAAACTGCTCAAGTTCGAGAAATAAAACCATACCTGCAAAATCATCGTGGACCTGTTGTTGTATACGCTTCTACAAAACAAACGCCTGAAATGAAATACGTTCCAAGATCGGAGTATAAGTCCCAAGCTAGAGTATCATCTCAAGTTGTACAACATCTTAATTCGCCCCAAATAAGTCAATCGAGTAACGCTGAAAATCGTGTACAATACAGTGCTCCCTATGCCCAAATGCGACACAATTCAAATGAACAACTATATAAGAATGAACAGCAACAGCAACAACAACAACGTCAACGCCAGCATAATTTAACTAATCAACGAAAATCCGAAAAATTGGTACTCGAAGATAAATCAGAAAAGAAAGTAGAGAAAACTTTCATGACAACTACAATGGAAAAACAAGCTCCACAAGCACATATTGAAATTAAAATTCCGGATCGCGCATCACATGATGCCAATAAAGCTATTTTTGTTAGTTCAACAATAAGGCCCATGATGATGGACGATGATCATGATCAAACTCAAAGTGCTAAATTAGAAATTTCCGTAACAAATAATGGAGAACCTCATCAACAACAAAAATCGAACGATGAAGTCGACAACGATGATCAAGGTGTCATGATTAATGAAAACGATAAATTAAAGGTAAAACCCGACTGTGACGAAACAAACACATCAGCAGCCAGTGGAAATTACGAAGTTGCACCCGGATACAACAGTTATGGACAACAGAAATTTATGCGTATTGTCGAAGAATCAAGTGCAGTTTCTACACCCACGGCTAAAGATGCATTATCTACCGCTGAATCTGGCGCTGTCCAAACAAATCTTCAGCACCATAATGTAGATCTTAATGTAAAAAGTACTGCCGAACATGTAAGTCCACCTGGTTCTCGTGTCATTGCAGCAACACCACCTCACAAAGAATCAACTCCAACCGAAAGTTTCCACAAACGTCGCATTGTTGTTAATCATCCATTCCAGACTGTACGCGAAGTAGTCGAACATGAACCCTACACCAAATATCATGAAGTGCAAGTAAATGAACCGGCTACTCCTGCTCTCTATCACTCTGCCAACTATTTCCAACCCCATAAAGCTTTGCATCAATCAGAAAATGGACATTCTTATTATCACTAATTAGAAGAAGATGGAACATCATCAACAGCGTGCCGGTTCAAATCAATTTATTTGTTTAATTGCTTTTTTTAACAATTAATTCGCCATGTTTATTCTTTACTTACATATATACATAATTGTGCCTTAAAGCATTGTAACGAATTTGCAAATATATTTTATTATTCGATGGGTTGAAAGGTTATTTTAAAAATATCTTAACTTAGTGCGATTAATCCCTTTCATAATAATTAAGTATTTTTAGTTTTTTATTTTAATCCGATTTTGTTATTAAGTTCTAGTTTTTAATAAATGCAATACTATGCAAATGCATAAACATCCATATACTGATAATTTAAATTCTTTTGAAACCAATATTTTAAATTTTTTTTAAAAAATGAAATCGGAAAAAATGATATGGTTTTAACCGTTAATCACAAAGCTTGGTATACTACGGATCAAATAAGTCATATATGTATGTATATATGATATATCACGAAAATTGATGAACAAATATTTTATTCACAATTAACTGAAAACTTATATATACGCCTTATATAACGATCAAGTGCTTCCAACCACTACTTCAGAAGTACAACTATGAAGAATATAAATGTATATTTAGTGGGAAAAAAGTTTATAATTTCTAAGAAAATTAAAATTTCACAAATTTTAAAATATTCTTATTATATTTAATAAGGCTAAAACAGAATTTTTATTAAAAAATTTTATAAACATATCACTGAACACAACATGCCATTAGCTACACTAGCAAGTTTTAGCATGACTGTTTGGTATCGCTGAAAAGGGGAAATCTTTTAGATGTGAAATTGAAATTAATTCAAACTTTTGTTGCTAATTAAAAAAAAGAAAAATATTAATATTGTATAAATGAGAAATGGTATAAATTACTATATTATAGGAGGTCGGGGAATATTAATTTCTTATAATCTTGTTATAATTTATATAATTATTGAATTATTTCAAATAAAATGACAAATATTTCTTTAAAATATGTATCTCCTTCTATTTTGAGAAATATTTTCTCCCAAATACACAGAACTTTAATGAGCGCTGCCGAATTCAAACGCAAAAAAGTATTCGACATGTTGTTTGTTTGATCATTTCCAATAACTACATCAATTTTCTTATGCTTATTATTGTTGGTTTTACAACTAAGATAACAATTACATGTGTTTTAAATAATTTTACATCATTTTGTGTAAATAAAGGACCCAAAAAAAAAAAAAAAGAAACTTCAGTTAAAGCCAAAACTTCATAATTAATAATTTTTAGCAAGGAAAATAGTAAAATTAAATTGTAAACGAGAGCAAAAGCTATAGTCGGTCAAGCCCGACCATATGATACCCTACACCATTGTGTACATTATAATGTGGACTGATACTCGTAAGTGTAAAATAAAACATAAGAATACAGAATTTTACGTTGAGGCTGACATTTATATGAATTTATTCACTTTTGGGTGATTCCCGAAAGAGGGCCTTATATGGGAGCTATGGTAAATTATAGACCGATCTTTGTATAATTTGGCACTATCATTTATGTTCATATAAAACTTATTTGTGTCGAATATTAGCTTAATACTAACATTTTAATGGGATTTATGGCCGTTAAAGTGATTTTCGGAAAGGGTTTTATATGGGAGCTATAGTTAATTATGGACCGATCTTTTTAAAAATCGGCACACATATTTAGACTTATATGAAACTTATATGTACCAAATTTCATTAAAATATTGCTATATTTAAGGAATTTATGATCGTTAAACCCTTTTCCGGGAGGACATTTGTATGGAAGATAGGTGAAATAATGGACCGATCATAACCAATTTCAATAGGCTTCGTCCCTGGACTATAAGAAGCCTGTGTACCAAATTTCATTAATTTTGGTTCAAAATTGCGACCTGTAGTTTGATTACAAGGTTTACATGGACGGACAGACGGTCAGACGGACAGACGGACGGACATCGTTAAATCGACTCAGAAAGTGATTCTAAGCCGATTGGTATAAATTAAGGTGGGTCTTAGACCAATATTTTTGGGTGTTACAAACTTCAGCACAAACGCATAATACCCTCCCCACCTATGGTGGTGTAGGGTATAAAAAGGCGTTGAAGCTAAGAAAAAAGTCCCACTATATTATTAAAAAGAAAATTAACTGGAAAATAAATCTGAATCAGCAGGCCATTATGGTTTATAAAAGCTGGTTGAACGTAAAATTTTATGTTAAGTGAAACAAAATTACAAACTAAATGGATCGAACATGGCGAAAGATAGTGAAAAATACTTAGGAAAACCCATTGCATTCTAAAAATTTAGATATATTAAAGAAATACACAATTTTAGAGCCAGGTCTGGTATAAGAAATCCCACACATCTCAAAAAGGATATAAAACTGCGATTACAGTTTGTAAGAAGATATGGCAAGAATTCAAAAAAGTTCTGGAAGGATGACATTTTTGCAATTGGGATCAAGATAAATCATTTTGTATGCAATGTGAATGTCCTAGCCTATCGAAAGCCATATACCCAGCTAGAAGAGAGAAATAAGGTAGCTACCGTAAATTACGGTGGTTGAAGTGTTATGGTTAGGGGGTATGTTACAGAGTCTGAAGTAGGTACTTTAGTATTTATAGATAAAATAATGGATTATCGGTATTATATAGACGTTTTAAAATAAAACTCACATAAAAGTGCTAAGAATTAGGAATTTCCGACAGATTTATGTTTACAAGGATAATAACCAGGGCAAGTAATATGCGCTTGAAAAAGCACAAAAAATGGTATAATATGCACAGAAATATGCAAAAATAGCATAAATATGTATATAAAACCAACGAATTTATGCATTCTTATATATTAATGTGTAAAAGATATGCACAAATATGCATTTTTTAACTTTCAATCTCTAATAGATTTCGACGTTTCCGATTTTTTTTCTTTACAATATTTACAATGTACTCAAAATATTCACAAAAAAATTTTTAGAAATCATTTGATTGAACTCCAAAAAATCGCCAAAAAATTGTGTTTTTGTTAAGAAAACTATCTTTTGTATCCATTATATGCAAATTTATGAAAAGATTTAAAATATAAGCATTTTTTGTTAAATTCTTTTGAAATATGCAAATGCTTACTTTCCAAGCGAAAAGCTTGAAAAACTTGCCCTGATAATAACCAAAATCATTCCGCCACAGTTATAAAGCTTAGCATTTTCCGTAACTGCACGAAAATAATAAAAAACCCATTATAATCACCAGATATCAATCTAAACGAAAATTTTTAGATTTAAAAAAAAATAAAAAAATAATAAAAAAATTAAATGTTTGCATTTTACGAATAAAAATAGTATTAAATAGCTATTGTGCCATGAAACAAAATTGATCCTGAAATTTATGAATATTTTTTTAAATATTCATAAAGTATTATTTTTAATGTTTTAAAAATATAGTTTAAGGTTAAATTTAAATGTATTATTATTTTTTTTATACCCTTCAACACAGGTGTAAAGGGTATATATAAGTTTGTCATTCCGTTTGTAATTTCCACAATTTTCGTCGGAGAGCAAAAAAGTTTATATTTTCGGGATCCTTGTAAGAAGCGATGACGATAGGACCATATCCGTCCGTCCCTCCCTCCGTCCGTTCGTGTGTCGGTTGAAATGGCGTTTATGAAGCCCACCGAAAACTGGCATATATCAAACGATCGAAAATGCTTTCGAGAATTTTTCTATTGAAAGTCAGCAAGAGATATGCTTAAATTCATGCGGAGATATGCTTAAAAATCCGGTTTTCCTGTTTCTGAAGACTCTGTATATACTAGAGACTTCATTTTTGCTTGGATATTTTTTTATGAATTTTTTTTTTTTTTTTGCTAAAAAAAATGAAATAAATCGGTTCATAATAACTGAGATATCGGACAAAACGCATTTTTGATTTTTTTTAAGCCCTTGTTTAAGCTATAGGTTTTTATTTTTATACAGATCAGTCATAAATATTTTTATAAAATTTCGGTTTTTTTAATAAACCAAATTCGTTCATAATCAACAGAGTTATGGGCCAAAAACTAAAACAAATATAAATACACACACAAACATGTATATTAAGCATTGTAATGACTATTAGTGACGTTTTTGTTTTTTGTATAGGCAAGTAGTTTAGTTAGCAACAGCAGTAATTTTATGAATATAGCCCAAATTACAATAGCGCGTAGTCAGCAACAGTATCAACAAAAATTATCAGCTGATCACTGTCAGCACAACATGTTGCTGCCGTTATAATTACAATTCAGCGTAGGCAGCCACAATTTTCAACCACCATCTAGCTTTGTTCTACTTGTGTATTTTAGCCTCTCATTTATTTGCTCACTCTCTATCTGAATGCAGCGCAGTGAATTTAGAAACAAGCCCAAATTACAATAGCGCGTAGTCAGCAGCAGTGTGTGCTGCCATAATCAGCTGATTATTTAGAATGCACTGTTTGTTATGCTGTTGATTACATTTGGTCAGCAGCAGTTTGCAGTGCTGTTTCATTTAGCCCTGTTTCTAAATTCACTGCGCTGCATTCAGATTGAGAGCGAGACAAAGAGTGAGCAAATAAATGAGAGGCTAAAATAAACAAGTAGAACAAAGCTAGATGGTGGTTGAAAATTGTGGCTGCCTACGCTGAATTGTAATTATAACGGCAGCATCATGTTGTGCTGACAGTGATCAGCTGATAATTTTTGCTGATACTGTTGCTGACTACGCGCTATTGTAATTTGGGCTACAGGGCTAAATGAAACAGCACTGCAAACTGCTGCTGACCAAATGTAATCAACACCATAACAAACAGTGCATTCTAAATAATCAGCTGATTATGGCAGCACACACTGCTGCTGACTACGCGCTATTGTAATTTGGGCTTAACAGTGTTGTTGTTCTTTGTATATGCAGTCAGTTTGTACATACACACATACAAAAAGAAATAAATATGGAATTGTTGTTGTTTATTTTTTAAAAGCAAAAGTTACTATGATTGTTTTATTTTCTTATTCAATATTCGTAGTTTGAAAAAATGTAGATTTATAAATATGCAATAATGAAAGCATACGCTAAGATGAAAATTTAATTATTTGTCTGTAAGATGGTGAAGGGTATCAAAGATACCCTTCACCATCGCAGAATCGTTTCAATTAAATTGATTCTGGCTTTTTCCATATTAATTCACGGTTTCTGTTTATGTTAGGTAAAAGTTAATCATTTTTGATGATTATTTTCTTACAATTTTTATACCCTACACCACCATAGCACAGTGTCACATTTATCCACATTAGAATGACAAAAATACGAAAATAAAAGCTTATTAATTGAAGTAATTTTTCTCGCATTTATTAGTAAACATATCATATTTTATGGAAAAAATACTTAAAGTGTTGGTAAGTGTCTATAGCGCAAATTATGGACTTTCAAAGTTGCAACTTTTAAAAATATTTTAATTTTACTTACAACTTTTGTAAAGAAGTATGATAATTTTAACTTCATATATCTTAGTAAATACTGCAGATATTAACATGATTTTTTTGGTTTGTAATAAAAAATGTATCCAAATTATTCTGTTGTAATTTTCTAGGTTAAAAAATAAATACTAAAAATATTATTTTTTATTTAAAAGAAATCACAATATTAAAAAATATATTTTTTGGGAAATTTTATATTTAATGGACTGGAACAAAAAAGTTCCAACGAATTCCAATTTAAAAATACGATTGCTATATAAAATGATGTCTATAAAATTATATCTGAGAATTTTGGCTGCGACTTTTTGCGATTTTTTAAAATACTAGAAAAAAATATGAGATACCCCATTTTAGCATTCTTTTAAGAATTATTTAAACATCTTATGATTATGGCTGAAAATTTGTTATGCAAGTGCTACACTATGATTGGTGTGATTAAATCTTGCCACGCCTACTTTTAAAATATTCCTTATTTTAATAAAATTTACAAAAATATGCAGGAAATTCATACAAATAAATTAATTTCTTTCAGTATGGAAGTGGCAGTGATTCTAGCCGCCCATTTTTATTTGGAATGTTAACGGCCTTATCTGCTAACAGAATATACAATTTAAGACCAATATCTCCAAAATTGGATTTTTGTCGTTCTAAAACTGCCAAATGTGACACTGTGCATAGGTGGGGAGGGTATCATGCTGATGTTTGTAACACCCAAAAATATTGGTGTAAGACCCACCTTAATTTGTACCAATCGCCTTTAAGTCGATTTAACGATGTCCGTCCGAATATTAATATTCTTGCCGAATTTTATTACATTCGGATGATTTTTGGAAGAAATTGGCGATTTTTCTATTTTATTACAAACAAAACAATACAAATTGCAATAAATATTTCTTATTTATTATGACATTTGTTGTAATAACTCCTAAAATATTGCGAGTCCCAGAATGCCACTTTCCACGGTTATAGAAAACATTTTCATCATTAACATATATTTTTTTTAAATTTTTTAAAAGACCGCTTTTCGAGATATTTACCCGCGAATGAAAAATCGCGAGATATGGACCATTTTGATTTTGAGAAAAAAGTCATGTTACACGTCATATTAAAGGTAATTTTGATACCTTTAATATGACATCTCAATAAATCTTATATAATAAATACTTCGAAAGATATTTGTAATTTTGTGTATGCAACTTTGTACAAATTTTGAGATATTTTGCACTTTCAACCCGCGATATTTCGCGACTTAAATGGAATGACTCACATGTAAGTTCCATATAAGTTTAAATCTGTGTGCCGAATTTCATGAAGATCAGTCCATAATTGATCATAGTATTGGCCCACAATTCCACAGGTCTAGAAAAAAAGACCCCTTCCCGAATTTTGATGCACACAATGGTGTAGGGTATTGTCGGACTTTACCGACCATATCTTTCTTTCTCGTTCTTAATGGGTTAATAGTTATTTCCAAAAATAATTATGTTTATTAAATTTTAACTTGAACATTATAAGATTTATTGATTTTTCTTTAAGAAATGTAGTCTTTTGATAGAAACATTAACTTTTGCAAGAAACGGGTTTTTCTGAATTTAAAAAAGTGCAAAAGTTTTTTTCAAAATACACACTATTCGAAAACCGGTTTGTCCAAAAAGTCGAATAATCGATCACCCTAAGTGGTTCGTACCAATGATAAAAATAAAATGTACTTTTTCGATCGTGAGGGTACCAATTTTTTAATTATAATAATTTACATATAAATCTAATAGATTATAAACAAATTTGCATGAAATATTTTTAGTAACAATATGATCTGAAATTTTAGCTTAATTATATTTAGCAATATGCCAAAAAAAGTACTTTTTAATTTTCAAGCTATGAATGCCGAATGATGTTTAATGCTTCCGGGGTAGAGTCAACTACCTTAATATCAAATTTGGGTGTCCCTCACTTGTCCTAAAACAGAAATATAGGGTGGCCCTTAAAACTTGGATTTTTTTTACTTTTTATGAATTTAACGCATTATTTATGTTAGCAGCTACAAATTCAATGTTTTTATTAGTTGGGTAGTTAGTCTGGGTAGTAGTCTTTCCTTTTCGGATATTTTTGGAATAATACACTGAGAAAAACAAAATGGCAACAACAAAACATGGAAGTAAGAAAATACTACTGCTAACATTTAACGCGGCACAAATTGGACTGAATGTTATGCCTTAAAAGTCAACATAGTTGTTGATGACAATAATATCTAAAATTCTGCGGTGGTGCCATGAGCAATGTAAACAAAATATAAATTATGATATAAGTATTCATCGTATCTGTTTTTTAGTTTCTCAATCAAGTCCAAACCATTCGCACATGATGATTTAAATAGCTGTTCATAAATTTTATTATTATTTTTAGTTCCTAACAGTTTCAGTTCATTTATAAATACTCAGCGGCTTTTTATATCACTATACTGTGAAACAATCTCAAAATAATAAAATTTATTTGTTTAAATTGATATATAATAGGTCGATATATTTCAAACAATTTAGAATACCGTCATTAGACCATAGTTTGAGAAAGTCGCCATTTAGTCGCTATTTACAAAAGGGGCCAAAAAAGTGGCCAGGTGGTTGAAAAAGGGGCAATTGGCGACTAAAGTCGCCAAACGGTAACACAGCATGTACTATAACAACATTTTCATGGGTCAATATAAACTTGGAAACAAAAAATGGGCGTGGTCCACCGACTTTACCGCCCACCTCCCATATAAGATGAAAGGTCAACGAAATTTTGTACAAATACTTCATGGACAAATGTAAACACGGAAACAAAAATAGACGTGGTTCGCCCACTTTACCGCCCACCTCTTATACAACATTCGCGCTTGTTTACATTTGTAATGTTATTGTTTTTTGTTGTTTTTCTTTGTATCACTGTTTTTGTTTAGAAAATTTTTTAATGATTTGCGGTTGTTTTTCAACTGATTTTCAAAACAAAGCTTTTTTTTGGAAAGGTATTCAAATTACCTTTCTAATTGCTGAACATAGTTAGTACAAATTATTGCCGCTAGATGGCGGCATCAAAACACCCTGAATTTGCAAATAATATGAGTTCATATGTTTAGCAAAAATACTCGCCAAAGGATTTTGTACAAAGTTGCCAAACATCATTTGGTCAAATTCTGGAAATTTAAAGGTCAAAATTGTGATTTTCTTCAATAACCTTTAAATAACGGTAATTTTGTAAATAACGGAATTATGAAGAAGTCGCAGAACAAAAGTTGCTGCTGAAGCCCTAAAGAACCATTTTCAACAATAAAAGTTATTTTTCGCAAAAAGCCGTTTTTGGCATATTGCTAACTATACTTATATTTTGGTATTACCGTTATCGAATGTGAATATAGTTAATTATACTCTACACTACCATAGGTGGTTGGGGTATTATGCGTTTGTGCTGATGTTTGTAACGCATAGAAAAAACCATCAGACCACCACCTTAAAGTATACCATTCGACTCAGAATCACTTCCTGAGTCGATTTAACGATGTCCGTCCGTCCGTCCGTCTGTCTGTCCATGTAAACCATGTAATCAAACTACATGTCTCAATTTTAAAGATAAGTCAATGAAATTTAGCACATTATCTTCTATTAGGTCAGGGACAAACCCTATCGAAACTGGTTATGTTCTCTCGGAAAAAAGTTTAACGATTATAATTCCTTTAAATATAGCAATATTTTAACGAAATTCGGCACATATAAGTTCTATAAAAGTATAAATATGTGTGCCGAATTTCAGGAAGATCGGTCCAGAATTGACCATAGCTCCCATATAAACCCCTCTTCCGAAAATCACTTTAAAGGGCATAAATCCCATTAAAATGTTAGTATTAAGTTAATATTCGACACAAATAAGTTTTATAAAAATGTAAATGATAGTGCCAAATTTTACGAAGATCGGCCCATAATTTACCATAGCTCCCATATAAGGCATTTTTTCGGGAGTCATCCAAAAATTAATAAATTCATATAAATGTTAGAATCGACGTTATATTCTGTATTCGAATGTTTTATTTTACACTTAATAAAAATATCGGTCCAAAATTGGCCCCAAGAAATAGTAAATTCTTTCATATCGTGTATTGTTCGATGTGTTTTCATTTGAAAAAAGTTTATCTTAATAGAAACATACATGATTTTTACATCACAAGATTATAATTTCAATTTTCAGAATGCGTTAATTTATATATATATATATATATATATATATATATATATATATATATATATATATATATATATATATATATATATATATATATATATATATATATGTATTTATTAAATAGAAATGTAAAGTCATAAAAGTTGCTTTCAAAGTACTATTAAATTTTTTTTGGTATAAATTAGATACTCAGATTCAGTTAAAATTTTTTGGATTTGTTAATCATTGATAGTACTTTTAATGCTGAAAATAACGATGTTAACATTTTTGATTGCATTTCAACAGTTTGGAAAAGTCTCTGGCTCAAAACCACTGTTTTATAAAAAGAATTTTTGATTTTAATTGTACCAAATGAATTGTGGTAGTATCATGGTACCAACCGATGTAAAAAAAAGTACAATTGTACCATGTTTTCCATCCGTGGTTCATATTGTTCAGATTACGAAGATTTACACGTATATGCAGTGTTGCCAGAAGATGTAATTGGTAAAGTTCTAAAACGTCCAAAAAAAATATGATAAATTGTTCTACAGCAGCAAATGACAATGTGAAAGGTTTTCTTTAGAGTTAATGGTAATATTGGAAAATAAAGTAAAAATAGGGCTTATATTCTAAAACTCATATATTTGTGCTTTTTCCTGGCAGTAAAAGGTAATATAGTTATAATTACTTCCTTCTTTATAACTTTAGATGATGAAACTCATTCTTTTTTGGCGAGAATATTGAAATCGTTACGATTTTACAACGTAGTCTTAGGGTTTCTCCCCCTCAATTTCACCTAAATTTCGTTTTGAATTGTTATTTTGTATAACGAAATGATTCTTTTAGCCTTAGATTCTAAAATGTTGCACTTTAAAGACAAAAACACAATGACCAACACAATACTTTTGCCCTAAACTCGAAATACACATATTTCAAAAACTTTTTTTGTATATTAATTTAAAGAATATAATACAACAAATACCCGGACACCAAAAAAGTAGCAAGAGTAAAAAACCGCTGTCCGACAGTGTAATTCTAAACATGAGGTATACAAAAATTATCCTCAAATTTTCAAAATATGCTCTAAAAGGGTTATATATATATGCACTAAAAATTTCCAAATGCAAAGATATGCCGTAAAGGGTAAAATATGCACTAACAAATTGATGCCGAAATGATTTATTTGTTCTGAAACGGATAAATATTTAATCGATGGCATCATTCAACATTCCGGAAAAAACATGCAATTGTGTATTTGTGGTTTCCCTGTTTTTAACAAAAAACACAGAAAATATTTTACAATTTCTCGTGTATGTACTAATATATGTTTAAATACCTATTTTATGGCCTAATGTGGATTTTATGTAATTTTTTTAAAAAATATACTTTTTTTGAGTAAAAATTCATTTTTAATTATTCCATTTTCCCCGAAAAATTAAGTTCTTAATATAATTTATTTCACTAGTGACTTTATTCTCGTTTTTATTATACTTATAAACAGAACCATATATTTTTACTTGGAAATTAAAAGAATTGCATATAACGCACAACAAGATAAAAATTTCTGACAGTGTCAATGTATAAATTTACTCTCATAAAAAATAAATACTCAACAATACATCTACGTAAAATTGTCCCCTCAATTCGCCTAGCAATGCCTTAAAGTATAATGTTCTACTTTTTATCACTTCCTGAATCGATAACGATATCCGTCCCGTCTCTCTACTATAAATCCCAAATTTTTAAGATATCGTAATAAAGTTTAGCACGGCTATTTATTTTTGTACAAGGGCGAAGTATGTAAAAATGTGTTAGGATCAGTCTATTATTTTATTTATTCACCATACAAATGTCCTTCGAAATTTGGTTTAAGCTCTTAAATGCCTTAAATTAATCATGATTAAAATAAAATTCAGCAAAAGCTAGTTTTTTTATAAGCATAAATAAGTGTGGTAAACTTTACGAAGATCAGTCCATAATTGACATTGCTCCCATACAAATTCACTTCTAAAAATTACTTTAATTTTAATGAAAGTCGAACGAAAGGACAAATTTAATGATAACACTGGTCGACAAAAAAAAATTTTTTTTGAGCTCCTTCGAAAAAAAAAAATATGCAGACTAGATGAAATTCCACATGCTCAACTCGAATCTGCTTTCACTTTTTTTCCATCAGGTCGGGATTTTTTTTATGGGCGTGTCTAATATTGCGCCCTAAATATTTCACTATAACTCGAGAACGGTATGCACGATTTATATAAATAATACACAAAAATATGCGGAATAACATTGGCTTTAAGTCACTTTACTATCAAATTTTTATCCGCTCAATAGTTTAGGAGATATTTCGAAAAAAGTGTCGGAAAAAATTTTTTTCATGGAAAATTCAAGATTTCTTTTTTTTACTAAAACTTTTTTTTAAGTGAAAACATCAAAAATATTTAAGTTTATTACCTTTATCTCAAAGCTGGCAAAACTGCGAGTAAATAAAGCAACATATTGTAAAAATTGATGCACAAATCTTGATTGGATTCACACTTAAATATACCCATGCACACCTATAGCTAAAAAAAAAAAAAATTTTTTTCGTCTTAAATAAAAACAAGCGCGAATATATTCGGCCCGGCCGAATCTATATACCCACCATCAAAGTAGGCAGTAAAGTGGGCGGACCACGCCCATTTTTTGTTTCCGACTTTAAATTGGTCCTTGAACTATGTGAACACAATTTCGTTGATTTTCACCATATATGGGAGGTGGGCGGTAAAGTGGGCGGACCACGCCCATTTTTGCTTTTCAAGTTTATGTCGATCCACCAAGTATACGTAAAAAATTTCGTTGGCGTACGTGCTTTTTTGAAGAAATATCAGCAGAAAAGTATTTCACGGACATAGCTAGATCGACTCAGAATTCAACCAGGACCCAGAAAATATATACTTTGTGGGGTCTTAAATAATTCCTTCGACATGTTACACACGGAATGACAAAATTAATATACCCCCCATCTTTTTGATGGTTTGTATAAAAATAGGTCGATTAGATGGAATTGAACGTGCTAAATAAGAAACAGCTTTTACTCTTTTTCTACCACGCATTGATTTTTTTATGGGCATGATTACTATGACCTCGCCTTTAGGCAATCAGACTTGTATAACTCGAGAACAGTTTGTTCAATTAAGATAAAATGAACTTTAATATATAGCGACCTAAATTATCTTTGAGTTGAATGTAATAATTTTTTGTCCAGTTAATATTTCCGTAGTTATTCGGTAATTAGTACCGAAAGCATTAAAATTTATTTTCTTGAAAGATGGTGAAAGTTTTGATCCATAACTCTAAAATTCTTAAGCGAATGAAAAATATTGTTGAGAAACCTTGAAGACAATTTTCGTATGCATCTTTAGATGTATCACTTATCAAAATCGTGTAAAGGGTTCTTGACTTATAGTCTAAGTTCGTCAAACCATTCTCGAATTTTATAGTGTATCCGCTGAAAAAGGTGATGATATTAGTCATGCACATAAAAAAAATTGAGTACCCGATAGAAAAAAAGTGAATGCAGATTCTTGTTTAACTCGTCAGAGTCCACCTAGTCCACCTATTTTTGTTTCAAGAAAAAATTATTTTTTTTTTTGGCCACCACTGTATTTAAAATTTAGATTTCTGCATCAATTTTGAAGATACATGCCTTATTTTATTCGCAGCATTACCAGCTTTAAGATAAAGATGATAAACTGTAACATTTTAGATGTTTTCATTTATTAAAAGAAATTTTAGTAACAAAAAAATCTAAAATTTTGCATGAAAATCATTTTTTTCGGACACTTATTTCAAAATAACTCCGAAACTATTGAGCACATACACACACACTTATTTCAAAATGACTCCGAAACTATTGAGCACATAAAAAAAATAAGTTTGGGGAATTTGAAGATATTTTTAGTCTTTTGGTGTATCATTTAGGTCAATCGTACACACCGTTCTTGAGTTATGAGAAAATATACTAATGGGCGAAATATTAGACAGGCCCATAAAAAAATCCAGACCTGATGGAAAAATAATTATTAGCATTTATTTGGATTTTTTTATAATGATAATATTATACATACAAATTTTAAAAATTCATAAAAAATATTAATGCTATGTTCGCACACATAAAGGTAAAGACTACAAAGAATTGAAGGCTTATCAAAAAATCTAACTCTGCCCTTTAAACCGTTGGAAGATAAATTTGTTGCTAATCTTCCAGACGTCACTTTAGTGACATTACTATCGTAATTTTATCTTCCAATAGTATACTTTGAAGTCGCTTCTGGAAGATAATAAGATGATAATTTGAATTTAACGAAAACAAAATACATTACTATTGCGCACCAATCTTCTTGGCGTGTGTTAAGAAGATTGTCAGTTTTTAATGAAAAGAAAACAACACAACCAAAAAAGAGCAGTAAATACGGTCAATTGGGGTGTAGAATTGAAGAAAAGTAGATTAAATATCAACCAACAAAATCGTTATTCAATTCAACAGAAATTTTTGTTAATTTTTCGTAAATTAGTTATATCGACGAAAATTTTTAATAAGACTAATTCAATTTGTTAATTAAATGGTAGTTAATTTGACAAATGTCAAATGTCGAATTGAAGAAAAAATTATTCAAATTAACTATTTTTTTTCTTCAAATTGAAGAATGTTTATTCATTTTAACATTTGAATTTTATTCAATTTGACAAAATTTTCTAAAATTCTAAAATTCTGTTTAATTAAACCCATGTAGGAAAATTTACTATAAGTTACTATCATCAAAAATAAAACAAATAAGAAATTTTAAACACTTTAATAATATTTATTGAATAATTTGAATAAATTATCTGTTAATTTAACTAATATTTTTCGTAAATTTTAAAATTTACTAATAATTTTAGGCAATTTGAATACAATTCTTCAACTTGACTAAAAAATTTTAAATTGTCTGAAAACATATAAATTTCAAGAAATTAAACAATTTGTTATATTCAAATTTACTAAAGACATGTAGAATTGAAGAAAATTCTTCTTGTAACTCTTTTTTTAGGATTTTATTTATGTTAAGATTAATAAATAAATATAATTACAGTTTTTGATAAGATATAAAAATATATATTTCTTATAATTGTATTAAATTTACTAAAGACGTGTAGAATTGAAAAAATTTAATTAATATAACCAAACAGCCGTATTCAAAATAAATAATGTATGTTTGATAACGAGTTGCTAACTTTTTTGTATGTAAATTTCCATAAGAAAAAGTTAGTAACTCGTTAACAAACATACATTATTTTGAATACGGCTATAATTCATTTTAGTCAAATTTAATAAAATTCTTCAAATTTACTAAAAGCATGTGGAATTGAAGTCATTCAAATTGAAGAAACATATGTAGAACTGAAGAAATTTCTTCAATACAGAAAACCCATATTGAAGAAGATCAGTTGAATGACTAATATTAAAGCTTGTGCACGTGTTTTTGTGTCAATAAATTTAAATTTTCCCAGTTGGCCAAATGATCATAGACGATATTACCGTCGACGTTGTCTGCAGGAAATTGTGTATTTTGTCGTTTATAAAACGACAGGGAGGGAAACAGTTTAGTGTAAAATCGTTCTAAATCTATTTTTTGATGAAATATCGTCAAAAAATTTAAAAAAGCTTGCGTTTTTTTATTAATCGATAAAAAATTTAACTTTTTCCAAAATTAACAATTTTCGACCAATGACTGATGAAGGGTGCAAGCCTAAATCAGTTCAAAATTTCTATATTTGAAATTTGTGAAACATTGTTTTTTAAAATCCGAAATTAGGTGGAAGACCAGGTTTTTCGGTTAACCGGGAAACCGATTTATAAACACTACACAGTACAAAATTTATTCAATCTTTTTTAAATTTATTTTGATGCGCAGTCGGTGTTCACACAAGGCAATTTTTTTGCTGAAATTCTGATTTCGAGTGAGAAATTCATATTGTTTTTCTCTTTCGTACCACAAAACAAAAGCAAATCAATGCAATTTTTATTTAATTCCACTACGAGGGCAGCAAAACTCACCGGTCCTAAGCTAACCTCCTTATCTTAAAGTCTAGTTATTATTTTAACTTAGCGATATTATTTTAATCGGCGGCCTTTTAATATAACTTTGATACGGCTTATTCCGATCGCTTAATCGAAGTAGATTCTAATTTCTATTTAGTACAACCGTCGATGTCGATCTCAACTTCTAAAGAACTAAAAACCATTCCTCCTAAACAATGTTTTTTCTTTATAAGAGCAAATTTAAGAAGAACAAGCGAGAATGTTATATTCGGCTTGGCCGAATCTATATACCCACCATTAACTTTTAAAAATTTTACCTTATAGGGGAGGTGGGCGGTAAAGTTAGTGGATCACGCCATTTTTGGTCTCCGAGTTTATATCAATCCTCGAACTATCTGTACAAAATTTCGATGTCGTACATACTTTTGCTTATGAGATATCAGAAGAAAAGTATGAAATGAACACGCAAAGAAAAAACATGATTTCGAAATGCTCGCGGAAATCAAGTGATGTTCCTAAGTAGTTTATATGGCTAACACAATCAAATTATTGTGTTTTAGACTAAGCTAAATCAATTATTTTTTGTTCTGATCATTTTAACATATGATGCTTTGTAATAATATAAAGTCGGTGTACTAAAAGAATAATATGTTTCCTAGTAACATATTATTTCAATGAAATATTTGTATGTAATATTTTAATACGAGGGGTGACAATAATATGCTCGTCTTTATTGTTATCTCTCTTTCGAAATAATTTACTCATTCAGTAATGAAATCTTAAATGTGACGGACGCAAAGTGAAGAAAAACGTTTAAAAAAGTTCACAAAATTTTTATTAAAAAACTTTATTATTATTTTTTAATAACGAGATCCACGCAGTGCTGACGGAGCAAATCATCAATGGCCATATTTAAAATTGGAAATATTTTTCGGTAAGTACAATAAATATCAATAATTCAGTGCGGTCAAATATATAAATAATAATAAAAAAATGTATTTCTACAATTTTCTTTTAGGTGTGTGAATGTGAAGATGAATTTTCTTGAACGAAATCGTCCAGTGAAGGCTGTCGTATTTGTTTTTTAATTATTTTCTATTCGCAAAATTTAAATTAAAAAAAAATAATAATAATAAATAAAAATACATTTTAACCGTATGCATAGTATTATGATTGGGGGTATTATAATATTTAATATAGGGATCATGTTATATTTATGCAGTATGGTTGTGAGGACTATCACATATAAATGTTATGATTATGAGGTCCATATTATATTAATATTGGATAGGACAATATTATGTTCACAAAAGGGTATAATAACTGATATGATTGAGGGAATCATAAACCTAAACATTAATGATAGTTACCGATTATGGTTTGACCAACCATGTTTTTTCTTTGCGTGAAGCTAAAACGGACACACTGTGTGTCTAGTATTTGGCCCATAACTTTTTTGTTTATTAACCGATTTTGCCGATTTTCAATACCAAACAAACCTTATTTAAAATAAATAATCCTATTTTTAACAGACAGACAGACGGACATAGCTAGATCGACTCAGAATCTTACCAGAACCCAGAAAATATATATTTTGTGGGGTCTTAAATGATACACATGGAATGACAAAATCAATATACAGTAGTTTCGCGGTTTAACGAATGATATACTGTCAGGCCAATTCGTAAAAGCGAAAAATTCGTTAAATCGCGAATTTATTTTACTAACAAAATATATTTTGAAATATTTATTTTAAAGTACATGTTTTTACTTTTTAACGTTAAAACACAATTTATAATTTTTTATAACAACAAAAGTGAAAAATAAAAAAAAATAAAATTAGCAAAATTTTAAGAATTATCTTTAGAAAATATTTTTTGATTCATTTTGTAAAATATTAGCTTTGTTCCCGTACTCTAAATTGGGAGCACGCGGGATCGCTACTTTACCGAACAGCTTTCTCGTACTCGAAAATTGTGAAATGAAAGAGATTTTGAGAGAATAATATTCTTCTTCTTGCACAAAAGAGCCCAGAACATTTATTTGGAGAGACTCAGTAAATTGTCAAATAAACAAAAAATAAAAATATGAAAATAAAAACTGTGAATGAAAATAAATAAAAAGTATTTTGTTTTTGTTACTAACAAGAAAGTTTCAATTAAAAAATTAAGAATGTTGATATATGCTAAAAATAAAATAACATTCACATCTGAATTTCCAAATAGTTTGATGGTTTTTGTACATTTTTGAGAGAAAAGTCAGCTTTTTAACGTTTTACCCAAAAATTATGGGAACAAACAAAAATATTTCCATTCAATTTGCAGAAGATTTGAATTAACAAAAATTCAATGATTTCTTTATAAATTAATTCAGTAGAACTATGCTTTTGAGAATGGTGTTATGGAATGAAAAACTAGTATTTCTAATATTTAATTAAAAACTGTATACTTCAGATTTTTAGGTTAAATAGTTTTTCATGCTAAAAATTTAAAAAAGATAAACCCTAATCTATGGCATAAATTCTTAAACACAAATCTAAAAAACTTTTAAAATTGGTTCTCAACAATATTTTGTGGTCCAATTATATAGTGTTCGGAAATCTGATAAAAATAAGATTTCATTTAACATTTGAAAGACATTGTTAATACATTCGTAGTCAAATATATTTCCACATTTTAACATTTTGAAAAATAGAATTGTAATCATTTTTGAAAAAGTTGTGGTATTTTCTTCTGATGTTAAAAGAAAAGTTCTTATCCATTTTTCATTTAAAAAATATTTATTTATATATATTTATTTCTTATACATATTTCAAAATTATTTACACGGCTTCGAAAATCGTGCCTTTAAGATAGTATAAAATTTTGTGACTTTAATATGCCGAAAAAATCTAAAGATATTGGCTAAAAAATATGAAAAGACCTTCCAGAGCCAAGATGAGATATAAGTGAAGGTTTAAAATGTTACATCATCATTAATATGTTTACAAGATTATAGAAATATGTAGTTTATTCGTGTAATCGAAATGTGAATTGACAATATAAAACGTTGTTTTCCTAATGAAAAGTAGTCAAATAGGATTACTTGTATCGAATTTTTAATATTCTGTATTTACATAAAAAAATGCCTTTAGTATGTAGTGTGTTTACATTAATGTAAACACTTTTTACTATAGGATTATAAAATTACGTGAATATTAAATTTCACATTTTACCGGGAAAACTTAAAAAAATTCCCAAGAATTCCCGAAGAAAAATTCCCGGACCCCAAACCCTAAGTGAAACATATCTTGAAAACTGCTCTTCTGATTTTGTTAAAAAAAAAATTCAAATTAAAATTGTCTTCAAGTCGTTCTTACATTGCTTTTTAATATGGCTAACAGTTATGGAAATATTAAGCCCATTTTCTTAAAAAATTAAAATTTTATACAAAATTTAATTTATTTTTTTTTTTTTTTATCATAAAAATTCGAAAGTGCCAAACATTTTAATTTTTATTTCTTAATCATAAAGATAAATTTGTTGTACATAAAACAAGACATATTTCATTAAAATCAATGCATAAGTTTTGATTTTATTTAGAAATTAGTCGGAAAGAATGCTCATTTACAAATTACATAGAAAAATTAATGAGTATTTTGTGAATAAAAACAAAACTAATGAATTGATTTTTTTTTTTTTTTTTTGCAATTTTGTATAAAACTGTTATCCATAACTGTTAGCAACATTAAAAAGTAATGTAAGTAAGACTTGAAGATAATTTTAATTAGAATTTGTTGATATTCTTTTGAATAAAATCAGACAAGTAGTTTTCGAGATATTCTTCAATATACAGTGGTGGCCACGAATTTAAGACACGACATGTAACGAACTAAGTTGTGATAATTATTACAACCCTGCAATATAAAATTAGATTTTGTTAATTTTTCAGTGTACCCTGTAATGTTAAGATCAATTACCGTTATTTGGTTTTGTTTGTGTATACATTTTGTTGCTGTTTTTATTATATTTTCGTAAAAACGTGCTTTTGAAGCTGGTCACGAATTTAAAACATATAAGAAATATTTGGTTTTTAAGTGATTTTTTGGTGTTTTTTGAAGCTAAAAGGTAAGTAATGAATGTTTTATTCCATTTAATGTTAGAATACATCAAAATATTTAGTTAGAAATGGCCAGAGGTACTTGGAGTTCGGATGCCGAGCGAAAATTGATCCAACAAATGAATACTGATGGAAAAACAGTAATGGAAATTTCCAAGCTACTAAAATGTTCCAGATCCAAGATTTACAATGCACTGGAACACATCAAGCAACATGGCACTACCAAAAATGTCAAACAGCACCCTAGAGCCCGAAAAACTACACCCAGGGAGGATAGCTTAATTTATAAATCAGCTGCTAAAGATCCTTTCAAGAGCTCAAGTAAAATTAAAAATGAGATTTCATCGGATTTTGGTATTAATATATCGTCCAGGACAATAAGAAGACGTCTGAATGAGAAGAACTTACGTGGGTGTATTGCACAACGTAAACCACTTGTGTCAAAAAAAAAAAATTAAATCCCGACTAGCGTTTTCAAGAGAAAATCTCAATAAGCCGATGACATTTTGGAAAAATATACTTTGGAGCGACGAGTCGAAGTTTTGTCGCTTTGGTTCTGATGGAAAACAGTACGTATGGCGTCCTCCAAACCTGGAGCATCACCCAAAGTACACCCTTAAAACGGTTAAGCATGGTGGTGGAAATGTCATGGTGTGGGCAGCATTTTCCTGGCATGGTGTAGGTCCCATTCAGAAGATTATCAATAAAATGGACCAGCATATTTACAAAAACATACTGACAAGCATCATGATACCATTCGCTGAAGACAACATGCCTCTAATGTGGAAATTTATGCATGATAATGACCCTAAGCACACTTCACGCCTAGTGAAGAGTTGCTTAGAGGAAAATAATATCACAGTTCTGAAATGGCCAGCTCAATCCCCGGATCTCAATCCAATTGAGAACTTGTGGAATGATGTTGAGGAGCATGTACGAGCAGTAAAGCCAAAAAATTTGACTGATTTATGGGAAGAAATTCAAAAGGCTTGGTATGCCATTCCAAAGGAGCGCTGTATGGCCTTAGTTGAAAGTTTACCCAGGAGATGCGCTGCTGTGATTCAAAATAAAGGATTTCCCACCAAATACTAATATTGTTTTATGAAGCTGAGCTTTACTTTTGTGAATTAACTTTTATTTTGCCTATGTCCTAAATTCATGACCAGGCTTAAACTTGTATTAATCTGTATAATATGTAAATAAAAATTGGAAACTAAATATAGGTAACAAACTATTGTTGATTTTTTTTCATAACATTACTAGGATCTTTAAAAAATAACATGGATCTAAAATTTGTTCGATAAGATGTAAAAATTATCAGAAATATATAAGTGAAATGTCGTGTCTTAAATTCGTGGCCACCACTGTATAGTGCAACCTTCTTAATTTTACTTATTAATACTTATTAATACCGTATATCCGTATTGACTGAGAAACCCCGTGCCGCAGAATCAGTGTTTCCCTGTGTTATTAATTAAAAACTTTAAATTCAATGGTCAATCATTGCAACTTTTTAAAAATTTGCAAAAACCCTAGTTTGATATTGGTTGAGCAAATCGAAATCGTACTGTATGTACTTTATTTCAATGTAAATACTTTTTGATACAAATGATATTATTTAATTCACTATTTTTTGAGTGTAATACTTATTATTGGCATTTATTTTCACTTTTTTTTTACAATTCCACAAAACAATTTATTACTTTATTTAGGATAAAATTAAATTCCTCAGATGTGACAAAATAAAATTTGTAAGTTTTTATAGATAAAAATGCATGCCAATGCACTTCATGCTCATGTACGCATGTATAAATGCTGTATTATGTACATACATATGAATTGTATGTATGCACATGTGAATATATGAATATACATACATATGTATGTATGTATGTATGTGGACAATACACATGTATGACATACTTAAATTAATTAAAAAAAAAAAATATATAAAAAATATATATATATATATATATATATATATATATATATATATATATATATATATATATATATATATATATATATATATATATATATATATATATATATATATATATATATATATATATATATATAAATTCCTAATTAAATTACTAACTTCTAAACACATTTGCCTAAATTAGTTATAGAATTATTTTGTATATAAATGAAACATTTTCTACAATATTCATTCACTCATCTGCTTCAGTTCATCATCAGAAAATAGCAGCATCAGTAGCATTTCAATTGTTTTTGTTTCAAAGGATTTCAAATAATTTTGAGAAAAAATAAACTCCTTCAGTATTTGTTTAAAATTAATATTTTAAAATGAAGTTTATAATTTGTTTAATGTTCCTAACGGCAAGTACCGCATTTGCAAGTACAAATGTAAATGTTTCATTCACTCAACAACATTCAATTGGTGGCTCCAAAATGATGGAATCACGAAACGAACAAGTTCAGCTTAAAGGTTCTAACTCCTTTGAACAAATTGATAATTGCGATCAGCCTGAACGCTTCGCTAGAATTCAAGTTGATGATAAAAAGGACAACATTGATTTAAACAATAATCAGAAAGTGGTCTCAAATGCCAATGCTAATCATGAGTCTACGGCCGACTATCGTTCTGAACATGCACAAAATGAAGGAAGATCTGGATACTACGATTCTCAGAATCAACAGAGAAGTTTTTACAATTCTAATCATGGAGTTCATGAGAGCCATGGTCAGTTCAGGAATATAAGTCCACAGGACAAACAGAATATGGAATTTGAACGTTACATACAAAATTACCATAGTGGACCAACTGTTGAAACCGTAAGTAGAATGTCATATAGAAAAAACTTAAAATGTTAACTTTTTAGTCCTTTGAATATCTAAATACATATTTATTTACATATTTTTTAGGTATACGAATCAGCAAAACCAGAAATGCAACATACTTTGGGGACTTCATCGGTTCAAGAAACATCACAACGTGTTGTTAAGTTTGAACGACAGGTTGCTTTGCCGACGAAAGCAGATAGTGTTCAAATTTCATCTGATGCCATTAAACCAGTTGTTAATAATCAGCCTGTGGCGCCATCTAACACTGTATCAGTGATATCATCTTCATCAACTTCTTCATCCCCATCTGAACCAGGCGTAAGTTCAACGAGTGGCAATAGTTTTAAAGTAAATTTAAATCAAAAACCAGCCCCAGCTGGTAAAGATGGTTTCAATTTTGATCTTAGTTATAATAAACCAAATTATAACGATCCTTCCTTCAAGTATAACAGTGGACATTCTGACGGTCATTTCCAAAATCAACTTCCACCTTCAGTTGACGAACCCCAAAGCGGTTATTATGGCAATATCTATAATCGCCAGCAAGTAGGCGATGGTTATCATCCAGTTGAACAGCGTCCCGTTGTCACAAAAACCATTCAAATTGCTCAACCCGCTATAAAAGCCAAGAAATACGAGGTTCGTCATCCTGCAATACAAAAAGAGTTTTATGATATTGAAGAACGAGTTGTCATTAAACCTGCTGGTACTGTAGTAGTTGAATTGGAGAGACCATCTGCTAAAATCCTAAAAGAAGAGACAACATTACCCTTAGGACATCCACACCCTGCTGTAGCTGCAGCATATATGCCCAACAGAAATACCCAATCATTTAGTAATATCATTTACAGCAATGCTGGATCCTCTTCATCAAATAACCATAATAACCAATACATTCCTCATCAGACTTATAATAGCAAAAATATTCCTGGTCATCAATCGACGATTGCATCCTCTGTAAAACCATCACCCACCTATGACCAAAGCCCAAAGGAAGTTATAGTAGAATCCAATCAAAATAGACAATACAGTGGAGAAAATCACTTTTCAGCTGCTACTACTGCAAATGCGCCCAATAGTCAAAATAGAGAAATTGTTGTAGTAACCGATGGCCATGGAAACCAACGTCAAATATCCACCGATCAATTCACATATTCACGCGATGAGACTGACAAAGCTCCTTCAAGACCAGTTCACAACCACCGAAATTCTTTTGCTTATGAAAATACTGGACGCACAAATGGCCAGGCTAACGTTTCCCCACAACGATCTGGATTCCAAGCCAATCTAGATAACAGAGATGTATTCGCTTCTGATGCCGAATATATCAATAACTCTGGTAATACTAATTTGCGCACAAATGGTCAGGCTAACGTTTCCCCACAACGATCTGGATTCCAAGCCAATCTAGATAACAGAGATGTATTCGCTTCTGATGCCGAATATATCATTAACTCTGGTAATACTAATTTGCGCAAGGAAAACAAACCGGCACGATTACAAGAGGCACCTTCAAGAGTGACTGAACTGAAAGAACAACTGCAACCTATAATAAAACACGAACATAAAATTGTTCTGTCACCTAGTCAGCATAATATCTATTTAAGCCGCAATCAAGAAGTTCCCCAAACGAAATACATTGAAGAAACTGCTCAAGTTCGAGAAATAAAACCATACCTGCAAAATCATCGTGGACCTGTTGTTGTATACGCTTCTACAAAACAAACGCCTGAAATGAAATACGTTCCAAGATCGGAGTATAAGTCCCAAGCTAGAGTATCATCTCAAGTTGTACAACATCTTAATTCGCCCCAAATAAGTCAATCGAGTAACGCTGAAAATCGTGTACAATACAGTGCTCCCTATGCCCAGATGCGACACAATTCAAATGAACAACTATATAAGAATGAACAGCAACAGCAACAACAACAACAACGTCAACGCCAGCATAATTTAACTAATCAACGAAAATCCGAAAAATTGGTACTCGAAGATAAATCAGAAAAGAAAGTAGAGAAAACTTTCATGACAACTACAATGGAAAAACAAGCTCCACAAGCACATATTGAAATTAAAATTCCGGATCGCTCATCACATGATGCCAATAAAGCTATTTTTGTTAGTTCAACAATAAGGCCCATGATGATGGACGATGATCATGATCAAACTCAAAGTGCTAAATTAGAAATTTCCGTAACAAATAATGGAGAACCTCATCAACAACAAAAAACGAACGATGAAGTCGACAACGATGATCAAGGTGTCATTGAAAATGATAACAAAAACGATAACGATATGATTAATGAAAACGGTAAACTAAAGGTAAAACCCGACTGTGACGAAACAAACACATCAGCAGCCAGTGGAAATTACGAAGTTGCACCCGGATACAACAGTTATGGACAACAGAAATTTATGCGTATTGTGGAAGAATCAAGTGCAGTTTCTACACCCACGGCTAAAGATGCGGAATCTGGCGCTGTCCAAACAAATCTTCAGCACCATAATGTAGATCTTAATGTAAAAAGTACTGCCGAACATGTAAGTCCACCTGGTTCTCGTGTCATTGCAGCAACACCACCTCACAAAGAATCAACTCCAACCGAAAGTTTCCACAAACGTCGCATTGTTGTTAATCATCCATTCCAGACTGTACGCGAAGTAGTCGAACATGAACCCTACACCAAATATCATGAAGTGCAAGTAAATGAACCGGCTACTCCTGATCTCTATCACTCTGCCAACTATTTCCAACCCCATAAAGCTTTGCATCAATCAGAAAATGGACATTCTTATTATCACTAATTAGAAGAAAATGGAACATCATCAACAGCGTGCTGGTTTAATTACAACTTTTTATACCTAAATAATTAACCCCGTATGTATGTATAATTGTACTGGTAAGTGGAATGCATATTCGAGCTGCATTTTTATCATACATATATCGTCACCTAAAATGCAAAAGGCAGTAACCACTGAAAAATCAGATGTTGTTTTTTTACTGTATTATAATGCACTATCCCAAATTACATCTACACAAACTAAATCTTTCACATTCATATCTTCAAAAATGACATTAATATTAACAAAATTCAAAAGGCCGTACATCAATTTCATAAATGAAACCGTTGTGAAATTTGTTCCATTAAAAAAAAAAAAAAAAATTGGATCGAAAATTGTTTTATGCTTTATCTATTTATGCATTAAGTGAACGATTAACGAATTTTACTTAATTTCTTAATTTTAAAGCAAAAAATTTAAAATTGTAGTCACGGCCTTTTGCATTTTCATAATGTTTTTTGTTCCTGGTGTAAAAAATTAAAGCCTTTTGCCTTTTAGGTGACGATATGTAACCTATTAAGTTTTGTTTTATAATATTTGTCTTAATTTCATTTTTAGTCTAAGTTTTAATAAATGCAAGAAATGTATTATATCATATTTTTTTATTTTAAATTTTTAAAAAAGTTAATTGATATACATATCGAGGGCTGTTTTCAAAATGGGTCTCATGCAGATTTACAAAAATTTGTTTTGTTTTTTGCGTCAGACTCTTTAGTTTCCTTTTTTATATTTGGTGTTCATTTTGGAGCCAAAAGTTAATTCTAACACTATATTTTTCACTTTTTGTTAATTCTAACACTATGTTGTCACTTTTGGGCTATCTACAAACAATATATTTTTTTAAAGGAAAAACGGGATATCTGCAAGTTTTTGTTTGATTTTCAAAGTAATGTAAAAATAAAAATTGATATATAATGATTATTTTCTATGCGATTTGAATTTTTTTTTAAATATTTTGAATTAGAATCTTAATATATCTCATAAAAATTTTGTTATCTCAATGTAGTCTGAAGAAAAAAGCCATTGAAGTTAGATTTTTAACCTTTTTTAGATGCTTATAGATCATGCGCGGGTACACCCATCAAATTTTTATGAAGCTAATTGAGAGCACTATACCCTAGATCAACGGTTCTCAAATGGGGGTCCGCGACCCACAAGGGGTCCGTAAGACCATTCGTGGGGGGTCGCGAAGAGTTCCTGAAAAATATTATTAAACACACAATTTTTTAATATAAATATTATTTAGAAGTTCAAATGAAATGAAAAACATTCTAATAAAATCATGAAACTATTTAAAAATGCAAATACATCTTTTTAAAAAATATATCCAAATTAAAGATAAGCGTCAAGTTTTTTCTAAAATGAGTTCTTTTTAGAAATGACTAATGAAGAATCTTCGATTGAAAATATTATGCTTGATAAAGACAATAATGATCAAACGAAAAAGTAATGCTGTTCAATGACACAGTATAAAGAAAACTATACGATATGGCAGGGAAAACAATTAATTAAAAAGATAAGTATGTAGTTCATTTAAATTTGATGAAACTATAGTTTTTTCACACGAAATTCTACTTTTATTTTATAAAAATATAAATAAAAATATATTATGCCAAGAACTTTTTATAAAATCGTTTTTAGTATACAAAACTTTTATTTCATGGATAAGTTTTCCGGCTATGTAAAGAAAATTTGCTTAAGCAACTTTATAATTTAAAGACAGAAAGTTAAATTTAATTTTAACAGATTTAAAAGCATTTTAAACAGTTGATATATAGCAAAGTTTATCCGCTTGTTGGCTCCGAAGCCCTAAAAATATTAAAACATTTTTTTTCAACATACATTTTTATGTAAAAATATCTTTTTTCACTTGTTTGTACCTCAAAACAGAGATTCGCTCTTTTGTGGACGCAGAGAATAATATTAGATATATTATACGAAAAAGTCACCTAATATTCAAGGATAACAATATCGCAATTATTAATATACCCACCATCAAAAAGATTGGTATATTGATTTTGTAATTTCGTGTGTAATATGTCGAAAAAATTATTTAAGACCCCATAAAGTATATATTTTCTGGGTCCTGGTTAAATTCTGAGTCTGTCTGTTGAAAGCAGGATAGGACTTTAAGGGGAGACGAAGTTTGGCTCAAATATTTATCTTATATAAGGCCTGTTTGGTATTGAAAATGAGAAAAATCGGTAAATAAATAAAAAAGGCTAAATACTAGAAACACAGGGTGTTCGTTGAAGCTTAATTTCATACTTTTCTGCTGATATCTCTTCAACAAAAGCATGTACGAAAACGAAATTTTGTGCACATAGTTCGTGGGTCAATATAAACTTGAAAAAAAAAATGGGCGTGATCCGCCTACTTTATCGCCCACATCCCATATAAAGTAAAATTTGAAAAAGTTGATTGTGGGTATATAAATTCGGCCGAGTCGAATATAACATTCTCGCTTGTTTCTTAAAATTACATTATCTTTACATTTTTTCTGATTTTTAAATTAGTCAAAGTTGTAGTGGGTCGCGCTTCCATTGTAATGTCAAAAGGGGGTCGCGAAGCGAGGTCTTGTGAGAACCCCTGCCCTAGATTTAAAGACAGGAATGAAAAAATAATAATAAAATTCGTGATTATAAGCAAAATATCTCAGATACCGAAAACAGTTTCTTAAAAAAAAATATAATTAAATAAAAAGTGCAATAAACATTGTCTTTAAAGGTTTTAATCACATTTGAGTTGTTGATATGTAATTTATTAAAATTTTAATTGGTTCAAAATTTTCTTTTGTAAACATTTTTTTTGAAATTTGTTTTGGCATGCAATTTTTTCCAAAATTTTATTTTATAATTTTAATTTTGAACACATTTCCGTTTTTTAGTAAACACATTATTCCGTTATTTGAAATTTCTAACGTTTAAAAATGGTCCTGCCAACCACAAATCATAAATTTAACATGTCAATTTTTTTTCCAAAAATATTATCTTTTACTTCTTTAATTTCCGATAAACAAAATGGGGTATATGAACATTTTATAACATACATTAAAAATAATTAAGACAAAACGGGCTATCTACCATAACTTCGCGAATAATGGGGTTAAAAGATTTATTTTTCATTGTGAGGATTACTAGACGTAATATTAATAACTCGTAGAAGAACAGATTGCAAAATGTTGAAAAATGAGAGAAAAAAACAGTTTTTATGTTCTCCTCAACAATTAGGGCTTTGCATGTGCCCCGTTTTCAATATAAGCCCTCTATATGTACATATCCAGCCAGAAAAAGAGAGAGGTACTTCTAAAGGAGTAAAATTTTTACTAGTTAATAAGTGGAACTAAGTGCTGTTTTTGTACTTTTAAAAGTTCTTTAAAATAAATTCTAAAAAAGTAAAGATAAATCACTTTTTAGTAATTTTTATTTTAAATAAAGTAAAAATTACATTGTTACTACTTTTATGTATGTATTTTTAATAACTTTTAAAAAGCATTTTAAGTATATTGTAAGTATGTAAGTATTGTAATAGAGACATTGTTGTAGCATTGTAAATATATTGTATTTAAATAATTTAAAAGAAAAATTTCAAAACACACGACTGGGAGTTATAAAAAAGCACGTTAATCGCATGATAATAATGTATTAAAATTATTTCTTTTGTGGTTATTTCATTGTTTTATACTCAACATAAAAAATGTTGATGGGCTTTGTCATTCTATGTGTAACATGTCAAAAAATTCTTCTAAGACCCCATAAAGAATATATAAATACTTCTCTCATATAAGGTTTGATTGGTATTGAAAATGGACAAAATCGGTTTGTAAACAAACTCCAGTTCATACTTTCATACTAACTCAAGTTCATACTTTTCCGCCGATATCTCTTAAAAAAATAAAATAAAATGAGGAAGAAGATGAGATAATAATAACGCGGTAGAAATATTAAATATGAATACAAAAACAATATGACATCTTCGAGCGGTACTTAATTAAAAAAACTGTAAATCATCTGTGCTTTCGAAGCTACTTTCTTATTACACTATGGTGTAGAGTTAAGAAAATTCGAAATATGTCTTTTTTATATTAAGGCTCACTTAAACATTTATATACATATATTGAAGTAAATGTTTATGTGTATCGCTTCAGTGGTTAAGTAAAAATTGTATTTTAAAACAGAAGGAGTTTTGGTCCCGATTACGGTTTTTAATTTCCCGACCTTTTTCAACTCGCAGGAATCGGGATTTTATTTTAGACATGCTCGGTTACTCGAGAAAAAATACAATTGTTTAAAAAGTATCAAAACTAAAAACAAAAACCTATATTTTGCATATAATTTGCACGAAAATATATAAATCTATTTCTAATTAAAACTATATGTTGAAATATAAATTTGTTTGTTTTAATATTGTACTAAAATATTCTAATATATAAAATATATAGATATTAAAAATATTTTTCGATAAATACTACAGTAGCGATCATTCTTCGCATATATTTTGCTTATAGCAAGTCCTAATGTAACAGTACTAATGTGATTTTATTATTTGTGGTAATAGATACCTGTTACATATAATTTTGTTGAATATTTTAGCGCGTAACGGAAATTATTGAACGTTTAGTAAAAGCGGTTGAAAATGTGAGCGAGCAAAAAAAATGTAACTCTAAACAAATAAACATTATTTTTAAAATTTTGATAAAAATTTTGATTGGAAATGGTTGGAAACTATAGTGTTGTTAAAAACATGATTTTCTATTGTTGCATATTGTCTAAGATACATGAAATCTTAAAATAAATAAATATTAGCAATAAATTCCAATTTTATTAAATTTTGATATTTCTCTGAACTGTTTTGAGAATTTTTCAATAGAGTTTGATATTTTTGGAATTATTATTTATTTTGTTAGTTGTTTTAAAACCAACAAACATTTTCTATAAATAAGCGATCAAATATTTATGCTAGTTTAGCTTAACTTCATAATTTATAATTGAGTATGACCTTTCGACCGAAATAACGCAACCACTTTCAATCGTTATTGAGATGGAATCAACAGCTTAAAATATTTTGTTCGAAATGATATGACATTATCGAATATCCTGATTCGCTATAATGTTAAAATATCCCTTGATTTTGATCCTGGAACAAATTCTAACACAAGGAAAAACAGTTAAGAAATATACCTATTTTGTACTCTTCATATGTTGAAAAATTAAAAGGGCATCCTTCGTGATGATTGGACTATTGGATTTTAATATTTAAGTAAGTATATCTACTTAGACCGTCTAAAATTGATATATATGGGTTTAGAGTCAAATTAATTCAAGTTATCTTAATAGGCTCTTAATTCCATTATACAGTACTCGTAAAAATAATAAAGGACCTGCCTCTAAAAGTAAAGGTGGTAGTTTTATATAAGTAAATAATATGTGTTTTGTTATAAGGATATCCAGTTACCATATTTACATTATTAAATCAACGATTGCTAGCAATAGTAGCTTTGAATGGCCAAATGTGGTCATTCAGATAATATAAAATATCTACTGTTAAATGACTTGTATCAATTGTTACAGGCATGATCGTTTCAATATTGTTTCTTTAAAATAATTTTTAAGAATCTTCATATTAGAACTACATATTAATATTATTTCACTGCAATTATCAGAATGTTGTTCAAAAATATTCGAAAATTCTTAAAAAGTATGGAGAAAAGACTGTTTTCTTAATATTATTAATATCCTTTGTAGTTAAAATTACCTTAAATTTATATGTATTAGTAGTAATTAGTGGTAATACTACCAAATTATAGTTTTCATCATTTTTCAATAATTATTTTTATCAAAATTTAAAAAAATCCGATGGAGTTACATTTTTTTTTTTTTTTGCTCCCTTAAATTTACAACTTTTAAAAAAAAAATATTATTAACTGTTCGTATGCGTAACAATTTGGAACAAAATGACATACAATAGTTGGCTAAGGCCGCAAAGAATAAAATCACAATAGAATTGGCTAATTTAATGACGTTCTAGCCCTAATCAATACGATCAAAAATCATATAGCCTAGCGTTGCATTTTTTATGCTCGCTACTGTATTTCTGTTGGGTAATAAATAAAACTCCTATCCATAGATTAATAACATTGATATGAAGCTCATAAAAAACTCAATTGAAAAAAATTACTTAAGAAACACACGTACTAGAATTGTTTTTGTTTTCAATAAATTTTTTACTAACATTCTTATACTTTTGACAACAGATCTTCATATCTATGTTAATCTATGCTCCTATCTATACATTTAATGTTTTTAAACCCCACACAAAATGGAGTACTCAGATTCATAAGTTTATTTTTTAATTGCTTACCATTCGGTTTTCTTGTATAGAAAAATATTGATTTGGAATAACAGAAAACTTATACAAGCAACAAGAAAAAAGTAAAATTATTTGCGATACATTTCCTGATTTGTGTAACTTACTATCGTTTAAGAGTTTTAAAAAAGTGGGCGTAACATCCAATCGAGATCTTACATAGCCTATAATAGGGTTGCCAGATTCGAATTGTGATCTAACTTGACATTCCTGAAAAACGAGCTTGATTTCTAAAAAAACTTGACAATCGACTTTCGCCAAAAATTTTTTATATGAAACCTGTATGCGTATATAGAAATTTCTGTGCAATAGGGATAAAGATTATAAATATTTTCGAAAATAAGACTTTACATAGCATATCCACTTGCGTCATTGAAAAATATTAAGAAATGCGATATTAGATTTTTGCAATTGTTGACTCAATACAAATATTTCAATATCCATTAATATTGCTATTGAAAATTTATGGCCGTATTCAAAAAAACTTAACACAGCTTCACAAAGCATTGTTAAACTAAATTCCTAAAAGTTGTATGCAAAAACGTTTATTAGGTTAGGTAGGTATGAACCTACAATAAACTTACGTTAAGTGACAATAAAATATTTTTTATAAATTTTAATAATAGAATGAATCAATATTCGGTAGTGTACAGCTTTAACTATAAAGAGGGGGAAAATAAAAGTGTTAAAAAACTGTTATTGGCGAATTTGTTCTGGAAGTTTTCAAATAAATCTCTAGGAAACCGTCATCTATATTTTACTTTTGGTACTCAGTTTGTTCTGAAAAATGTACATATGATTTTAAGATTATTTAAATTAAATTCATTATACTGTGCAGTTCTGTATAAGATTCAGTTTCATTGTGTAATAAATCATATGGCATTGTATTCTCTAAAATATAAAAATATGCTTCGGGATTATCGCTATAAAAAAATCTTCATAACTACAAATTGTTTTCAACTTGACAAATCACAATTTAACTTGTAACTTGACAACTTCTAAAATATCTTGAAAATCAAGTTCATTCAAGGCCGTCTGGCAACCCTAGTCTATAACCACCTCCGGCACTTGTACTATCTGTGTGTAAAATTTTGTGAAAATTTAGCTGCTTAGACGTGATTGACACACAAACAAACTTACACCTCATTTTTATAATATATATAAGGATTTATGAAGTTACTTTTTTTCATATACAGTCGAACACGGTTATAACGAACTATAGCTATAGCGAACACTTTTCTTCGGTTCCATTGATTTTACCAACATTTTTTATATAATTAACTACGTTTATAACGAACACGGTTATAGCGAACTTTTTTTTTTATAACGAACTCATTTTTATAGTCCCAAGAAGAATTTTTTCATAGAAAAAACTACGTTTGTAACAAACTCCCACAAATACTTGTTTAAGATAAATAAAATTACACATTTCAAAATGTTTCACAAATTTAAAAACTAACAGAAATAACTTATTTATTTCCATTTAAATTATTGGATAAATGAATATAATTTTCATTAATTTCAATTAAAGTTATCGGCAAATAAAAGATGAATTTTATATTTATAGTTGTTGTCCTTTTTAATAGAAATAACCTATTTAACAGAAACTACATACAGTTATCGAAAATAGCTAATATTAAAACTGAAATTATTTGAGGATTAAACACTAAATATTAGAAAATCGCTATTTCTCTAAAAGTAAATATATATATATATATATATATATATATGTGACTGACATTTCAAGGAAAATTAATTTGAGAACTTTCTCTCTAATAATTGTACCTTATTATTTATTTTATCATGGAAGTGAAATAATGTTTTAAACTTACTAATACATCTTTGAATTATCAAATAGAGTAGGAGCTCGATTATCCGTAACGGTCGGGACCGGAGGTATTCCGGAAAATCAATTTTCCCGGTTAATTGAGTAAATATTTTGAGTAGTATTTTTAAACATTTTTTAGTCATATAATTCAATTATTTAAGGATTTAATATATGTAAATGTTTAAAAAATATAATATGTATTTGAAACATTTTTTTCAAATAAATATTTTCGTTAACTAGCTTTTGATGCATGCAGAAAACTTGCTTTTTACCTTGCTTTGAACCATTTTATTTAAACAAGGGAATTCCGAAAAAAATTATGCTTAGAATCCCGGATAATAGAGGTAATCACGGTTAATCGATGCAAAACTTAAACTAAATGGATGGAAAAAAGAAAACAATTAAAAATTTTCTTTCCCGGATAATCGACGTTGCCGGTTAATCGAATCACGGATAATCGAGGCCCTACTGTAATCGATTTCCGACTTTATTGAAATAGTAAATACACGTTCGCTTTCAACTGATTATGGGCTTATATTTAATTTGGTTGGCGTGGTTTTCTAAGTTTCGTTTTATAATAACAGTAGCTTTTATGATGTCAAACAAATTCTGATTTTTCTTATACATACATATATATGTAGTAATTTCTTTAAAGTTATTTACATTGAATTTGATGTAAGGCAATATTTGCTTAATTATGATAATAATTATGATAATATGATATGAAAATTATAAAAAATATGATAATAAAATTATATAATCATTGATTTTTAAGTAGTAGTTTTTAATTTCCAACAAAAAATACCGGGAATCGTGAAGTGGAAATTTGGCTAAATTTCCTGGAAAATTCGACCCTAGAATTCCCGAGATAAAAACCCTAGTACTGATAAAAAAAAATATGACAAAATTATATATGTACTACATAAATTAAAAAGTTCTTAGGTGTTTTAGAGGACGATATGTATAAGTTTATTTTTGCTAATCTGAACCAAATTAATTTCTTTTTGTTCACAGAAAAAAATATTTCAAATAATTTTTTAATAAAATTATTAATTAACTTTATATTGGAATTTAATTATATGATGTATTAATATAATTAATTTTCTAATTGGTTAACAGTTTTGTTTTTTAATAAATTGACAGCTGTTAATAAAATATAAAGAAAAATTAAAGATTTGTCTATAAAAGTACAGAAATAAAATAAATTTAAGTAAATTTTCAAAAATTTTCAGCTCATTGTATCTATTTAAGAAAAAGAAGTAATAATAATATCAATTATTCTAGTTATTAATATTATCATTTTGATGATTGGAGCAAAATCAATTAAAAATTAATTAATATTACAAATTTCGTAATTGAAGTCCATTTTTACTTTTTTCTGTGTTGGGTTTTATCATAAATAACGAATTTATTAGTCTTAAGTAGTGTATAATGTATATTTACATATAAATAACTTAAATTTACAACAAACTTTTTTAAAAAATAATTACAAAAAATATCAAAAAATAAAAAAATTAAAAATTAAAACTCCATAACTATATAATTATAAAAAAAATACTCAAAATGTTGATAGACTCATATTTTAGTTTTATCTACGTTTGATCCAGCCTGCATTTTTAAATAATTTATATACCATATCACGTGGTATCTTCTCAGCCTCACGATCAATGACTGGCATTTCTTTATCTGTAAACCAGGATTCTTTTGCCAATGCGGCTGCAATGTGGGGATTCTTGTAGAAGCGATTGCTCTTCGAAAGTTCGGGTGGTAACTGCGCTTCATGCACTGAATTTTCTATAACTGATGGATGAGCATAAGGCTGTGATACTGGTGCTAACTGTTGATGATAAAAGAACTGGCCTTTGCAAAATGTTGACAATGTAATAAGACACGTAAGAAGCACAAATATCGATTGCATAATTCTATAAATATATTAAATAAAAAGATGATTATTAGAGTTTGCAAAACGTTTAACTAATAATAATAAAATACATAAGTATTAGCAATAAAAAAACACAATGTATTGTCTTATTTCTCTAAATTCCAAAAAACCTTCAGGTTTTTTTATGAATTGAATTTCTAAAAATTCGTTCAATTTATTTAAAATAGTACAAAACCGCTACAATCATTTGATATTAAAAACATTTTATTTATGTATGTTTATCTTTGTCTTACTTAGTAGCATGAATATTCATGGTAAATTTTGTATTATGTTTTATTAATATTACTCATACGCTTACATGGGTAAATTACGTCTTCGAAATGACAAAAAGATACTATGAACCCTATTAAAATAACTTTAAATCGGTTCATTATTTCACCAAAGCATACTTCTGCTCATATTTAAGAAATTTGGGAATTTCAAATCCGGGAGGAAAATTCAGCAAAAATAATTTTTTCGTGAAACCTGAAATTGCATTGTAATAAAATTATTAACTCTTTGAGGCCCGCTTCTAAACTAGCTGGCAGAAATAACAAATTTTCTTTTTTTAGTCCACATTAAGGATTTTTAAAGAGGTACAGCTTCTGCAGATTTTGAGTCCGTAAATATTGGATATACCATATAAACCAGGTTTGGGGGTTAATGATTACATTTTCAATTAAAATACTGTATAGGTAATTGTAGTTGAACATTTTCAATTACAAATAATTGTAATTGATATTTTTTCAATTACAATTACAATGTAATTGAGAATAGTTGTAATTAATTACACTCTTAAATCCTTTAAAATTAAATTTTATCGAAATGCTATTAAAAAAATTTAACATACCATTTTTATTTCCGGTAATTTTGTAAATTTTTAATGCCATACAATAAATTTTTTTTTAAACAACTTATACATTTCGAAGTTAATTAGTAATTGAAATTTTCAATTATAATTACTTGTAATTGTAATTGTAATTTGAACTTTTCATTTACAATTAGCCTGTAATTGTAATTGAAAATTTCAATTATAAATTGCTGGTTAATTGTAATTGTGCATGTAATAGATTACCAACCAACGTTGATATAAACAACGTTGATATAACAATATTTTTTACTTCATCTTTTATTAATTAAACTACTTTTATTAACTAAACTAAATTTTTATTTAGTTTTTTCATTTACGGCTAAAATTTTACCACAGAATAGCGTTTTTCGAGATATCGATGTAGGAACACCCCTCAAACGATGCGTAAAAATTAGCTGAATATGGGAAAAATATTAAAAAAAATTTTAAATTGGTCTTCAGTTCCCTACCAGCAAATTTAAAATCATGGGTCTCATACATTTTGGTCAAAAAAAAGTTTCGATTTTTTAATCGAAATGGGTATCAAAAAAATCGTAATTTTATGCTGGTTGTGGAAAAAATATTTTTAAAATTTTTCCAATGGGATTTTCGTTCGCTAGAAGACTTTTTAAGGTATTTTGATGAACAATTTTTTTTTGTAAATCTGGAAAATCACATATTATAAACAGTTCTTACTAGGAACAAAATTATAAAATTCTTATCTATTTTTTTAAGAAAAATATCTAAATTTTTTTTGCATAATGTACTAAAATGACGGTTTATGGACCAAAATGTTTGCGAACATTTTTTAAAATATTTTTTCTATAATTGGCTTAAAATTACGAATTTTTTGATACCCCCATTTCAAGACTAAACTCAATAATATTTTTTGGACGAAATGCTCTAGACCATTTGACATTCAATCGCTGGTAGGGAACTGAAGATCAATTAAATTTTTTTTTTTTTTTATATATTTTTCCGATATTCCCATAATTTTTACACATCGTTTGAGGTGTGTTCCTACACTCTACTATACACTGAACTATTGATTAAAAATTTTCACGAAAAAATATTTAAATTAACAGATTTTTTCTTCAAATCAATATAATTTTTCTTCAAATCAAAAATTTTTCTTCAAATCTAATAAAAAATGTTTGTCAAAGATATTATTTAGTAAAATTTGTTGATTTGAATAAAATTTCGTTAAAAAATTAAGGAAAAATCTGTTAAATCAACTAAAATTTCGTTAAATTGGTTGTAACTCTCCATAAGTAATACAACACAAATTTTTATTCAACTTTACATCCTTAAAAGAAGTTAATTTGAATAAATTATCTGTTAATTAAATTAATATTTTTTGTTAATTTCAAAATTGACTTTTGAATAGTTTTTAGTCAATTTGAATAAAATTCTTCAACCTGACAAAAGATTTTTAAATTGACTGAAAGCATATAAATTTGAAGAAATTAACAAATGTATTTTATTTAAGATAAAAAAAATCTTCAATATGGATAAATATCTTAAAATTTACGAAAGGCATGTAGAATTGAAACAAATTCTTAAAAATCAATCTGCACGTGTTTTTTATATTTAGTTTATGTTGAGATTATTTAATAAAAACAATTACAGTTTTTGATAATATTAAAAAATATATATCGTCAATTCCATGAGAGATTTATAAAAAATGAAAATTTTTTATAAATCTCTCATATTTGGTACGCATATAACTTATGGAACCATTTAAATATCTTAATTTTTATTTTTATTATTATTTATTATTTTTTTTTTTTAATTTTAACAAATCTTGCTTTTCATTTTTCGAAAAGTCAAAAAAATCGCAAAACTGTGTAACATTAAACAAAAATATCTCTAAAAATTGTTAACGGATTTTAACGATTTATTCTTATTTATTCTTATATACGTCGTTAAAACAACGTATATAAGAATAATATGTCCACTATAAATGTAGTAATTTAAAAATATTAGTACATTACCAAAAATTACAAGGTTACGGTCAAAATTCGAAAGTTGGTAAGTTTTGGTGCAGTCTAATATATATACATGTCTTTTTAAAAGTTTATAAATTACTAGCTTAACCCGGTGCGCTTCGCTATCCCTTATTAGGCGATATCAAATATTTACTACCGTTTAAGAGTTTTAAAAAAGTTCGCTCTCTGAGAGAATTATCTCATGTGTAGACCAGCGATGGAAAAGTTGATACCAGGGTACACTGAACAGGTATAATCGTCGGCCCAGCTGATTTTGTTTTTGTGTATGAGATCTGTCAAAGTTTGTTTACGTTTTATTGTTTACATATAGTAACAAAAAAATAAAATTGTATATTTTGCAATGTATTTTAATCAGTTGTTTTTGACACATAAACTACACGAAAGAGAGGGAAAAAGTTGGGTTGTTGTATTTGTTGCCGCGACGATTATACCTGTTTAGTGTACCCTGGTTGATACTATAGTACTTTTTTTGATACTATTTAACATTTGATACTGTCAAACGTTTAGTTGTTATTCCACAATTCGAATTTAATTTTTTAAATGAAAATATATTTTGGAATTACATATGGGCAATTCTCTTTTTACATTTAACTTTATGAAACCAACCTTCAACCTCAAATATTTTTTTAAATTCTAACTTTTTTAAATAACTTTTGATGCAATTATGTTAAAAACACTTGGTTGTGTGACACAAAAAAAAATTAAGATCTGAAATGAATCCATGTGGTACCGGCAAGCACTCAAAGTCAAAACATCCAAAAAAAGTGTTTGAAACTAACAATTTTTTTTCTTTCTTTTGATTGCTGTAATCGCGGATTTTAGCATATTTATCCAATTCTTCTTATGTAACCACAAGCACTTGCAGAAATAGGCCAAAGAGTGTTCAATCAGTCTGTCGTTGACCAGTGTTGAAATACATTGTGGACAAGTTGTGAAACCAAAATTTTTAAATTTTTAATTTTTTGCAGTTTTTTAATGAGAAAATTTGCACCGTTTTGTGTATTACAGAATATAGGATGGAGGTTTATTGACTTTGTAATTATGCATAGTTTGAGATATATTTCGTTAATGTGCCCTCAATAGTAACGCTACAGGAGGTGCCCAAAACTTTGGAAGACAAAACGTGAATGGCCCTAAGACGTGCCTTTTGCGCGAGGCACACCCACAGCGTAATTTCAATGAAGCTAAAGTATCGCGTAATCAAAAAACGTTTTCAAACTACATTCTAAAATCATAGTGGCGTGAAAAAATATTAATTTGCAAAAATCTTATAAAATTTTTATATCGATCTAAAATTTTGCGTATTTTATATTAGAATTTTTTCGCACTATGCGTACATTTAAGTTGTTTCAGTTAAACGAATAATGGGTTTTAACAAAAAATTGCATAAAAATGTTTAAACAGATATATGATCGCGATTATGTTCACTGGTATAAAACTTATCGAACTTTATTTAATTTGTATTTTGTATATCTTTGTTCAGGTTATATATGTGCATTTATTTTTAACATCGGACTGAAAATGTAATTTTTACAATTTATTTAAATTTCTGATTTTTAACTACCAAAACATAAATGGTCATTTCTTGTCCATTAATATAACATTAAAAAAGATTTATTGTCAAATATTCAAAATATATCAAAGAATTTTATAAAATCAAAAGACGAATTAAAATTTTTTTTAATGAAATGTTAAAAAATCATTATGATCGCGATTATCTTCTTCGTCATCAACATCGTATCACCATTAATTTGTATTTTAGACATATTGATGTGGGTTACACAAGTGTGATAAGTTTTTAAATATTGCTGAAAATAGAATTTTTGCAATTTTTTATAACTTTTTTTTCTTAAACCTCCATAACACCGACCCCGTTCGCTAAAAGTCATTCACGCGAACAGATTTGTGTTGCATTAAAGACAGTTAATATTGGTACAAAATGGCGTTGATGTGCCATGAAAGAAAATTTCAAAATTTGAACCTAGGGTTGCAAGAATTGTTTGGCAGTTTAACTTGACATTTCGAAAAATTCAACTTGATTTTAAACAAATCAACTTGACATAACCACAATTGTTAAAAAAAAAAAATTGAACCTGAAGAAAATTGTAGATGAATGATTTATGTCCAAAAATGTTTTTATTTTTTCAACAAAATTTTATTAGGAACTAAAAAATTAATTTAAACAAAAAATATGTAAAACTCAGAGTAATATAAATGTTTTTATTACGATATTTTCCACGTCGACTGAAAAAGCATTCAACGCACTTTTTACACAATTGTTTATCACATGGCAGTTGCAATTAGCTTTTATTATTTTATTGTTTTAATTTTTTTATTTTTGAAACACGGAATTATGGACACCATAAGTAAGTAATTTTTTGAAGATCTAGTTTTTTTTTGTTTTTTCTATAGTTATTCTTTTAATATTTTGGAAAATATCTGTTGAAGTTTCATTCGGATCTTCATAGAAATCCAGAATTTGTCTACAAATACCATTTTTAATACTAAAATATTGTACTGCATATGGATACGTTTTTATATTTCCAATAATTAAGGCACTAGAAACTTTTTCTTGTGAATATGGAGCCAATACGTTTCTTGTAATTGCTGCTACTTTAAGCCCAAATTACAATAGCGCGTAGTCAGCAACAGTATCAGCAAAAATTATCAGCTGATCACTGTCAGTACAACATGTTGATGCCGTTATAATTACAATTCAGCGTAGGCAGCCACAATTTACAACCACCATCTAGCTTTGTTCTACTTGTGTATTTTAGCCTCTCATTTATTTGCTCACTCTCTTTGTCTCGCTCTCAATCTGAATGCAGCGCAGTGAATTTAGAAACAGGGTTAAATGAAACAGCACTGCAAACTGCTGCTGACCAAATGTAATCAATAGCATAACAAACAGTGCATTCTAAATAATCAGCTGATTATGGCAGCACACACTGCTGCTGACTACGCGCTATTGTAATTTGGGCTTTAGTACGACCACAAGTAATTTTTTAGCAATTTTATTATCGCAGTATAAATATGAACATAATTTGACATGGCAATCTAAACTGTTATAACTAAGTCCATGCATTATATTATGAAAAACATGTAATAATTCAGCCTTTGAATTAAGTAATTCATCCTTTAATACTGCCGGTACTACAAAACTTAAAATGGATTTTGAATTTTTTTGGGACAATGCCGCATTTTATTTTAAATTTTTTCTCACAAATATACTTGATATTAATTACTCACAAATTTCACAATAAAATAAAGTTTTAAAATCATTTCTTGCATTTATTGTCAGTGATGGGCAAAAATGTATACAATCTGTAACGGAGAAAACCATGCTTTTTATATTTGACTAAATTTATTATATTTTTTAAGAAATTTAAATTGTAGAATATTTTAAAGTAGTATAGAATATTTTTAGCTTGACAGATTGTATTTTAACTTGAAACTTGACAAGACCTAAAATATCTTGACAATTAAGCTCATTCAAGCCCGTCTGGCAACCCTAGTTGAACCCCAAAAGTAAACGAGTTTGAAGAATTTCCCATATATTTCGAATAGAAACCTATGTTTTTCTTAACACTTTTAATTTAATTGGTGTTCAGAAGTAATAATGAAATTGTTATAATTATTATCTCTGATTAAATGCTGGTTCTTCGAGTTCCCATAAAATTAGACACGTTATTAGGACAATTCAAATATGTGCTAATAATCGCGATCGTTACTTTGAATAAATTCACAATGTATTTGTTGGGGGAAAGCTAGTTCCTATTTACATTTCGCCGGTTGCTTAAGCCAGCTCATCATGAAACCTTTCCTAATTTCTTTAAAAAAATCAAAGATATATGTACTAGAGTGTAAACTTTATAAACTCAATGTTAATTCTCAGTTCTACACTAAAAAATATCAAAGCTTAAACAAAGCCCAGCAAACAAACCATGATTTTATTCTTTTCTTACTACATTATAGAAACATTTTAGCTTCAGGTTTAATTTATAAAATTGTAAACTCTAAAACATATGTACAATCATTACTAAAAACTATAAGTTTCTATGCTCTGTAAATCAAATTGAAGTGAAAATGTTCCAAATTTCAACAATATAAGATAATGAATTATATTTTAACAAAACTAAAGCTGAAGTGTTCGATTTTAAGGAATTTATCAGGGAAGACTTTTTTCTCCGTAAGTTTATTCCAATTACAGGCCCACATTTTATTTAGATACTCATATTTTACTTTAATATATCACCTGAATAAAATCATTTAATTCATCTACTTAGATATATAAATTACATTCTTTGATTTTTGCACTAAATAATAAATAAAATAACTGTCATAAATTTGAATTTTAGTACTCTGAGGGTGAAAAAGTACTATTTGAAATTTATTTTGATACCGAAAAATATTTTAATTTTCCATCCTTGGTGTAGACTAAAATATTAGTATTATAAGAAATATTATGAGAAGAAATATTATGTGATAAGATTTTTCTACACAACTATCTTATAAGATTTACTGTCAAAAAAATAAACATATACGAAAGGTTGTTTGTGTGTGTGCATGTGTATTTTGAAAAATATCTAAAAACAATGTTTTTTTGTAAAATTGTTTTATTTTAATGGTTATTCTACATTCAAAAACATATTTTCATTAAAATTATGCTAAAAAATTTCGAATTTCTTAAATAAAAAGTACTTTTTTACTCTGTGACTGAGTGAAAATAATGAAATCTTATATTAATAAACAAAAAAGTTATGGGCTAAAAACTTCCGTTTTATACTTTTCTGCTGATATTTCTTCAACAAAAGCATGTACGACAACGAAATTTTGTACGTATAGTTCGGGGATCGATATAAACTCGGAAAAAAAATAGACGTGGTCCGCCCACTTTACTGCCCTCTCCCATATAACGTAAAATTTGAAAAAGTTGATGGTGGGTATATAGATTCCGACCGGGCCGAATATAACATTCGCGCTTGTTTTTAATATAATAAAGATAGTTATCTTTTTTCATCTTAATTTCTAAAGCCTTGAATTCTAAGATGTTTAATAGCAAGAAATAATTAATAAAGTAATAAGTTCGATTTTTAACGGATTTTGTTTTCAACAAATGTATTTTTTAAGGCTATTTTTTTAGCTCATCTGAATAAGTTCATTAAAAATAAAAACACTTTGCGTCAATTATTTGTTAAATTTGTCCATAATTATGTGTTTTCCTTATATTTTCACAGTTTTCTATAAGAATATTAAAAAATTGGTTTCGTAAAAAAAATTTTCGATAAAGAAAAAAGCTCATTTATAGCGTATGGACAATTAAGTCTTAATCTATGAAATATGGCAAAGAAAAATTGAGTGAAGTCAAAATATTGTCAAAAAATAAAGTAACAACGAAAGCTGACAGAAGAGACAACATTCGAGATGTCTCCAATTTTACTGATTCGGCGTCAAAAATTTAGCAAAATTCTGGTATTAAAGCAAGTGTTTTTACCATAAAGCGTATTATTCGAAATTCAGTACACCTAAGAAGACTAAAAATATTAATTTCATTATTATTTTAAAAATAACATAAGTTTTAATGTAACGAAAATCTTGAACCTATTCAGTTGACTGGCAGTGTATGAACAATTCATATTGTATTTTAGTACTCGATATAACGAATTTTACCAAAAATGTGAGAAAATTTCTTTCAGATGCTTTCAACGGGATATCACCAATTTATTGCGGAGGTGATAATCGCCTTATATTAGAAACATATTACTTTCATGTTATTCGTCCAAATAATAAAAAGAAGTTATGGCGTAAATATCTTCTAGGAAGCTATCTTCAAAATGTTTGTAGGGTACTGAGTTATTCTAATAAAATTTATGAATTTTTCAATGTTTGATGGTATTAGTGTGTTAATTTTGCAGTTTGCAAAAACAAAAAGTGCAAATTTTGCTAAATTTTCAAAAAGTCCATATTTTTTTTTTTTTTTTATAAAATTTATTTTTAATGCTCCTCCAATTTTATGGTGTAAAATAAAAAAATTCTGTTCAATCAGCTGTCTATGCTATTCTATATGAAACTATGAATGTGCCTCGCGAAAAACTGACAAACATAAAGTCCGATTAGATCAAATATCACATCGAATAATATCAAACAGTTGAGTAATTTTTAGCCCTTTTCTAAGTTCTTGAACTTTGAACAATAATCCTGATTATAAAAAAATAGCGCTAAAATTTTGCTCTCTTTTAGTTTTCAATTTTGTACGTTTAGATGGAAATACCTGTTTGTTTAAAATAGTATTATCACAAAACTTATTAACAATGAATTTTTTGTTCTTAGTTTTTTATTAAAAAATTTTGTTTTAATTATGATTTTTTTTTTTTTTTGCGAATTTACATTCCCAATTCCCTGGATTTTCAAAAATCAATTCCGATTGGCATCCCTAATACATACATATGGACATATGTAATTATGTTTGTATATCCGCTTTTATATTTCCAAATTCAAGGTTTAAATAAAAATTACATTAAAAAACAATGACTTAAATTCTAACAAAACACAAACATGTTTTGAGTTTTATTCTGATTAAATTTGCAATATAATTAAGGAATATTTATATAAAGGATTAATGCAAGAATAGATTTGTAGTATCAAGGGGAATTTTAAAATCAACAGCACTAAGAGGATAACGTTTTTTATGTGATTAATTTATTTTTAACATTTATTTATTAATTTTTTTAAATCATAAAAAAATGCTTATCAATTTTTTTTATTAACTATAGAAATTGAAAATATATTTGTAAGAAAATGAGTTATAGGGTTAATAAGAAAATTTTGCGAAGTTACATATTAGATTTTTCTTCGGTACACCGATGTTATTTATGTATTATACGGGTTCAATGATATATTGAGAACCGATTCTATTACACTTTTTTTTTAACGAAAAAATTTTAAGTTTTTTAACATTTTAAAAATCTTCGAACGCTAGTAACTAGTACACAAATATGTATTTATAAATGTATGTCTCCATATACTTAGACACACCCACTATTTTTTAACACTTACAATATTTATTAATATTTTGCTTTTTAATCTAATTTAGTTTGTACAAAATTTGTTTGTTCTTTAAACTTATTTTTGTTTTGTACGTTACAGTCACTGTTTTATTAAAAACTGAAATTAGAATTGCTCTGTTTCGATCTTTTATGTTGAAAATAACGAATGCCATACATTTCAATATTAAACTTACTCCAATAGTAAAAACAAAAAAAAAAAAGCGGACAGACAGACTAACAGATTGGAGGAGAACAACCTGAAACAAACTCAATTATTTATACAAACAAACATAGAAGTTAGTCATTCAATTCATTTATTTAGGTAAACAGGCTGTGTAGTTAGTTCTCTGTGCTGCGGCTTCTCATTGACAAAGCAATAATATAAACAATAACAATTGCTACTTCCATTTAATTGAAAACAATAAAGACATGCCAGTATTTATACATAAATACAACAAACACACATACATACATATGTACACATAATTTCTTGGTTAACTCTTTAATAATGAGCCAAATTTAACATTGATAATTTGAATTTAGTACTAACTACTTATTTTAGTACATAAATGCATAATATACTTAGATACATACATATTTAATTGTACACAAAAAAAAGTCACCAATTAACAAATATATATGAAAATAATTCATTCAATTATAAAATTTGTTTAAATTTGCACCTCTCACCAAAATGATTATATCAATTACTAAAAACTATAAAAAATACAAAACAGAAAAAAATTCCCAATTAATAAATTAATTAAATCAATCAAGTAGATGATTGAATGAATTAAAAATTTGTATAGGAAAAAAATCATACCAAAATTTATTTTTTATTTTATTTTTTCTTGAACATATTTATTAAATTTTGATGCAAAATTAAACAACTGAGTTAATTGTAAAAAAGACGGTAATAATTTTTTCTGTGTATACATTCGTCAACAAAAAAAAGAAAAAGTATTCTGTTTGATGCTTTAATTTCAATATCAACTTAAGTTCATAAACATAAATTACTTATTAATACATGAAAATTAAGATAAATTTGTATGTAAGGAGTGCGCACGAAAATATCCGTGCACACTTTAAGGCTTATAGTTTTTAATATACTACATAAACAAAATTAAAACCGTTAACTTGTTTAAATTTTCTTTTAATTGACAACAAACAAGTTCCTAATATGAACGTTAAAAAAAAAAAAAACGAAAAAAGAAGATATAGTCGGTCAAGACCGACTATATGATACCCTACACCATTGCGTATGAGCATAAAAATTCGGGAAGTGGATTTATATTAGACCTGTAGACCAACACTTTTACTATACCTAAAATAAAGTATGCAAGTACAGAATATTGCGTTAATAATAACATCTTGATGATTTTTTTCATTATAGGGTGATTTCCGGAAGTGGGTTTATACTGGAGCTATAGGAAATTATGGACCGATTCTCATAAAATTTCGCAATGTTATTTCTACTTACATAAAACTTATTTGTGTCGAATATTAACTTAATATTAACATTCGTATGGGATTTATGCACGTTAAAGTGATTTTCGGAAGGGGGTTTTATGTGGGAGCTATGGTCAATAGTAGACCGATTTTAATAAAATTTGGTACAAAGATTGGAACTTGCACAAAACTTCTTTGGACCGAATTTCATTAAAATATTCTTATTATTAAGACATTTTTAAGTGTGGAAACTCTATTCCGGGGGGACATTTGTATGGGGGGTAGGTGAAATAATGGACCGATCATAACCAATTTCAATAGGCTTCGTCCTTGTATCATGAAAGTCCCACCTGTCAAATTTCATTCAATTATCTTCTAAATTGCGACCTTTACTTTGTGCACAAGGTTTACATGGACAGCCAGCCGTCCATCCAGACGGACGGACATCGTTAGATCGATTTAAAAAGTGATTCTGAATCCATTCGTATACTCAGCACAAACACATAATACCCCAACCACCTATGGTGGTGTAGGGTATAATTAAAAAGGACGAAAATTACTGAGACATTTTTTTTAAATTAAAAACCCCAATCAATAAAAGTGCGTACTGGCAGACTTAACTACAACATCCTGGCCATGAATTCCATACAATAACATATGATATAGGAAATGTATCAGATAAATATCGTATGAAAAAATCGAAATTGTCGACTAAACTTTTGGTCCGGCAAGACATTTGTACATGTGGGGAAAAACACTTTTCTTAACGAATGACACTTTTAACAGGAAAATGTGAGCAAATGAGTCCCGTCAGAAAATATTACTTCCTATTATTAAAAAACACAACAAATTCTAATATGTTTGGCTTCATCTCTCTTCTCATTATTACAACAAAAAAAGAGAAGTATACAAATTCGGGAAGGGGCCAATTTTAGACCAACGCATTTACTAAATGTAAATTAAAATATACAAATACAGAATAATGCATTGATACTAACATCTATATGATTTTATGAACTTAGGGCGATTCCCGGAAGTGAGTTTATATGGGAGCTATGGTAAATTATGGAGCGATTCTCATAAAATTTGGTAATGTGGTTTCTTATTCTTATACATTCCCAAATGGGGGTCCGTAGCAACATGCCAAGGAGTCTGCCAGAGAGACCGAAAATGTCTATAAAATTATTATTAAAAAAATATATCATTTTAATTTTTCGGATTATGTAATTATAAGCTAACTTTTATTTTATTGCTGAAAGTGAAATAATGAAAGAATTGTAGTTCACTATCTTCCATAGATGTAATAAATTTTATAAAAACTAGTGTTTCGAATTAAGAAAATAAGAAATTACGCTTTCATATCAATGTACGTTGGTTTTCGAAAGGAAATATGTTGAAGAGATTATACAAATTGAAGACAGAAGTATACATTTTTCTTTTATACAAAAATGAATTTCTTTATACAAAATTTACATAAAACTATTTTTATATACATATAACTTTGTTTATATCCCTAATTTTTTCGAGACGTTGGACAATCTTAATATTAAACTACAACGTACATAAATATGCAAATATAATCTTTAAATTTCTTTATGGAAGATACGTCTTAAATCCCTTTTAACAAAATATTCCTAATTTCGACTACGGAATGATATCTTGGATTCATCTGATGTTGAAGAAAACATATGAAAAGTATAATATACTTGGATTCATTTCGCAAATTATTGCGAAACCAGTTTACTTCGCCATCTATTCAACATTACTATTGATCAGATAACCGATAAATGTTTAAGAATAAGCAAAATAACTAATAATAATTCGTGTTCTAAAACTGACTTTGAATCTAAAGTTGTATTTACATATTTGTGCGAAATTAGTTTACCTGCCCTACAATTCAAATTTAGATCACTTTTGGATGTGGAAAATGAACTAAGATATGCTTTGTAAGGAATTTCTTCCAATGTAAAAAAGATAATAAACGGAAAGTCATTTCATTACATTTAATCAAGGACCCAAAATAATTATTATCATAATTTTCGAAATCGAAAAAATTGCCACTTTTTAAGAGTTATTACAAAAAATTGAGTTTTAATAATTATTGAATAATATATAAATATAAGTTACTCATAACTATTATTTTTTAACTAATATTTTAAAAATTAATTAAAATAATTATTGATGAACAAATAAAATATAAATTTTAAATAATTATTATTCTTCGTTATATATTTAATAACAATTATAATAATAATTTTTTATAATAATTAATTGCGAATGTCATTGAAATTTCATCATCTCAAGCCTCACATGATATTAGAAATCTAATTGAATATACGTATATTGTTTTTACCAAATTTCAAAGAAAAATACCCAAATAAAATATGCATGAATTTAAAAATTATACATAATTTTAACTATTATGGATTATATTTTTCAATAACTATTAAAAAATGATTTTTAAATAAAAAATTAAAAAATAACTATTATAAATAATATATATTATTTTTCTCAATCATAATTATTATTATTTCGATAAGAATATATAAATTGAAAGAAAATAATTATCAATAAGAAAAAAAAAAAATAAAAATTGCATATAATAGTTACAATTTAAGAAATTCGACATAAAAATTGTAATAATTAAGACCTTGCATTTAATATTTTTTAATTATTTATGAGCTTTAAAAGGTTTATTGTTTTTATATTTAAGTATTATAAACGAATTTTGGATACGCAATTTTATTTATAACAAGCGCGAATGTTATATTCGGCTCGGCTGAATCTATATACCCACCATCAACTATTTCAAATTTTAAGATAAATATTTGTGCCAAATTTCGTCCCCCTACGTTGTCCCGTTCGAGCCCTATCCTGCTTTCAACAGACGGACGGACATAGCTAAATCGACTCAGAATCTAATCAGGACCCAGAAAATATATACTTTATGGGGTCTTAAATGATTTTTAGACATGTTACACACGGAATGACGAAATCATCTTTTTGATGGTGGGTATAATAAATACCTTTTGAGTTTTTACTATTTTTCATTTCTACTATCTTCTATGTATGTATGTATGTATGTATGTATGTATGTATGTATGTATGTATGTATGTATGTATGTATGTATGTATGTATGTATGTATGTATGTATGTATGTATGTATGTATGTATGTATGTATGTATGTATGTATGTATGTATGTATGTATGTATGTATGTATGTATGTATGTATGTATGTATGTATGTATGTATGTATGTATGTATGTATGTATGTATGTATGTATGTTTGTTTGAAGTCTATAGCCGCCTAAACGGCTAAACCAATTTTCTTGAATTTTTCACAGTGTGATCCTATATGCCTGGAAGGAAAAATAAGCTACTTTTTATTTTGAAATTCCATGTGGGCGACTTACTAAATAAATATTAAAAGTATTATATCTCGGAAATTGGTAACACTAGAGTCCTCAAATTTTGCACGAACAACTTTGACACCTATATGAACATTCTGGAAAAAATAGGTGAACTAGCAATAGGGGGTGTGGCACATCCCACGCCTAATATTGCTTGCCAATACCAAATGCCGTAAATTTAGGAAACTATAACAGTTACATTTTTCCAAATTTTGTACAATAAACTTAAGTGTCAATGTGAACATTTTGTGCAAAAATGGGCGGAAAAAAATAGTGGGCATGTCATCTCTCATATAAAGTTAATACCAAAATTTTTATATCTGGGAAACTATAAAAGTCAGAGAGCTCAAATTTTGTACGACTAGCATTAGCTTCAATATGAATATTTTGGAAGTTAGAGTTCTAAAATTTTGTCGGAGCCAATATCAATATTAATATTTAAGAAAAATATGGGCGGACTACCCTGTTTTTTTAAGTTGTACCAGACAAATGAAAACATTTGTCTGATAAATTAGCGGATTATGGGGGTATGGTCCCTCCCATAAAAATTAAATACAAAAATTAGTATATCTGGGAAACTATTAGAGCTTGAATTTTCAAATTTTGCACGGGAAACATCTATCTATCTATCTATCTATCTATCTATCTATCTATCTATCTATCTATCTATCTATCTATCTATCTATCTATCTATCTATCTATCTATCTATCTATCTATCTATCTATCTATCTATCTATCTATCTATCTATCTATCTATCTATCTATCTATCTATCTATCTATCTATCTATCTATCTATCTATCTATCTATCTATCTATCTATCTATCTATCTATCTATCTATCTATCTATCTATCTATCTATCTATCTATCTATCTATCTATCTATCTATCTATCTATCTATCTATCTATCTATCTATCTATCTATCTATCTATCTATCTATCTATCTATCTATCTATCTATCTATCTATCTATCTATCTATCTATCTATCTATCTATCTATCTATCTATCTATCTATCTATCTATCTATCTATCTATCTATCTATCTATCTATCTATCTATCTATCTATCTATCTATCTATCTATCTATCTATCTATCTATCTATCTATCTATCTATCTATCTATCTATCTATCTATCTATCTATCTATCTATCTATCTATCTATCTATCTATCTATCTATCTATCTATCTATCTATCTATCTATCTATCTATCTATCTATCTATCTATCTATCTATCTATCTATCTATCTATCTATCTATCTATCTATCTATCTATCTATCTATCTATCTATCTATCTATCTATCTATCTATCTATCTATCTATCTATCTATCTATCTATCTATCTATCTATCTATCTATCTATCTATCTATCTATCTATCTATCTATCTATCTATCTATCTATCTATCTATCTATCTATCTATCTATCTATCTATCTATCTATCTATCTATCTATCTATCTATCTATCTATCTATATATCTATCTATATGGAAAATGGTCCGCGAAAAAATTTCTAAAAGGGTCCGTAAAGCATGAAGAGGTTGTTATACATTAACCTAAGTTCCAATGTTAACAGAAAATCATGATTTTTTTATAAATTAAATTTTTTATTTGAATTATTTAACTAAAATGCCCTACAATATGCTGTTTCCAAAAATTTTCAGAAAAAAAAAAAAAAACGGTTAACCAGTTTTTCTAAAATTTAGAAATTTGTTACCGGTTTTTTTTTAAATGCCGAATATTGTAACTATTCGAAAACCTGTATTCGCAAAACCCTGAATAATTGATCTGCCTATGACGTAATACCCTGTTTTTTTAAGTTGTACCTCTAATGTACATATCGATCATTTATTCAAAAACATCATAACAAAATAATGAGATTTTTAAGTTAATGATGTAGAAGTATGTTTTATATTAATATCTTATGTAACATTAACGATATAAAATTTCCCAATCATTTTTACAGTGAACAAAAACTCGTAGGTAATATTAACGAAAAAAAAAATACTAAATTTTTAACAAAAAAATTAATCAAGTCAATAGAATTTGTATTCAAATCTACACCCTCTTTAGTTAAATTAACAAAATTTAATAAGTTCGTAAACAAAAAATCAGTTTAATTAACGAAAATTTAGTTGCAACAAGAGCAAAACAGTAGTAAGCAAAACAACACATAATTTTATTCAATTTAATATCCGTAAGAGATGTTAAATTTAATATTAAAGCAAGTGTTTTTACCATAAAGCGTATTATTCGAAATTCAGTGTAGCTAAGAAGACTAAAAACTAAGAAACCATCTCTAAGCACCATTCGTGAAGTAAAACTATTCCCGTTTACCCGTGAACGCATGTTCTAAAAAAGAAATGAATCATATAGTTCTATAGAATGAAAAAAATCAATATACAAGGCTTCTATGGCTATAAATATTATTATTTTCGTTTTTTGAGAAAAGAAGAATGATAATTATGTATCCCATAAAGCTGCAAAGGAAGTGTAATGGCATAGAGTGCAACTTCATATTATGAGACATGAGAACTTGGATTTTCTTCGCATAGAATTACGGAAAAAACTTACAAAAGTTTGCTGAAAAAATTATTTTTCCATTTTATACACATTCCAGCTCGACAATGCCCTTATTCACTACGCAGGACAGGTAAAACAATGAATTCGAAGTCAAAATTTTACCACTTTGGAGTGGCCACCATACTCTGTCGACCTTAATAAAATAGGAAATGTATGGAAATTGCTGTCACGTAACACGGACAGACAATACGAGGACAAAAATCCATTATCTGAAAAGATTGGAAAAAGTTGAAGCAAACCTTCTTCGTACATGTTACATTTTTTTGGTTAAATTTCATAAGAAAGGCTATTCTCATTATTAATAATTTCCTAATAATAAAAAAAAAAAAAAAAATTACCATATTAATCAAATTAGATAAATATACTAATGCACACTTTTTATTGTATATTACAGTAGCAATAATAATATTAATTAAATTTTAGAATTTTAGATTTGAATACTCATTGTAAGTTTCTAAAAAGAAAGATTCAATAAAACAAAATAAATAAATGAAAAAATATTAATCAATACATCTTATTGTTTTATTGAATAAATAATTTTGAACTTATTCAGATGACCCAAAAAATGTACCTAAAAAATTCGCTTGTTAGCGAATTTAAAAATCGTACCTAGTTATTAATTAAATTTATTTTGCTTGTAAATATCTATATAGAATTGAGAACATTAAAAGTTATTATGAAAAAGAAAAATAATGTCATTATTATTTTAAAAATAACAAGTGTTTTGATGTAACGAAAATCATGAACCTTTTTCTGTTAACCGGCAGTGTATGGGAAAGAATTTACGGATTGGTATCGAAGATGTTTTTTAGGTATTTCGATATTGAAATTTTATCACTTAAAAGTCATAACTAAAAACTGTGTTTTAAAGGGTAGAAATTAGATATACAAATATTATATTTTTGCTGTCCAACGATATTTTCTTATTCGTAATGCGCCCAGTACACTTAGTGATAAAAGGTAAAATTCTCAAAAGATATACTCCAATTTATATGTATCTATGTACATATGTATGTATATTCAATACTACGTACCGGGTGCAATTACTCATTTGTTGAATTGAGTGTGTTTTGCAAAAATTTTTAAATATTGTTTGAAACGTGTTTTTTGACACTCTCTTAATTTGAAACAATTATATTATTATAATTTTTTTTTTTCATTGTTGTTGGTTTTGCATATTCTTATTTAAAATGTTGTTGGGTGTAAAAATTTAAACTTTGTGCATATGTAGTACATATAGCCATATATACACACATATGTATATGTATGTACATGGTATGTGCATTCAACGAACTGAGTTTATTATGATATTGAAAAATATATGTATATTGATGTGGTCCACATTTTCTTCATTTATTAAGTAAAAATTGTATAAGAAATATAAAAGCATGTCATATCTAACCTGAAATGAAGAAAGTGAACAACACTTAACGTAACATGCATATTTTTTTATACGCATATTTGAACTTGAATTGCATTTACTAAAATTAAAATTGTCATTTTAAAATTCAGTTCAGAAAATAACGTGTGTAGAACATTTTGCAAACAAAAAAAAAAAAAAATCTAAAAAAATAAATAAATAAAAATCATGTTGGATTTCGATAGAACCTGTTCTTAGGATTCCATTTATGCAATCACTCTTTATATCTGATATCAAGAATATTCATTTATTGCACAAACTCTTTAATTTATTATTATGCGAAAAAACTATTTAAGCTTTTTTATTTATATGGGATTCAGAAAGTGATTCTTTAACTTTAAGGAATATTTTTTCTATACATCACAAACATCAGCATAAACGCATAATATCCCAACCATAAACCCCTCTTCTGGAAATTACATTAACGTGCATAAATCCCATACGAATGTTAGTTTCAAGTTAATATTCCATACAAATAAGTTTTATATAAGTAGAAACAACATTGCCAAATTTTATGAGAATCGGTCCATAATTTACCAGAGCTCCCATATAAAACCACTTTCGGGAATCGCCCTAAAGTGCATAAAATCATATAGATGTTAGTATCAACGCATTACTCTTTATTTGCATATTTTATTTTACATTTAGTAAAAGTGTTGGTCTACAATTGGCCACAGGTCTAATATAAGTCCCCTTTCCGGATTTTTATGCTCATACACAACGTTGTAGGGTATCATATTGTCGGTCTTGACCGACTATATCTTTTTTCTCGTTATTAATGCTATTCACTCAAATATTAATATCCCAAAAATGCTAACATAATTTTTTTTTATATCAATTCAATTAATTATTTACCAAAAAATAATATGAAACAAAAAGTGAAACTAGAACAGAATATCGAGGTTAGACCTCTCTCCTTAGCACATGTTCTATCAATACCATTGTAGTTAATGTGTTCAATTAAAGGTCAAAATTTTAACAAGCAACTAATTCAAACATACAAAAAAATATAACAAACAATATTAAAAAAAATAAAACATTTGCAATTATATACATTAATTGTTCAATTACACACCATAAAAAATATGTACACAAAACCAAATCTTGTAGGTAATATTGGCGAAAAAATATTGATTTCTTCCATTAATAAAAGGTAAATATTTCGTAAATATATTCTATGGATGATATCTTCCAAATGTTTGTACGGTACCAGAACTAACTTAGAAAATGTTAAAAAATATATGTTCTAAGTAAAAATAAAGTAAAAAAAAACTAATTTTATTATTCAAAAATACTAACCTCGTATTCATAAGCCAATTTTAAATTTAAAATACATTTTAAAAACAAAATTTGCATAAGAAATTTGATTTAAAAGGTATTTTTAGAAACCTTCAGACCAGATAGACTTAAATATTTATGGGCCATTATCAAAAATTTTGGATTTCAGGCCTTCAGAAAAAAAAAAAAATATTTTTTTTGACTCGATTGTATGAAGAGTCAGTTCGTGTTAATCATTTTGTGCGGGGCGCGCAAAATTTACAGCGGTTTTAAGTTGAACATATAAAAATTTTTACAAACTAGAAGTTCATGTATAAATCTGGTAAAAATTACACGTAATATCAAAACATACTGAGTTATTCGGTTGAGGGGCGCACAGACCCAGCCTAAAAAACCAAATATTTTAAAAAAATAAAAAATTGAGACAAAAAACACGCAAACAAAAAGTGTAGAAGAATGGTAAAATGTAATTTTGAGCCGTTTTTCTAAGTTTTTTAACTTTGAACAACAATCATGACTGTAAGAAGAAAACTATGGTGCTAAAATTTTGCACTCTATTAGTTTCAAGTCTTGTGAGTTCAGATCTATAACCAATTTTTTAAATATCATTACCACAAAACTTATTAAGGATTTAAGTCAGTTTCAGCTAAGTTAAAAATTTTTGATAACAGCCCTTATACATTTTTACTTTGTTTTGTTACTTTTATATTTGTAAAGGAAATTATGAATCTACATTTACCCTACAAACATTTGGAAGATAGCAATAAATTGACGGTATCTCATTGAAATCATTTAGAAGAAATTAACGCAATACATACTTTTATTTTTCAGTCACATTTTTTCATTTGTCGAAAAATTATTTAGAAATTAAAAAAATATTAGAAATTATATGTCTCTTAGAAAAAAAAATATATTTTATGTGAGCGTGCAAATTTTACAGGCCTTATGATGTGACGATATATATGCATGATTTACAAGATGGTAAAGCATTGTAATCATATTATTTTTAGATTTCTTTAGCAATTTATTTATACATTTTTAGCAATAATATTATTATCACATCTTCCAGAAGATTATCTGGCAATATTGCTTATTTTTCATTCAGGCGTATCGATTTCTTACTGCTTAGATGTATTGCCAGTGACGCACAATCTCTCTCTGATGGGGGAAACTTCCGCAATACGAATATGAATATTGCCGCAATAATTTTTTTCTTCTAAGCAATACGATTTCGAATCATTTTCGTATTACTTTGCTTGTAGGGTATAGAAGAACTACAATTTCTATTAGCTAAAATGATTATAAAAAACAAAAGGCTTATTAACTTATTAACTTTCTCATTACAAACAGAAAAAAGTTGTTATTGCAAGACTTACAAAACTCAATATTATTTAGTTTTATTTTAAGTGTCGATAAAGAAAGTAGTCCGCGTGTCTTTTTAAAAAAATTCTATTTCAGACTCTTTTGTAATAGCATTGCACATAAGAGGGCATATTTATATCTTTAAGAGTCCTTGCCTTATCGCTTCTTTTTGGAAGGGGGAAGGGAAGGCCTTGTCTCTTTAGTCCTTCTTTTTCCGACTGGGTACCTAACTCTGAGTATGTGTTAAGGTATTTTCAGACGGTAATATTCAATATTAAGACTTGTCTAAATACAAATTGTTTGATTATGAAAAAATACTTATGATTTTTTTCGAAATTCCAATGGTATTTTAAATACTTTGAAATACTTCAAAAACTTTTGATTTTCATACGTATCAATGTTATATTTTTTCATAAACAAATAATAAAAACAATTAAATATTTATAAAAGAAATATAGGTATTAATTAATATTTTGCATTAAATTCATCGTGAATTTTATAAAGGTAAGAATTTGCAATACACTCAAAGAAATTATACAATATATGTCTAAACTACTTTAGTATTTTTCTATCGCATTTTTTGACATACCGATGAAATACGTAATATTTTACTTTCGAAAGTAATACAAATTTTAAATGTGTTGGTGTTTTTTATTTCACAGCGCACAGTGGGGCAGAATCGAAATTTTTTGGAAATAAATCTGTAACTTCTGATCGGCTAATTGGATCAAAGTTGGGTACCTCTATAATACAAATTTTTTAATCGCTTGCCAAATTTTTGTTTCTCGTCCAATTTCAAATATTTTTATACATTACTGTAGGCACTATTAAGACCTACAAAAAACATGTCCTATTTATCTATTATAGTTTTTAAGTTATTTGCATTTTAATTTTTAAGTACCTCAATTTAGCATGTTCTTGGTCCAGATTTTGTCAAATATATCCTATTGTTTCCGACCGATTTCATTTATTTTTTGTTTAACTAATTAAAGAACAAAATTATATATTGAATAAAAAAATTTAAGTCGATATCTTTACCGAGTCCAAAAATAACTAAGATTTTTTACAAAAATCTTAAAGTTTTTTTTCACTTTCTCATTTTATACGATAAAGTCATAGCGTAATTAGAAAGTGCTCGCACATCTACAAAAACAACAATTGTTTGTATTTGTTAGTGTAAAACTACTGCACATAATGTCAAAATGCTATGAACATAAAATTAGAGAATGAAGAAGAGGAAGAGTAAAAAATAACTCGAAAAAAATTTTACATGGAATACAAAAACAATTTGACAGTTCCGCTAGGAATATCAATGAAAAAATTGTAAAACAGCTGTTCTTACGAGTATACTTTATAATTATAATATGCAATAAAGTCTACATCCTCCGAAAATTTCGTTAAGATATCTTTAATAATAAAAATTTTATTACAGATGAAATATTTATAGTTTCTCAAAAAAACACTTTCTTACAAAAATTTTATTTTAATTAGACTTTATCGTATAAAATGAGAAAGTGAAAAAAACTTTAAAATTTTTGTAAAAGGAATCCCACAATTCCCAAAAATACGCCGAAAATCCCAAACTTAAGTCATTGAGTTTGATTTTTATTTTAAAGTCTTTTCTATGAAGATACCTTTCAGAAAAGTATAAAATTATTATATGTTTTTAAAGAAAATTTTGTTTTAGAGAAAAAATAGTGAAGATACTTTTTCGGCCAAAAAAACACAAAAAGTCGTCCTTTTTGCGATTTTCAAATTCGCTTATTTTTGGACTCGATAAAGATATCGACTTCAAATTTCTTTTATTCAATAGATAATTTTGTTATTTAATTAGCTAAAGAAAAAACAAATGAAATCGGTCGGAAACAATAGGATATATATGTCAAAAACTGGACTGGAAAACATGCAAAATTGAGGTACTTAAAAATTAAAATGCAAATAACTTAAAAACTATAAGAGATAAATAGGACATGCAAGCATGTTTTTTGTAGGTCTTATCAGTGCCTACAATAATGTATAAAAATATTTATTGGACGAGAAATAAAAATCTGACAAGCGATTAAAAAATTTGTATATCAGAGGTACCCAACTTTGAGCCCCTTGAGCTCCGCCCCGAGGGGTCTGTTCGATCCCCCTTCCAAACTTAACATTGTACACTCCTCTGCTATGCCTATACTAAATTTCATGCAAATCCGATCAGCCGATCATTCTGCCCCACTGTGCAGCGTTTTATAAAAAAGTTTTAAATTTTTATTTGTTTTTAATAGAAATGAGAGAAGATATAGTCGGTCAAGCCCGACTATATGATACCCTACACCATTTCGATCCACATAATTTTGTTTTTACGCATATGTATAACTTACTTGTGTTAAATATTAACATAATACTAACATTTGTATGGGATGTATGCACGTTAGTGATTTTCGGGAGAGGAGTTTGTACGGGAGCTATGGTCAGTTATGGACCGATCTTCATGAAATTTGGCAGACGGATTTTTGCTGATATAAAACTTACTAAATTTCATTAAAATATTCCTATTTGTAAGGCATCTATAAGTGTTAAAACTCTATTCCGGGAGGACATTTGTATGGGGGCTAGGTGAAATAATGGGCCGATCATAACCAAATTCAATAGGCTTCGTCCTTGTGTTGAAAAAAGCATATGTACCAAATTTCATCAAATTATCTTCAAAATTGCGACCTGTACTTTGCGCACAAGCTTTACATGGACAGACAGCCAGCCAGCCAGCCGACCAGACGGACGGACGGACGGACATCGTTAAATCGACTCAGAAAGTGATTCTGAGTCGAACGGTATATTTTAAGGTGGGGGTCGGAAGATTTTTTCTCTGCGTTACAACTTCTGCACAAACACATAATACCCCAACCACCTTTGGTGGTGTAGGGTATAAAAATAGAAACTCTGTTGAATAATTTTATTTCTAAAAAGAACTATACAAAATGTCAAAAATTTATAAAAAAAATGTTTAGTTTGCGTGGAATGAAAAAAAAAAAAAAATAAATAAAAATATGTGTTATAATGTGTAAAATTGCAAAATAACTGAAAATTTGCAGTAAAATTTCTGTGTTTTTGAAAGAAATGTAACTCTTAGTTCACTCAGCACCCGTATGCGTGGGAGAGAAATTCTCGAAAAAGAAAGTCGGTCTACTTTATATACTTTGGCAAATTTAAAATTAAACAATTAGGCACAATTTTTTAAATCGTTCACTTAAATCAATAATAATAATAAAAGATAAAGCATATAACACTTCAACCCAAATTTTTCCTAAATGTAACAAATTTTATAACTGTTTTGTTTATCAAGTTGGTGTTACGGCCTTTCAACTTTTCTTAATATTGATGTAATTTTTGAAGATATGAATATTTAATCTTTGTGTAGATGTAGTTTGAGTCAGTATATTATAATCTAGTAAAAACCCAACATTTGATTTTTCAGTATTTACGACTTTTACATTTTATGTGATGATGTATTGTCCATTTTGAAAACTACGTTACGTGAAAGTACTGTTGTTAGGTATATAAGGGAAATGTTACTTCATTTTTTTTAAAGCATCGTACATATTTTGCTGGAAGTTTATGGGAATCACGGGGCAACTGTTTCTTTTCTAAGGATTATACTGGCCAGTCGAAAAAGTTTGAAGACACGTGCTAAACGTAAGAAATACTTCCACAATCGTTGTGAGAAGACCAAGCAATAATTTTAAGGCGTTGAAAAGTACTTGGATTTATCCAAATTCATGGAACTTGTTTGTCACACGAACAAACATGAATCTAATGCTGCTCAGCGCCGCAAAACAAAATCGTTTCGAAATAATACGGGCGATGACAAATGGATGCATTATGATAATCCAAAGAGAAAAAAATCTTACGTGAAAAATTTATCATGAGAGTGCTCGGCCTTAGGTCGCATGACCAGTTAAAAACGAAGACCTAGAGAAGGATTCCCCCACGCGCTGTATAGAATAGGCATCGTCTTGGCTGAAATACACTTAAAATTCGTTTTAGGCCTCAACAAATTAGAAGCGGTTTTGGGATTTAATCCATAAATTCCAAGAAAAATGGAAAAAATTCGTAGCTTCCGATAGGCATATTTTGAATGAAATTCATTGTCATTAATTTTTATAAAAAACTGAGAAATAATGCCTACACTGAATATACGTTAAAGTGCCTCGATTTGTATGGAGACAAAAAATGTTGCAAATGTACCACCCAAGGCGTATTTACAAGGTGAAGTTGTTAACCCAGCTGATTTTTGTTTTGGTTTTTCAGAAGTCAATTTTTTAAGTGTGTGTGTAAGAAAATAAATAAAAAAAAAAAAATAAAAATAAAAAATTTGTGAAAAATAATAATTTTTGTATATTATTATTGTGTTTTTTAAGTCAAATTCCTAATTAAAAGATTATTAGTGGATTTATAGCAAGATTATGTATTGAATTATGCGGCAAAACGTCAAGAAAATTTGGTCCAATAAAATAAATGCAAACACATACATTTAAAATTTTTCTACATTTTCTTTTCTCTACAACATTTATTTTTGACAGCCACAAATACTCCAAGTTGGGTTGTTGTATTTGTTGCCCTAATGCCTTAACCTTGTATATGAGCCTTGGTACCACCCTAAAATTAAAGTTTGATATGCTTTAAACTTATCCGCAAAATATTTCGTTTCAATTATTTCGATCACGTGAGCTGAACCATTTTTTAAAATATTTCCAAAAATACGGTTTCAACTTTTTATAAAAAAATTACAACATAGTATAATAGGTAAAATTTCCTATAATTTTTTTAAAATACTATTTTATTACAATTTGTATATTTAGGACATTTCTTCTATCATAACTTCATAAGCTTTTAGAGCATCATGGTAATAATTTGGGACAAGTTAAGTTTTATGGCAAATAAATAAATGGTTATTTAAGAATATATCATAATTTGTGTAAAATGGTGACTAAAGTTCAAAAAATTATTTTTATTCGATTATTATCGCGATGTTAAAAGATTTTTTTCTATTTTTCATAAATTCATTCGTATTTAAGTAGAATAAATCATTATTTTTAGGCAAATATAAAAAAATGTTACTTAATGGCTCAATTTTAAAGCAAAAAACTAAAAATTGTGGTTTCTTTTGCTTCTGCGGAAAACGACGTTTTGCATATACATTTAGTCATTATCTTCAATAAATTATGATTTTATGAAAATTATTTTATTGAATTTATGGTTACAGTTCGCTTCTCTGCGTTTTCATTCCATTTTCCTAAAATTACTTTCTAAATTTAGTAATTTTTCGTACGCGGAAAAAATCGTCTCTTAATTGGCTAAGGGTCAGACTTCTTTCAACAGCATTTTTACTAACGATTTTTCCATGAAATTTTAAAAATAAAAAGCATTTTGAGGACAAGTTTGAGCCTATTTACATTGGGGATTATCGCAGAATTTTTTAATGATATTTTGCTTTGAAGTTGCTTCCAAATCCCTTCTGCATTTACACATATAAATTTGTATTGTGAATTTTTTTCAAAAATGTTTGACAATAAACAACAAATCATAAAAATTTAAAATAAATTTGAAAAAATTTTATGAAATTTTTTGGCTTTGCGACGACATGCAACTTTTCTTAACCCGCTTGCCTCTCTACACCTCTTGCCTACAAACGTAAAAGTTGCAGCGATTTTTTCTAGGGAAAATCCCCAATATAAATGAGCTCTTTCACAACAATTTCATGTACATATATTGGCATGTTACTCCATTTAAAAACGACAGGATTAACTTCGGAAAATTATGTTGGTGTTTTGGCCTCGATCTTAAGCAGCGCCCAATTACTTTTTTTTATATGGCTGATGCCAATGTCGCTCTGCTTGTTGTGTAGAATTTCTGTGCTCTTTTCAAAAAGTTGTCAAGATTTGTAAGAATCTGTCGCCATTATGTTCTACGACAAATCATGGACACATCATCGAGACTGTCTTCAGGACATAGATAATAGGGACAACATCTGTTTTTAGGGATCAAGTTTTAATTTTTAATCAAGTGTAAAAGTCGAAGTTAAATTAAGAAATTAGATTTTGCTCAGAAACAGCAAAAAGTTGAGTATAAACAAAAAGTTAACTATTTAACTTCAAAACGAGAAAGAAAGATATAGTCGGTCAAGACCGACCATATGATACCAACCACCTATGGTGGTGTAGGGTATAAAAATATAAGTAAAGATGAAATATGAATGCAAACACGGACGAAAATTAAAATAAGAAGCATCTCATTATACAATATTCGGTATATTTATTTTACAGTTTATGATTTTTGTACAGCTACGAGAGATGTTTTCTTTAAAAACAGGTGTCCGCGTCCGCCCAAGAGAGCGTCCGCCTAGCGGAGATTAATTTGTTCTAAAAATGCCACCTAAACCATGGGACCTAAAAAATTGTCCGCCTATGAGAGCTGTCCGTTAAGGGAGCTTTTACTGTATTTATACCCTAAACCACCATAGGTGGTTGGTGTATTATACGTTTGTGCTGATGTTTGTAACGCATAGAAAACGTTATCCAACACCCACCTTAAAGTATACCAATCGACTCAGAATCACCTTTTAAATCGATCTAACGATGTCCGTCCGTCCGTCTTGCTGGACGGCTCGCTGGCTGTCCATGTAAACCTTGTGCACAAAGTACAGGTCGCAATTTTGAAGATAATTCAATGAAATTTGGCACATGGGACTTATATGATACAGGGACGAAGCCTATTGAAATTGTGATCGGTCCACTATTTCACCTAGCCCCCATACAAATGTCGCCCCGGAATTTAGTTTTAACACTCAAAAATGTCTTAAAAATAAGAATATTTTAATGAAATTCGGTGCAAAGAAGTTTTGTACAAGTATCAATCTTTGTACCAAATCGGTCGACGATTAACCATAGCTCCTATATAAACCCCTGTTCCGAAAATCACTTTAACGTGCATAATTCCCATACTAATGTTAGTATAAGTTTAATATTCGACACAAATGAGTTGTATAAAAGTAGAAACAACATTGCCAAATTTTATTAGAATCGGTCCATAATTTACCATTGCTCCCATATAAAACCTCTTCCTAGAATTGGCTTAAAATGCATAAAATCAAGTAGATGTTAGTATCAACGCATTATTCTGTATTTGTATATTTTATTTTACATTAAGTAAAAGTGTTGGTCTAATATAAGTCTCCATCCCGAAATTTTATAGTCATACACCATTATGTTTGACCATATGGTGGGTCTTGACCGACTATACCTTTTTCTCTCGTTTTTAATTAAATCCTACAATAATTTCATGTTGTTTGTAGGTATAGAAAAGATAACTGTGACCGTATAATAAAAAACATGAAATCTAATTCGTCCTAGTAGCAAAATATATATTTGTACCAAAATTGTTATCTGTGCTTTATTCGGACATCGATATAGGCAATGAATTTGAACGGAATGCTTTAAAATAGGGATCCGAAAATTTTTTATTTGCGTTACAATTATTAGCACAAATGCATAGTATCCGAACTACACTAAGACAAAAGATAGGTTTGAAAACGGTTCGCATTGTAATAAGTTAATAAGCAGGGAAACCACAATATGCTCTAAAAAATGGGTTTTATGCGCATTAAATATGCAGTAAAAACGAAAAATATGCTCAAAAAAACGCGAAAATATGCACTTAAAAAACAAAGTTCTTGTATAATTTTTTAACAAAATTATGTTTTTCATTAAAATAAAGGGTTTTATTAATATTTCAACATTATAAAATAATGTAAAACTGAAATTTATCAACCGCATCAAAATTTGATTCCCCAATTTTTACTGTATCTCATAAAAACGTTATTGATCTTCTATTTTCTTACCCATCTAATTCTAGACACTATTACTAGTTCAGAAATTATCAAAATTGTCATATCGATCACTGACTGCCAAAATATCGAAATTCGTGTTTTGATGAAAATCTATAATTTAGAATCATTTAGATCATCTGTCAAAATTTCATCGATGTATCAAGTGTCATTTCAGATTTATAGCGAAAGCAATTTTATCGTAAGTGACATTTTTCATACATTCTTATAACAATGTGTAAACAATCACAAAAATGTTTCTCCTGTAAAGTTTTGTGTTCAGCATTTATGACATTTTCGCGGTTAGGGCTCGATATGTATGTAGATAAATGTGTAAGTTCAATTTTTGTTGTATTAAATGTTTGTTTTAGTTCATTATTTACCTTCTTTTTATAATGGGGACCGATGTTACCGACAATATATGTATGTACGTACACAAAGATATGTATTTGCCATACAACTCGGTTGCAAAATTTTATTTATGAAAAGAATTGCTGCCCAGCACAAACCAAATAATTTGTTTTAACCCTCTACTGCATGAAGATGTTTAAAATAAAGAAGAAAAAAATAAAACACCGTAAATATATGTTTATTATGGACAATTTCATACGTATGTAACAAAAATTAAAAAATTCACTCGGAATTTTGGAAGAAAAAAAATGAAGCCATATATGGCCTTATATGAATTAAGAGTTATTTTTGAAAAAAAATAAGCTCGAATTATATTCGGCCCGGCCGAATCTATATACCCACTATAAACTTTTTCAAATTTTACGTTATATGGGAGGGGGCGGTAAAGTGGGCGGACCACGCCCATTTTTTGTTTCCGAGTTTACATTGGTTTACATTGAACTATTTGAACACAATTTCGTTGATTTTCACCTTATATGGGAGGTGGGCGGACCACGCCAATTTTTGGTTTCCAATTTTATATCGACCCTCAAACTATTTGCTTTTGTTTAAGAGATATCAGCAGAAAAATAGGAAACGGACACCCTGTGTTTCTAGTTTTTAGCCCATAACTTGTTTGTTTATCAACCGATTTTGTCCATTTTCAATCCCAAACAAACCTTATATAAGACAAATATTTGTGCCAAATTTCGTCCCCCTACGTTACCCCGTTCGAGCCCTATCCTGCTTTCAACAGACAGACGTACAGACGGACGGACATAGCTAGATCGACTCAGAATCTAACCAGGACCCAGAAAATATATACTTTGTGGAGTCTTAGATGATTCCTTCGACATGTTACACACGGAATAATAAAATCAATATACCCCCCATCTTTTTGATGGTGGGTATAAAAATTATTCGGCGTGGAAACATATTATCGTAGAAAATAAAATTAAGAATTTTATGGAGATATATTTTGGTGTCTGCAGTTCCTCAATAAGGTCAATAAGGTTCGTATAAGGTTCGTAAGTAGGCAAACTACTTTCTTTCCAAATTGGAGATCTTGGCTTTTTAGTAGATTTTGCATTCGACGTAGTAGGCTTGTCATAATCATCTGAATGTGAGTAATCGCTGTCAGCAGTCTCCGGTATATAAATATGTTCCTGATGTGACGGCTGACTTATAAAGTCTTCTTCGTCAGTAGTAGATATTTGGTCATCACCACTATGATCAACGTTATAAATTTCACTAACATATTTTAAATTACCATAGAATGATCGTACATCCATTTCTAAAAAAATTGCATTGCATTTTATGGAAAGAATAAAATGCTCTCATGTATATATGTAAGTTAATTATATACTACTAGTGCATGTAAGGCCATATATGGCTTCGTCAGTTTTCCAAAAAAAATCATATATAAAATACTTACTTTGCAGATAAATAATATTTTTATTTGAAAAAGAACTTTATTTCCTATATGAATATGTTTTTTTGTGTTATTTTTGTTATTATATTTTTTGAAAAATTGTACACAAATCGCTTCAAAATTTAGTTTTGTTTTCACACATGAAGCCCTAAAGAAAACTAAAGGAAACAGCGGCCGAAACGCACTTTGAAAATATTTTGCTTTATATTTGAGAAGAAATCAAAACATAGAAGATGACAAATATTATTCTCTTTTGATTAAGTCCCGTTTATAGAAAATACAGTGCATTAAAAGACGAAAACCATATTTGGCGTTGCACAGTGGGGTCAAACGCAAATTTTTTGGTAATAAATCTGTATCTCCAAAACTACTGCTCGGATTAAATGGAAATGTATGGAAGAGTTGCAGAGGAGGACCTAAGCTTTCAGAAGAATCATCTTGTGGTCACCCTGTGATAACACAAGATAAGCTACAGGGTGTCAAAACTGACTACCTCGAGTATGTAAAAGTTTAAAAAAATCGTAACTTCTTCAAATGAAGTCTGATTTTAAAGATTTTTATATTTTTGTAAAGTGCTTGGTAAGCTAAAGAAAAAATAAGCTTACTTAGCAAATCTATCTCTAACAGTTAAAAAGATATTTACACTTGAATTTTTGATTTTTTGCCTCGACTTTCTTTCGTTTTTCAGGAATAAGTCCGGAGATATATGAGGAAAAAAATTTTAAAAAATATTTTTTGATTTGCTATATATTTCCAAATAATATGCTGAAAGAATTTTTGGATTATCTCGATTCGTCTAGACGTGAAAAATATTTAAAGTCAGCACTCTGAAATTGGTATGAAAAACTGCTATTTTTTACAAAAATATAGTACAATTCTTTCACTTTTTTCCCAAAGTTCCGTTAACGAAAAAATTCTTTCTTTATATATTTCAAAAGATAAAGCTTCAAAAATCTTTAATAACGAAATTTTGAATTAATTTATGTTTGCACCCTACAACAGGCATTGGTCGAAAATGGTCAATTTTGGAAAAAGGTAAAATTTGTATCGATTAATAAAAAAAAATGTCACGAGAGCTTTTTTAAATTTTTTGACGATATTTCATCAAAAAATAAATTAAGAACGATTTGACACTAAATTGCTTCCCGCCCGGCCAAAAACGAATGCATGAAAAAAGTCAATATTTTAAACGACTTTTTTTAATTGCATAAAAAAGCATATTAGCATAATCTTTTCGCCATTATTTCTAATGTTTTGTATACATTTCAATTTAATCCGAGCAGTAGTTTAGGAGATACAGATTTATTACCAAAAAATTTGCGTTTGACCCCACTGTGCGTTGTATGCAGTAGAGGGTTAAGATTCTATTTGATGACTGTTTTATAGGATTTACCATAGATTATTAAAATGGATATAAAGCTTAAAAAAGCTCAATTAAAAAAAATTACTGAAAAAAGCACACATACTATTATCGTTTTTGATTTTAATCAAATTTTTTACTAACACATTCTAAGACTTAGGTTTTTTTGACAACGGAGCTTTATATCTATATTAATCTATGGGATTTACTTTGAAAGCGAGAAACAGAACCCAAGATGTTATGGACATTTTAGTATTATTTTATTAAATTGAATTTGAATGAATGAATATAAAATGTCAAATTAATATAAAACTAATTGACAATAGTCAAAGAAATAAACACACAGCTATGAATACCATATACATACATTCGAAAATTACAATCAAATCAGTGTTGCCAGGGGTAGTTTGAAAAAAAAATTACAGTTTTTTATCAAAAAGTTACTATTTTCGTCATAGTTACATTTTGCATTTTTTTAAATAAATGTGTACAAAAATACTTATATATATTGCTCAAAATATTTTTTGGATGTTTTGTATTCAATAGTTAAAAAAATCAAAATTTTCTCATCTCACAAATTTTTAAATGAAAGTAAAATTCCTATAATGATATAAAGCAGCATCTGATAGTCTTGTTATCGATGAGCACGCATGTGAGTAAAACTTTCTCTAAGAAAATTAATTTAATAAATATTTTTCCGTTAAACTGGGGCCATCTATGGTTATTTCTTTAATTTCAAATATTTTGATGATTTTTTGTGACGATCTGCAATCTTTACGTAGAAAGATAATCATGTAATATTTTACACAACAGGGATGTCAATGTTATTGGTCGGTCAAGTCGAACTTGAAAAGTACAATGACAAATTTGGCGCAATTAAAATTTCCCCCAGTTTTAGTTCTTAATAGATTTTTTACGTAAACATATCTTATTTGAAACAAAATTTTCAGTTTAATAATGCCAACTGGTTTTAAGAAGGATCTGATTAGTTAGGATTTAGCACTATGTTTGTTCTTGATTGATTATTCAATCTCAGTTTTGAAAAATATAAATAACGATGGAGTCTCACAGACTCCTTAATATTCATCAAAAACTCGAATAATATCATCCGACAGAGAAAACAGAAAATTGCTATGGGCAAAAAATTTGTAATATAAATACAGTAAAAGCTCCCTTAACGGACAGCTCCTATAGCCGGACAGCTCCGGTGGGCGGACAATTTTTTAGGTCCCATGGTTCAGGTAAAATAAATGTACCGAATATTGTATAATGAGATGCTTCTTATTTTAATTTTTGTCCGTGTTTGCATTCATATTTCATCTTTACTCACATTTTTTGAAGTTAAATAGTTTACTATTCGTTTTTTACTTAACTTTTTGCTGGTTTTGATCAAAATCTAATTTTTTTAATTTAACTTTGACTTTTACACTTGATTAAAAATTCTTCATACTAGAAAAGAGAAAATGAAAACTTGATCCCTAAAAACAGATGCTGTCCCTATTATCTATGTCCTGAAGACAGTCTCGATGATGTGTCCATGATTTGTCGTAGAACACAATGGCGACAGATTCCTACAAATCTTGACAACTTTTTGAACAAAGGGCACAGAAAGTCTGCACAACAAGCAGAGCGACATTGCCACCAGTCATATAAAAAAAAGTAATTGGGTGCTGCTTAAGATAGAGGACAGGCCACCAAGATCATTTTCCTAAGTTAATCCTGTTATTTTTTTAATGGAGTAACATGCCAACATATGTTAATGTCTTTGTTGTCAAACTTGTCCTCAACATACTTTTTATTTTTAAAATTTCGTGGAAAAATCGTTAGTAAAAATGCTGTTGAAAAAGTCTGACCCAGTTAAGAGATGACTTTTTTTTTTTTGCGTACAAAAAATATCTATATTTAGAAAGTCATTTTAGGAAAATGGAATGAAAACGGAGAGTACCGAACTGTAGCCATAAGTTAAATAAAATAAATTTCATAAAATCATAATTTATTTCAAATAATGAAAATGCAAAATGTCGTTTGCCGCAGAAGCAAAAAAAAAAACATAATTTTTAGTTTTTGTTTTTTTGCTTTAAAATTGTGCCATTAAGTAAAATTTGTCCAAAATTTTTTTTTCCAAATATTTTTCTTAAATGGAACGAATTTTAAGACCGTTTTGTTAATGAAGTTGATGTTATGATCTTCTGACTTTTGATATTGATGTAATTTTTGAAGGTATGAACATACATTTTTTTGCATAAATATAGTTTGGATCAGTACATTATAATTTTATTTATTATTTCATATTATAATCCAATAAATAAAGCCAATATTTGATTTTTCAGTGGTTACGGCCTTTTGCATCTGAGTTGACGATATATATGTATAAATAAGAATATGTATATCTATAAGTTAATTCATTATAATCAATCTTGAATGTTGAAATAAAAAGATATAGTACTGAATTACCTCATATAAAAAAAATATGATGTACCATATCCCATAGAGGGACATCTCCCGATAACGGACAAAATCAGCGTGACGATCGCTGTCCACCTATGGGAGCTTTTACTGTATTTAAAATTTAACTCCCCATCCGAACTGATGTGCTCTTGTAAAATATTTAATAAGTCAAATACTTGTTAGTTTATAATTTTATGTACTAAATGTTTGATCCTACTGGTATAAAATGTTACAAAAACACGGTCAAAAACGGAAAATATTTATATGTTACGTGCAGCGTTAAAAAGTTTTGAAAAATGTAGCAAATGTAACCAAACGGCAACAATGAATCAAATACTGTGATAGTTCAAATAACCGACTAAATTCGATAGGCAATAAATTCGGTTGTCACAACAAAAGTGTATTCTTTGTGTACATATGGTGGTGTATGATATAAAAACTTATTCTGGACGTTAACATTCGTTTCTAGCAATTGATTATCAAATTGCAATAACCACATTAGATGGATATTCTACACTACCTTCGATTCCAGTTAACAAAAAATCATGATTTGTTCGAAAACCGGTTTTCGCAAAACCCCGAATAATCGATCTCCCTAATCAGAATAGATCTTTCCAATGGTGCCTTCAAACCCAATATACATATGTATATTGAAAAATGTACGAAATATGTACATGCATATATACAATTACATATTTAAATATGTAATGAAAATATGACAAGTGTTAATAAAATCTTAATATTACGGGAATGAAAAAGTATGTAATATGTAATATCTCAATTATATTTTGCAGTTAATTTTCTTATAGTGAAAATTTTGATAATGCTACTAAAAGAAATCCATATTTTTAAAGGTTTTTTTTTTAATGGTTCAGTTCACGTAAATGAAAATATTCAGACGCAATATTTTGGGAATCATATAAAAACATACTAATCTTCATTTCTAGAGGGGTACATTTACAACTTTTTTTTGTAGGGCACTTTAATGTACATACAAATTTTTGTTTATAATTTTTTTCTAATAAACAAATAAAATACTTGAACAATAGCTGAGGTAGTAGATTCTGTGGCTCCTGTAAACGCTACTGCGAGAAACGCATTTTGATATAGAAAAATGATTGACATCATAATATCATAGACGCACATTAACTTGTTATTTCTACATGGAATATGTATGTATGTATGTACATTTTTCTTAAATAAGTATTAAATACATACTTATACATTCATATGTACATACATACATATATATTTCGAAAGTAAATATTCTATGTTTTTATTTAATTATTTTTTAATCCATGTATAAACTTGAAATTAGGTGCCGGTAATACCTTGAATTTTTAACGCACAATAAACGTAATAAAGTAATTGAGGTGGAATGACCCCTACAAAAAAATATTTGTCTGTCTGTCTGTCTGTCTTATTAAATTTTTTTAAGATTATCATATTTGAATGGGTTGTAGATTAAAATAATAAATAAAGACATTTTATATGCTAATAAATAACTAAATATGTATGAATGTATAAAATTCCCATACATACATATTTACATACATATGTTTATATGTATATACAAGTAAGTATGTATATATAATAATCTTGCATAAATTTATGATTACATTGAGTTTAAACAAAAATAAAAATAAACGGAAGCTGTAAATAATTCACAGTTATTGTATGTTTTTATTAAATTTGCTCCTGTGTATAATAGAGCAAGAAAAATAGGTAATTACTAGTGTTGCAAATTCTGGTAACCGAAATGGCTAAATTCGTGTCCAAAAATTACTAAAAAAATGGCGAACATTTTTAGAAACACACCATATAAAAATTAAATAAAAACCGTAAATTGAATAGTACTTTTTAAATTCATAAGTATAAAAGTTACATCATGTAAAAATCGGCTTCGATTATTGCCAGAGCAATAAGTTTAAGTATCCACGAAAAAATTAAAAAAGCACGTGAAAATGTAATAATATGCACAGAAATATGCAAACATAGCATGAATTTGCATAGAAAAACTGAAAAATGTATGTATTTTTTTATATAAATATGTATAAATATGCATTTTTCTAACTTCAAAACTCTGATAGTTTTCGATTTTTAAGAGTATAAATATATATCTGAATAAAATAGAAAAACCTCTATAAAGTAGCATTTTTTGATAAGAAAACTAATTTATGTATTCATTATATGCAAATTTATGAAAAGATTTCAAAAATAAGTATTTTTTGTAAAATACTTGTGAAAATAAAAAGCTTACTTTTTAAGCGAAAAGCTTGCTAAAAAGTGCGAAAAATACACAATTTAAAAAAATATTATAAAATATTTACGAAAATTATATTAACGCATTATGGATGTTAAATCAAGGCTAAGAATCCCTAAAGTATAAAAAAAGTTTTTATTTAATGTTGCAGGACGAAAATTTAGGAAAAAGTCCTTTAAGTAAAATATATAATTTACTAATTAATATAATATTACAGGGATACATTTTCAAAAAGATATTTTATAAACTGTTTGCACTGTAACATTTAAATAAAAAATATTATTTTGCAGGAATTCGTAGCTTTCATTTAAAATCCATATTAGGTCGATGTAATCTTCGGAAATATTTTATAATTTTTTTTAATGTGTATCCTTTGAAACTTTAAAGTCCTTTGAAAATTTGACTTCCTGGAGAAAAACGTTTCGTACATATATCGAATTTTTTTTTTTTTCATGACTTTCACACCGTGTTATTACAAACTTACATGGAATGAAATTTCATAATTACAATTTACCCAATAACATTTATTTATTTAATAAAAAGGTGTTAAGTTCTTAAATTATTCTTGCCAAAATTTATTTAAATAAAAATACTTTTCACTTATGTATATTAGAGTGCATTGATTTGTATGGGGATAAAAAAAAAGTTGCAAATGTACATCCCAAGAATTAAAGATTGATGTGTTTTAAGCTAATCCTTAAAATATTTTGGCTTAGTTATTTCATTACATGGGCTGGACCATTTTTAAAATATCTTCAAAAATATGGTTTTCGATCAAAAAAATTACAACTATGATAGACAAACGACGTCTAATAACAAAGATCAAAAAGAAATTTAAAATTTGTTTTCATTCTCGCGAAACTAAAATTCTAGTAAAATTTTCAATTACTTTATTGTAAATACCTTTTTATTGAAGTTTGAATATTTTGGACATTTTCCATTTATATTTTAGGGCATCATTGAAAAGATCTCGATAAATACTATTGATATTATATTCATTTAACCCTTTAGTTGCAAAATAATATTTTGGGATTTCCGGTCAATAATTGGTTAAGTTAATTTTAGTGGCAAATGCAGTGAAAGCTCCCATAGACGAACGCTGATTTTGTCCGTTATCGGGAGATGTCCGTCTATGGGATATGGTACATATTTTTTTTTTTACAATGGGCAATTCAGTACTATATCTTTATTTCGACATCCAAGATTGATTGTAATGAATTAACTTATAGATATACATATTCTTATTTATACATATGTATCGTCAACTAAAATACAAGAGGCCGTAACCACTTAAAAATCAAATGTTGGTTTTATTTACTGGATTATAATGTACTGACGCAAACTACATTTATACAAAAAATTTCATGCTCATATCTTCAAAAATTATATCAATATTGACAAAAGTCAAAAGATCGTAACATTAACTTCATAAACGAAACAGTCATAAAATTTGTTCCATTTAAGAAAAATTTTATTTGAAAAGTGTTTTATGATTTATGTATCTATTTTTGCATTAAGTTAACGTTTGAAAAATTTTAATAGCTCAATTTTAAAGCAAAAAAACTAAAAATTGTGTCTTTTTTTTCTATTGCTTCTGCGGCAAACGACGTTTTGCATTTTCATTTAGACATTATTTGCAATAAATTATGATTTCATGAAATTTATTTTATCGAATTTATGGCTACAGTTCGCTTCTCTTCGTTTTCATTTTCCGTACGCGAAAAAAAAAATCATCTCTTAATTGGCTAAGCGTCAGACTTCTTTCAACAGCATTTTTACTAACGATTTTTCCACGAAATTTTAAAAATTTAAAGCATGTTGAGGACAAGTTTGACAACAAAGTCACTTACATATGTTTAAATTTAAAAAGAACAGGATTAACTTGGGAAAATGATGTTGGTGACCTGGCCTCGATCTTAAGCAGCACCCAATTACTTTTTTTATATGACTCTGCACAACAAGAGCAGAATTTCTATGCCCTTTGTTTGAAAAAGTTGTACAGATTTATATGTATCTGCCGCCATTGTGTTGCACGAAAAATCATGGACCCATCATCGAGACTGTCTTCAGGACATAGATAACTGGGACAGTATCTATTTTTAGGGATCAAGTTTTTTTTCTAGTATGAAGAATTTTTAATGAAGTGTAAAAGATAAAATGAAATTAAAAAAATATTTTTTGCTCAAAACCAGCAAAAAGTTAACTAAAAAATGAATAGTAAACTATTTAATTTCAAAATATTTAAGTAAATATGAAATTTGAATGCAAACACTGACAAAAATGATAATAAGTAGCATCTTATTATAAATTTTTCGGTACATTTCTTTTACTGTTTATGATTTTTGTCCGCCTACGAGAGATGTTTTCTCTAAAAACAGGTGTCCGCTTCCGCCCAAGAGAGCATCCGCCTAGCAAAGATTAATTTATTCTAAAAATGCCACCTAAACTATGGGACCTTAAAAATTGTCCGCCTACCGGAGATGTCCGCCTATGGGAGCTGTCCGTTAAGGGAGCTTTTACTGTAAATGATTAGCTAAGGAAATAAATGTCACCAAAAGCATAAATTAATCAAAAAGCTTCAAAATCGTGTAAAATAACAGCTTAATTGCTATCGAGGTTTTAAAGGAACTTATACGTTTTTTTTTATAAATTTATCGACATTTAATTGTAATAAATACTTTCATGCGACTTATTTGCAAAATTTGCTAATTTAACCTTTTGGGTACTAAATGCATAAAATTTACCCTCTTGCTGTTAAGGGATTAATTACGTGTAATCATCAATAATATCACACGGTCTATTGTGTCGGTGCATTAAAATCTAATATATTTTGAAAAAGTCCGAAATATAAAATATTAGTTAAATCTTAATACGATATTCTGCGACTGAAAAGAGACATAATAATTATTTAAATGAAGATTCAAGGTCGTAGCATGCCTCTATTAAAATATGAAGTTAAATTTCTTCTAACTAAAATTTTGATAATAATATTGAAGGAAATACGTAATTTTAGAGGTATTCTGAAAGAGAAAAAGTATATTTTGACCTCTATTGGTGTACTGTCATTTTCTGAGTATAAGCACATTTAAATGTTTTGCCTTTTTACACCATCGAAGGATACAGTTGTTTTTCTAATACTCTATTTTACAATATAAAATTTGTTTACTATTTTTTATGAATTTTTCAAATTTGTATGCATAATACAATTAGAATTATAGTGGCAATTGTATAGATTTTATGAATGTTATTGTAACTCTCATGAAGGCGATGCATGTTGGGTTGAACAATATTGAAAATAATGATTAATTCAAAATTTGAAGTTTGTATTTTATAATAAATTTAGATAACGGGTAATATAAGAAGATAAAATTAGTCATCACTAACTGTAAAACTCATTCCCAAATACTTTTCGACTGCACTCTCTCAAAGTTCAATATTATTTTTAAAAATGGCGCGCATTAAATTCATGAAATTTCAAATATATATCGTCCATTCCATGAAAGAACGCCCAAGAATATTTTTTATGTCTTCCGATTTTAATAATATTTGGCATACCCTATGGAACCATTTAAATATCTCCATTTTTATTTTTTTTTTTTTTTTATTTTTTTTATTTTTTTTTTTTTTTTTTTTTGAATTTTGAAAAATTCGCGAATTTATTCACGATTTTGATTTTTCGAAAAGTCAAAAAAATCGCAAAAGTATCTAACTTTAAAAGTTGTTAACGGATTTTATTGATTTAAATTGCATATTTAATAAGAATATGTCCACTATAAACGTAGTAATTTAAAAATAATATTATCATTTAAAAATGCATTGATAATGCAAATTTTAGTAAGCATTTTTGACAAATTTCTACCCTTTAAATTTTTTTCTTCTTCTGATATAAAAAACATTATTTTTGCTAAAAATTGCAATATAAATTGTTCTGGGACAAAATGGTTCACTATTTTAAAAAAATTTTTTAAAATATTTCTTCAAATTTGTTCATACAATACATTTTTTTTTTAGTTTTTGTATTTTTTAATTTCTGTGAGCTTATTTTAAAATTAATTTTAATTATAATATTTCATAATTTGTTATTTGCCGTACAAAACCTATTTGTCCCAGATTAAGTGCTAATGTTTTATATATTAAACATATTTGTCTTCAATATTAAGCAGAAATATTTAAAATCAAAAGGTTAAAAATTTCTTAAAAATGCATCAAAAAATTGCATTATTTTAGTGAGTGCATATTAGCAAAAAAATATTTTTGATTCATATAACATAATTTACAATATTTATCGTAATAAACTTTATACTAGTTTTTAAATCAATATAATTTATAATCAAAAAAGTTAAAAATCAAGCTTTTTTAAAAAATTTAAATTTTTGTATGAAAAAATGTATGAAAATTAAAAAAAAAATAAAAATATTAAAAGTAGTACACAGAAAAAACAAAATTTCTAAATTATTAAAACCGATTATATTTTTAACTAAAATCGGACCTGTCACAGAATTAGTAAAATCAAACATTCAAATTCGTAAATGCTTTATTGAAAAAATTTAAATTTTTTTCTTACTAAAATATTTTTAGTATTTATAAATTTGAATATTTGGAAATTTTCACAAAGTTCAACAACTATTGTTTTAAAGCAATAAAAATAATATTTGATTTTAAGTAGATTTTCAAAAAATATTAATTTTTGATTTTATAAAATTATTATTAAACATTTTTAAATGATGTTACAAATTATTGCTTTTGTAATAAGTATACATAAATATGCAGAATTTTAATATTATGGTTAAAATGTATATACTAAATTTGGTGTTAAATTTTTGATAAAAAAAGTACCTTAACCTATAAAAGTGTAGTGTAAAGAGTAATGTTAGCATAGTATAAGTAAAATAAAGTATATAAAAAATGTAATTATGAGGAGCACTTTATACTGCAAAAATTTAACAGTGTTGCAATGTTTTGATAGTATTTCCAAGCTGCAATTATTATAAAATGTACCAAAAAAGGAAACCAATCGTTTTTAAAATTTAATATAGATCTAATTGAATTATAATTACCATTTGCAGCAGATTAGGCAGATTTTTAAACCCAGAAACGAATTATTTATTCGCGTATTATTTAGTTAAACACCTTGAATCCGTCTTGCAAAAATAACACTTTTGGATAAGACTGCAATTGAACATTTAAACACTCGTCATATATAAGATATAAAAATAAGTATTAAAAGCTTTATGGGCGATAAAAGTCAGAAGAGTGATTTTTTATGAACAGGAATAATTTCATAAGATGATATGGTGTCGTAGTAGAAATAAATCAATGTTACTTACATATTTTATATGACATGTAGATTCTTGAATAATTACTGATTTGAAGATTCCAGAATTTTGAAGATATTCTCAAAAATGTGTGATATAATGAATATATCCTATCCATTTTAATGTTTTACCACCCATTAGTACAGCCATTCTTTCGAATGTATTTTTCCCATATTTTTAAACGTCTGTGTGGCACCTGAATTTACTGCATGCCATTGTTTAAGTCCTTTTGAAATTTCTGATCTGGAAGATGCATAAATATAAGTCTTGACGGAATTGAAGATAACTTACCTCCGAAAACTAGAAAATATTATATTTTACATTTCTTTTTCTTTTTTTGTTTCATAATTTGTAGAAATTAATTTTTATTTTTTGTGAAATTGTCAAAAGAAGAGAAATTGTTTTTGAAAATATTTACAACCAATAAAACAAAATATTAAAATTAAATAATTATTTTAATAAAATTTTTTTAAAAACCAAATAAAGATTTGTTAAAAAAAATTCTAGTCATAATTTTGTCTGTGTAGATTTTATTGTCCCAGAACAGTTATTTTTGCATTTTGTAGTAAAGATATTGCTTTTTAACATATTAAAGAAAAATTAAAATCGAAAGGGTGGACATTTTTCAAAAATGCATCCTAAAATTTAATTTGCATTATGAATGCATTTTTAAATTGCAATATTATTTCTAAATGACTACATTAAAAGAGTACATATTCATCTTCTACATGCAGTTTAAATCATTCAAATCCGTTAACAACTTTTAGAGATATTGATGTTTAAAGATACACACTTTTCCGATTTTTTTGACTTTTCGAAAAATCAAAAGCGTGAATAAATTCGCGAATTTTTTAAAATTCAAAAAAATAAAAATGGAGATATTTCAATTGCTCCATAGATTATATGCGTATCAAATATGAACAAAATCGGATGACCCTCCGTAAAAAAATTGGCATTTTTTATAAATCTTTAATGGAATGGACGATATTTAAAACAACTGTAGACATTAAAAGTATAATAAAAACATTTTTACTACATTTCTTGCAAGTTGGAGTGTGTTAATTATCCAAAATATATCTTAATTTAAATAAATATACATATCTAAAAAATAAAATATTATAAAGGATAATATTTTAATTATGCTTCATTTAAATTCACGTAGCGGATGTTTTCTTTATAATATATATATCCCATTTGATGCGATAACTAATATTTACTTTAAATTTAATATGAAAATTACTCCTACAACTTTTTAAGACTGTCACAGTAATACTCTTTGAAATATGCGAAAATTAATATTTTCTTCGTATATGTATATCTGATCAAGGTCCAACATAGTCTACAACAGTCTCCAGTGCAATCATTGTATATGCCAAATTTCATGTTAATATCTTCATTGATTACGTGCAAAATTGAAATGTCGGCACTGGTACTGTATCTGTGTATCAAATTTTGTGAAAATTGGTTCATCAAAGCTAATAAAAATACGCATATTATTTTTAAATTCATATAAGTCCTTCTCATCCCAGCAAAAACTTGGTAATGACATGTAGTTACGGATGTAGTTACTTTGTAATGACAACAACATACTTTCTGCATTACATAGTAGTTGTTTAGTAACTACTTATTTATAAAATGAGTGTAATTAATTATTTATGATCAGATTTTTGAAAATATGAATTTTTATTGATTTTGTTAATTCAGTTACCAATTCATATATTCAAAGAAGGGATAAATATATAAAAGGATAAATTTACGTATGAATTTTTTTTTTTATCTAAAATAGTTTTTATTACATTTATTTTAATTACATATTTAGTTATCGTAAATTTTTTTTAAAATAAAATTGATAAAATCAATTTTATATCTTGATATTTTATTACTTATTTGTAACCTAAAATGTAACTAGTTCCTATTGTTATAACTAATCATGAATTCGGTAATGATTTAAAATCAATGCGTTATTGAACAGCTTGGAAGTAATTAGTTATTGTAAAGACATCTAAGTAATGTATAGGGTAAGTAGTTGCCTCTAATGTCATCACCATGTTAAAATAATGAGTTATTCAGCTAATGTGTAAGTAGTGAAGAGCCATTATATTAGCTTCTTAACTCATTACATGGCAACCAAAGTTTTTGCTGGACACATAAAAACATTTGTATATGAAGGAAATTATCCCAGCAAAAACTTCGGTTGCCATGTAATGAGTTATGAAGCTAATATAATGGCTACAAATAGGTTACAAATAAGTAATGAAATGTCAGGATATAAAACATTTTTTTTTTTTGTAAAAAGAATTAATAAATTTTTATTTAAAAAACTTAACAATAACCAAAAATGTAATTTAAATAAATGTTTTATTATAATAAAATATTTTAGATACATTAACTCATACGCAAATTTTGCCTTTCGTATATCTATCCCTTCTTTAAATATATGAATCGGTAACAGCATTATAAAAATTAATATTTTAAAAAATCTTATCATAAATAATTATTTACACTCGGTTTATAAATAATTAGTTACTAAACAACTTCTATGTAATGCAGACAGCATGTTGTCATTACAAAGTAACTACATCAGTAACTACATATCATTACCAAGTTTTTGCTGGGATGTTTCAATTGATATTGTTGTTGTTTCATTAGGTTTAAAATATATTAATTTTTATATAACATCTGATCATTGGTGAAGTGTATAAAAAATTCGGAACAGTCGAATACAGAACTCTTTGCTTTTTTTTATATTAGTCTGTTTTTATTTTAGTGCTAGCTTTATGAACATTTCGGAATGAATTTTAGAATTTGTTCTAAAATCATTAGTTTGTATGGTTACTGGTATTGCAACCAATTATGGCTCTTGTGCAGCATAGGCAAATTGGGAATCTTAATTTGTTTTACAAAATCTACATGCTTACGCTTTTCGGCCAAATCTGACTTTTAATTTTTTTTACCCAAAATTTTGTATGAAATATATTGTTAATATGGAATAGGAGTAAAATATTAAATATTGCTGAATATTTGTTATGAGCAAATGCATCCTAGTCGAAAAAAGAAGGACTAAAGAGACATTCTAAAATACTTTATTTTGGATCCACAAGGCATGCCACTCGCATTCTACCTTCCAAAAAGAAGCGAGAAGACAAGGACTCTTAAATAAATAAATATGCTGTCTTATGTGCAATGCTATTACAAAAGAGTCTGAAATAGAATTAAAAAATATATGAAAACGAGAGAAGAAGATATAGTCGGTCAAGCCCGACTATATAATACCCTACACCATTTCGATCCACATAATTTTGTTTTTACTTATATACAACTTACTTGTGTTAAATATTAACATAATACTAACATTTGTATGGGATTTATGCACGTTAGTGATTTTCGGGAGAGGTGTTTATATGGGAGCTATGGTCAGTTATGGACCGATCTTCATGAAATTTGGCAGACGGATTTTTGCTGATATAAAACTTACTAAATTTCATTAAAATATTCCTATTTTAAGGCATCTATGAGTGTTAAAACTCTATTCCGGGAGGACATTTGTATGGGGGCTAGGTGAAATATTGGGCCGATCATAACCAAAATCAATAGGCTTCGTCCTTGTGCTAAAAAAGCATATGTACCAAATTTCATCAAATTATCTTCAAAATTGCGACCTGTACTTTGCGCACAAGCTTTACATGGACAGCTAGCCAGCCAGCCAGCCGACCAGACGAACGGACGGACATCGTTAAATCGACTCAGAAAGTGATTCTAAGTCGAACGGTATACTTTAAGGTGGGGGTCCGATGATTTTTTCTCTGCGTTACAACTTCTGCACAAACACATAATACCCCAACCACCTTTGGTGGTGTAGGGTATAACTACCTTCTTTATCGACACTTAAAAAAAGATAAAATGATTTTGAGCCCAGAATGCCAGCGTAGCGACTCGACACGGCGCAGCGCTCTAATTCAGTAGTAAATTAAGCGGCAAAATAAAATAAATATATTAAATTCAAAGTTAAATATTTGATAAAAAGTGTAATTAGCTTTGGATTAAACTATTTAAATTCTATATAATTTTTAAAGTTTAATCGAAAAAAAATTTCACTATATGAAAAAGTTTATACACAGAAAAAAGTAAAAATGGACTTCAATTACAAAATTTGTAACATTAATTAATTTTTAATTGATTTTGCTCCAATAATCAGAATAATAATATTAATAACTAGAATAATTGATATTATTATTACTTCTTTTCCTTAAATAGATGCAATGAGCTGGAAATTTTTGAAAATTTACTTAAATTTATTTCATTTCTGTATTTTTATAGACAAAAATTAAAATTTTCTTTTTATTTTATTAACAGCTGTCAGTTTATTAAAAAATAAAACTGAAAACCAATTAGAAAATTAATTATATTAATAAATCATATAATTAAATTTCAATATAAAGTTAATTAATAATTTTATTAAAAAATTATTTGAAATATTTTTTTCTGTGTAGTTTGAAAATACTAAAAAACAAATTAAAATAATACAACTATTCTACTATTATGATATTGTTGGTATTGATTTTTTATTTAAATAAATAATGATTTTTTAACATTATTGTTAAAGCAAAAATCTTTTAAATATGCAGTAATTATATAAAATCAAATTTATATACCCTACACCACCATAGGTGGTGAGGGAATTATACGTTTGTGCTGTTGTTTGTAACACCCAAAAATATTGGTCTAAGACCCACCTTAATTTATACTTAGAATCACTTTCTGAGTCGATTTAACAATGTCCGTCTGTCTGTCCGTCTATGTAAACCTTGTAATAAAACTACAGGTCGCAGTTTTGAACAAAAATTAATGAAATTTAACACACATATTTGTTTTTGACATTAAAAAATATTGTTATATAATATTCTTTGAAAATACATATTTATAACCATTATTATTATTTTTTTTTTTTTTCTGATACAGTAGGCAATGTTCTATTTTCAACTTAAGTACATATAAAAAGAATTATTTTTTTATTTAAAAATTTCACCTTTTTGTTTCCGAGTTTACAGCGATGCTTTCATTGTCGTACTACGTGCACGGAAATCCTATCCCTAGTGTCGCACATTATACATACATATATAGATCTTGTAAAACTGATCTACATCAGAGCTTTGCTTAATAATAAGTGCTGACCTTAGACAACAAATAGTTTATGGAATTTTATTGTTTTTTTTTTAACCCAACAAGTGTAAACGTAAAGTTAGTTGTACATACATATATTTATATGTACAGATAACCAAAAAATTTTAGTACACCTAGCATTTTTTACCAAAATTCTTTATAGAATTGACAGAAACAAGAAATAATCTGAAAAATTTACTGTTTAAAATTTATTAAGGTAGAGATATCAGATTTTATTAAGAGAATTAATTTGATCGTTAGTGATATTACAAAAATATAAGTTGTACTTAAACTTATTTGGTTTAGTGTATGTAAAATATTCGCAAATCTATACAAAATTACATACCTATGTACATGTGGATGCCGTTGTCTGCTTGGAACAAACAACAACTACATACATTCGTCTTGTTTGCCTTCAGCATGACTCAAACAGTTAAAAAAGCTTTTTCACTCGTGGTCCTCACCTAACATAAAATATTTAACATTAATACTAACATCATGTTAATGGTAAATGTAGACCGTTCAACTTGATGTCAATGTTAATTTTTTCGATGTTTAAACATGGTTCTTTTAACAATTGCTTTAAAATGGGGTAAGATGACAATCACCCTTATTCTATTTGGCGTCGGCAATAACAACGCAATTTTAAGGCAACAAATTCTAATCAAAGACAACATCAATTCTATGTTAATTTGGTATTTTGTAAAAGTATTACGTCGCCATTGACTGTTTATCGACAATGTTCATGAAATTCATCACACATCTCTAATATAAGAGTCAGCTGATTCATTTTGTTTACTGTTTTTGATAAAAAAAAATAAAGTTCTGTGCTGTTTCTGCAAAATTAAATAAAAAAAAAAAAAAATAAAAAAAAAACTAAAGCTTAAAAAAATGTTTTTTATTTCTGATTCGAACTCGTCCAGTGACGAAGAAAACAAAAAAAATTTGACCGATGAAAAGTTAGTGACATATTTAAAGTCATATTTTCCCATGTAATGGATTTTTTTTATCCTTTTTAAAATTTGAAAGTTATTTTCGGTTGAATAAACCTTCATTCAAACATGTGTTGGAATTAATAGAGCCCGTTTAAAAAAAAAGGACGAGATCAACGTTCGTTCCAAACACAATAAAATTGGCATCAACATTGCGTTTTTTGGCCCAAAGATCGTACCAGCTCAGCCTCTGCGAAATCCTCTGGCTAGTGATGGGTTCTTCTCAAGCTCCACTAGCTTCTCGAACTGGCACTTAGTTGTTATTTTAGTTTTTTCCATTATTTCCACAAAAATATATAAAAACACAACACAAATGCAGAAAAACTACACGCAAGCAATACAAGACAACATATAAAATGCCGACAACAAAATTAAAGGCAATAGCAACGCTGATTTTTCTTACAAAATAACGAACGTATCGTCGCCCGGGGATTTAAGTGCTCTATACGCCATTTTGACATGTTTGAGTTAAGGACGCCACCATAGGTTTTCAACCCCAAATTTTTCAAATCTGCAATCCGTTTTCGGCTTATCTCTGGTTGCTGAGATAAATCGTGTCGATTTTCAGATCGTGTCCTTCAAAACAGAACTTTTTTGTGTCATTTTTCTCTATACGCCAGTCAATGGCGTATAGAGCAAAATTTCAATACAAAATCTTGAAATTGATTTGTGCTGGACATTTTGCTCTACATGGAGTTAAAATTGTTGAATGCAAATATTTTTCAATATATTTTTTTTGTTATAAGGAATTATTAGGAGTTCTTCCTATTGTATAGAATACTGTTGTATCTTACAACCAAAACTAAATAAATACATACCGCTCATTTACTACAAGAGCGGCATAATCCAAAAAAGTCGTTTTGAGATAATGTCTTTGAATATTTAATGATTTTATAGAGATCAGTTCAACCACAATTTTAATTTGTCCTTTAAAAAGCCTAGAAAAGACCAATGCGATCGTTGCGTACAATTTTTAATAAAAAATAATCCAACTGGGGACGAAATTGAAGTATTTGATATTCACAGAAATTAAACGAATGGCCTTAAAGTGGAACGTGACGTAGATCGCCGAAACCAAGACCCTTTTTCTGTTATTGTATGTTTTGATTTGCAAAGCGTTTTCAACCTTCCTAAAGGTTTTGCACAAGGTTGGAAACCCAAACGAATAACGGTATCGGTAACGGTATCGGTATTCAATTTTATTTTATTTCGGTAACGGTATCGATAACGGTATTTGAAATTATATCGGTATCGGTATACCGGTACCGAAACTAAAATACCGGTAAATACCGTTATTATTAAAAAAAAACTAAAAAAAAAACTTACAAAAGTTAATTTTTTAAATAATTTTTACTTGAATTTCGCCAAAAAAAAAATCCCATAAAGGCAAAAAATCCGTGACGTAGTAAAAAAAAAAAAAAAAAGTAGCATAAATAACATTTTTGTAATTTCATCACAGATCAACGCTACAAAAATATGGAAAATGCGTTTCGGATATCGTAGAAATACTCGTTTCAATCACCATAAAAATTACTAAAGAAAATATGATACGCACAAAGGGGTCGAAAATGGCTCTTAATTCAGGGAAAGGTGTTATCAATATTTTACATTTGGGTTAAATGGGTCGAAAATTCCACTTATATCAGGGAAGGGTGATATCAAAATTGTAATACCTTCATTTTCATATTAATCGAGAAGTGGAAAAGAATATTTTTTCCAATTTCAAGATTTGTTTGAAAGAATTCTAATGTAATCTAATGTCCGTCCATCTGTTTGTCACGTTTTAAAAACTTTATAATTGAAATTCGTTTAACTTTTGACTCAATAAAGATAACGACTCAAATTTTTCTTCATTTGATAGATAATTTTGCTTTTTAATCAACTACATATAGTATAATAAAATCGGTTGAAAATATTCGGCTATATATGGAAAAATCTTAACCAATATTTGGAAAAATTGATATTATTGAAATTTCAAATGTATATAACTCGAAAAATTTATAAAATAAATAGTACATCCAAGCATGTTTTCTAAAAATAAATAAAAAAGGGCTTTAAGGTGATATAAAAATTATGGAAATTGGGTAAGGAACAAAAATTCGATAGTTGATAAACCTTTTCAATGGCACTAGTACCCTATTTTGAACGTCATTAGTTTCGCTCCTAATGCGTATATCCTGCTTCTAAACTAAAAAATTAGACCGTCCTTTGCTACGCCTATGTAAAATTTCAGCCGATTAGAAGTTACAGAATTATTTCGATTCTTCCCCACTGTTTAAAGCAAAGAAAATTTCTGCATTTAAGCTGTTTTTTGTATGAAATTTAATCGAGTTTTTTTGAAATTTTCATAAAAGCAAGTATCATCAGTTAACTAAGAATCTATTATTAATTGCAATAGTACGTTTGTGGGCGTCATATGACAAATAATTGAGAGCATATCGTAATTTGAAATGCCCATATATTTTTTGTGTTCGCACTAAGATTGAAGTCGCACTAGGGTTAATTTTCCTCTTAAAAAAAAATACAAATGAAAATAAACCCTTATTATTAAAAATAATAATCCTTTTTCTTTTCTCAAGTAAATTATATGAAAAATTATTCTTACAATACCATATTATGTTGAAAAAAATATACTTTTAAAATACCGAAACTAAAATACCGGTATTTACCGGTACAGAGGGAAACGGTATTTGGATACCGGTATTTTTTACAAAATAATAATTTCGGTATTGGTATCAGTGACGGTAACCAACTTTAAACGGTATTTAATCGGTATCGGTAATTATAACGGTATCGGTTTCCAACCTTGGTTTTGCATCGTCATTTTATTATAAGCTAAAAATAATAGTTTATAATATGACCGCTACAATTATTTTTCCCAATAAGGAAAAATTTACTTATTGTTGCGTTTGGGATGAATTTAATAACAGTCGTGGAGGTAACGAAATAAGTAGTTGTATATACAAAATACTAAATACTTTGATGATAGAACATCCAAATATTCAAAATATAGTTATGTGGAGTGATTCGTGAGTTGCCCAAAATAAAAATCAAATGATGTCCACAGCAATTTTAAAATTTTTGTAAGAACATTTACAGGTCAAAAGTATTATTCAGAAATTTTCTGAGCCTGGTCATTCACAAATCCAAGAAGTCGATTGCGTTTACAGTGCTTTAGACAAATATCTGAAACGTTTAGAAATTCATAGTATTTTGTCACTCGTTAATTATTTGAAAAATTTTAAAACAAATAAAATTAAACTTAAGATTGTAGAAATGCAATTTTCAGATTTTAAGAATTTTTTGTCTAACCAATTACATTTTTCGATTCTTCCATTTACTAAAATAAAAGTTCTTCAATATATTCAAAATAATTTATTTACAATAAAATTTAAAAACTCAATTTTGCAGCCTAATTTCCAAACAGCAAATATAATAAAAAAAGGTTCCCGAAATCAATTACCAATACCGTTAAATATTTTTGAAACTGAGTTAAGTATCGTTAAGAGAAAAGAAAAAATTCAAAGTGAAAAAAATACTGATTTAAAATTGTTATTTAGTTTTATATCTGAAACAGACAAAAATTATTACTTAAGTCAAATAAATTGAGATGTAAATTTTTTATTTGTCATATTCTATAATAACTTTGTAAATAGTTTTTATTTTTGGTTTGATGTAAATGAATAAATTGTTTTTTTTTTTTTTTTTTTATTTTTAGGTGTGTTTTATTGCTTTGCTAATGCTACTTTGCTCTACGTGTATGTATTTGCAAGGAAATATGCTTCAGATGGCGTATAGAGCAAACGGCATTTTTATTACCGTTAAAAAATATCCCGTTGTAGATGAGATCGGGGGATAAAAAATTTTCCTCAGAATCTTCATTTCAAAACAAATATATGATAAAAAAAATCACAAAATCCTATCGAGCAGTTTTTTAGAAAAATGATGTTAAACTTCAACATCGATTTACTCAGAATGCATTTTTGGCATATAGAGCACTTAAATCCCCGGGCGACGGTATGTTAACAGTCATCGAAATATGGCAATATTGCCAACGGGAATACGAAATTGTAACAAAACATAAAAAACGACATTGTGTTCTGTTGACGACGCCAAATAGAATAAGGGTGAATATAGATGACTTTTAATCAATCCTCGATGAAAGTGTCGTTAATGGACATGTGGCCTGCTGGGAAAGTTTTTTACTAACACACACAAAGAAATTATTGCATGTATGTAGAATGCAACAACAAAACAATGAGAAAACAAGAAATTAACATGAATGCATGTACGCCATATTGAAAACATTGAAATCTGAGCAGATAATTTTAACATGATGTTTTAACATCATCTCATCTCTAGTGGAGACCACCCGTGAGACAACGTGTACACTAAAGTGCCTCACGAAAAAAAGTTGCAAATGTACCCCTCTAGAAATGAAGACTACAATGTTCTTATATGATTCCCAAGATATTACACCTCAATGTTTAAATTTAGGTGAGTTGGACCACTTTTAAAACACCTCTAAAATTACATATTTCTTTCAATATCATTATCAAAATTTTAATTATAAGAAAATTAACTTCAAATTATAATAGAGGCATAATACGACCTTGAATATTCATTTAAATAATTATTATGTCTCTTTTCAGTCGCGGAATATTAAGATTTTACTAACGTTTTTTGTCATATTTTCTTTATTGAAACATGTAATTTTATATAATTCGGAAATTTTTCAAAATTTATTGGATTTTAGCGAACCATTGGAATGGTCTTTCCTGGCATTATTGAAGATTACACGCAATTAACCCTTTATGAGTTAGAGTGTAAATTTTATGCATTTATTTACCAAAAGTTTGCAAATAATTCGCATGGAAGTACTCATTACACTTAAATGTTGATAAATTTATGAAAAGCATGATAAGTTCATTGAAAACAGCGATAATAATCGAATAAAAAGGAGTTGTTGAAACTCAGAACCTATTTTGCACGAATTTACAGCTATTTTGATCAATTTATGCTTTTGGGGACATTTATATCCTAAACTAACCATTTATTTGCCGTTAAAATTAACTTAACCAATTATGGTCCGGAAATCCCAAAATATTATTCGCACAACTAAAGGGTTAAATGAATACACATAGTATTAATGAGACCTTTCCAATGATGACCTAAAATATAATTTACGATGGAAAATTACCAAAAGATTCAAACTTTAATAAAATACTATTTAAAATAAAATCATTGAATTGAAAACAAATTTTAAAATATTTTTAGATCAGTATGTATTAGACATCGTTTTTCTATCATATGTTGTAATTTTTTTTACAAAAAGTTAAAAATTGTGTACACTGTTGATCGAAAACCATATTTTTGGAGGTATTTTACAATGTTGGAAACCGATACCGTTATAAATACCGATACCGATTAAATACCGTTTAAAGTTGGTTACCGTAACTGATACCGATACCGAAATTATTATTTTGTAAAAAATTCCGGTATTCAAATACCGTTTCCCTCTGTACCGGTATATACCGGTATTTTAGTTTCGGTATTTTAAAAATACAATTTTTCAACAAAATATGGTATTGTAAGAATAATTTATCAAATAATTTACTTGAGGAAATAAGAAATATAAAATTATTTTTAATAATAAAAGTTTATTTAATGTTATATTTATAGAATTTTGTTTTAAAGAGGCCAAATATTTGACTAGTCTGAACATACCTTAAAAATTGTCAAAATATATAAGTCAGTATTCGTTTGATTTGAAAAATCAGTGGAATAACAATTGTTGTAATTTCTTTTTCTCTGTACATTTACAATCGTATTTAAATCTGATAATGGAAAGTTTAATATCTTTTTTGCGTCTCAGTTATTCAACTAATGATTAGAGAGATATTTAAAGTATTTAATTCGTTACCCCGGGTAGTCGAATATTTTTCACGCTATCCCGTGAAAATCAAAAAGTCCGGAAAAATTTTCTTCTGAGTGACTAGAAATTGAATTACATTTGAATTTCTCACTCTCATTTAACCATGATTATATACGCGTCGCACAGTGGGGTTAAACGCAAATTTTTTGGTAATAAATCTGTATCTCCAAAACTACTGAAATTAGTATGAAAAACTGCTATTTCTTTCTCTTTTTTCTCAAAGTTCCGTTAACGAAAAAATTCTTTCTTTATATATTTCAAAAGATAAAGCTTCAAAAATGTTTAATAACGAAATTTTGAATTAATTTATGTTTGCACCCTACATCAGGCATTGGTCAAAAATGGTCAATTTTGGAAAAAGGTTAAATTTTTATCGATTAATAAAAAAAAAAAATGTCACGCGAGCTTTTTTAAATTTATTGACAATATTTTATCAAGAAATAGATTAAGAACGATTTGACACTAAACTGTTTCCCGCCCGGCCAAAAACGAATGCAGGAGTTGATATTTTATGACAAAAGTCAATGTTTTAAAGGATTTTTTAATTGCATAAAAAATCATATTAGCATAATATTTTCGCCATTATTTCTAATGTATTGTATAAACTATATATCGATCTTTCATTCCTGCAAAAATAATTAAAAAATCTTTAAAACCCGATTTTTGGCAATGTTTAAAAAATATATAATTTATATAATACATTAGAAATAATGGCGAAAATATTATGCAATGTGCTTTTTTATGCAATTAAAAAAATTCGTTTAAAATATTGACTTTTTTCATGAAATCTGCTCTCCTTCATTCGTTTTTGGCCGGGCGGGAAGCAGTTTAGTGTCAAATCGTTCTTAATCTATTTCTTGATAAAATATTGTCAATAAATTTAAAAAAGTTCGCGTGAAATTTTTTTTTTTTTTTTATTAATCGATAAAAATTTAACCTTTTTCCAAAATTGACCATTTTTGACCAATGCCTGATGTAGGGTGCAAACATAAATTAATTCAAAATTTCGTTATTAAACATTTTTGAAGCTTTATCTTTTGAAATATATAAAGAAAGAATTTTTTCGTAAACGGAACTTTGAGAAAAAAGTGAAAGAATTGTACTATATTTTTGTAAAAAATATCAGTTTTTCTTACTAATTTCACAGTGCTGACTTTCAATATTTTTCACGTCTAGACGAATTGAGATAATTCAAAAATTCTTCCAGCATATTATTTTGAAATATATAACAAATTACAAAATATTTTTAAAAAATGTTTACCTCATATATCTCCGGACTTATTCCTGAAAAAAGAAAGTCGGGGCAAAAAATCAAAAATTCAAAAGTAAATATCTTTTTAACTGTAAGAGATAACTTAGGTGAGTAAGCTTATTTTTTTTATCTTGCGAAGCACTTTACATAAATATAAAAATCTTTAAAATCGGACTTAATTTGTAGAAGTTACGATTTTTTTAAACTTTTACATACTCGAGGTAGTCAAATTTGACACCCTGTAGCTTATCTTGTGTTATCACAGGGTAACCACAAGATGATTTTCCTGAAAGCTTAAGTCCTCCTCTGCAACTCTTCCATACATTTCATTTTAATCCGAGCAGTAGTTTTGGAGATACAGATTTATTACCAAAAAATTTGCGTTTGACTCCACTGTGCGTCTTTTTAATCCTGCAACTTTAAAAACTTCTAGTGAGTAAATGGGATAATGGAGAGTAAGAGAGCTAATTAGTACTTTCATGTTGGATCACTATTTCTCCTATACAAAATTTCTCGTCTGTAATTGACACATTAACTCTTACCTAAACAATTATATAACCTAAAAACGTTTGGGGAATATTATTTTCTTTACTGATTTTTATCGTTATTGGAATATTCCTACATTATCCAAAACGCATTTTCCATATTTTTGTAACGCTAACCTTTGATGAAATAAAAAAATACTTTTATGCTATTATGTTTTTTTTTTTTTTTTCTCGTATTTCACGGATTTTTTGCCTTTATGCAATTTTACATTACATTTGCAGAATAAAATTAGCTTTTAATGAAAAGTGCAAAATTAATTGAACGTTTTTTGTCTGTATAAAAAAAAACTGTGGTAAGTAAAAATTTTGTCCAAATTTTTAACATTACTGCAATTGTACTGCAAAAAAATATACCAAATTGTCTTTAAAAACTCGAGTTTAATAAATGCTTTTTTGTCATAAAATAAACATTTTTAAAAATTGTATGAAGTTCTCTAAAGAAAAATATTCATATTTTAAAAAAATTCAAGTGAAATTTATTAAATAAAATATCCAAATATGTAATTTAATAGTTTTTTTGCGAAATTTGATTAAAAATGATTTAAAAATTTATCTTTTTTAAGATTTTTTCCAGTTTTTTAATAATAACGGTATTTACCGGTATTTTAGTTTCGGTAACGGTATACCGATACCGATATAATTTAAAATACCGTTACCGATACCGTTACCGAAATAAAAATAAATTGAATACCGATACCGTTACCGATACCGTTATTCGTTTCGGTTTCCAACCTTGGTATTTTAAAATGGTCCAGCCACGTAAATGAAATAATTGAACTGAAATATTTTGGGAATTAGCTTAAAACATATCAATCTTTAATTTTAGGGGGGTAAATTTGCAACTTTTTTTTTTATCCCCATATAAATCAAGACACTTTAGTGTACACAAACTTAAATATTTTAAGAGTTGCCAAGAAATAAACAAAATCTTTTAAATCTCAGGATACGAAATCTTACTTTGAGTCTGCATTAGATAAATTTTTATCAAGACAAACGTCAAAATTTTATCATGATAAAGATTTGTCTAATGTAGACTGAGTTTGTCAGTGTTATTGCAGCGTTAAAAGAAAATTGTCAGCGCTCGAGCTCTGACAACTTTGTCTTGATAATGCTTGATAAAAGACGCCATCTTGATTGTTGTTGGTACTTTTTGCATGGTTTATTATGATATACGTTTTCCCCTATAATTGACAGTGATAAAAAATTATTTGCAACTCAAACAGAAATTTGACGTATAATATAGACTCAAAGTTACAATTACCAGATTTTAACGACTTCGAATACAAATTTTAAACCATTTTTGATTATTGGATACTATGCTATCAAAATAGTCCCCATTCAAGAAAAAATTAATAATACAAAAAACATCAGATCGATGTGAATGAATTGTATACCATTTGCTTAGCAAAAAGTATGAATTTGTATAAAATATTCAAACAAAATATAGATGTGATATTTATACCCAATTTACACTTACACTTGAATCTGGTTTGATCGATATTTTGGAAACAACAAAATCTACCCATTTTACATTACATATTTTCTACAGCCTTGTAGACTTTGCTTGAAATCTAATTTAAAGTAGATTTTGTACATATGTAACTTTGAGTCTACATTAGAGAAATTTTTATCAAGACAAACGTCAAAATTTTATCAAGATAAAGATTTGTCTAATGTAGACTGAATTTGTCAGTATTTTTGCAGTTTTAAAAGAAAATTGTGAGCGCTCGCGCTCTGACAACGTTGTCTTGATAATGCTTGGTAAAAGACGCCATCTTGATTGTTGTTGGTACTTTTTGCATGGTTTATTATGACATACGTTTTCCTCTATAATTGACAGAGATAAAAATTTATCTGCAACTCAAACAAAAATTTGACGTTTGTCTTGATACAAATTTGTCTTATGTAGACTCAAAGTAAAGGGGTATTAGTTAAATATTATAATTTTATTTTGTCCCTTAGTGCAGGAATTTGTGGCAACGCTAATTAAAGCTTTTTGTTACAACTAAAATTACCAATACAAATACCGTCATACATATGTATACAACAAAAGCTTTCTTACAAAAAATAAATAAAATAAAGTGTGTAATAAAAATTCTCTTTCACATGAACTTTGATTGTTAACAAATACAAATTGTATTTTTAAAACGTGTAACTTTAGAACTGCTGAATGTATTTGAATCAAATTTCTCATGGGCAACCCTGAGGTGTATGGCAATTGATTTGGAGGAGGACAGGTTCGTAGCGGGTGTGGGGGACGAGGGGTGAACCTCCAAAGTTGGTCACCTCGGGTATGAAAATTTTTTAAGAAATCGCCAAAATTTCATTTATGATTTTATTGAATTGCACACAGATAGTCCTATGTGGTTTAGATAAAAAGTTATATTATTTTGAATTAGAAAATATGAAAAAAATTGTGATTTTTTTCAAAAAGGTGGTAACATTTTTTCACTTTAAAATCCATTATTTTCCTCTGGACCATAATTTTTTTTTCATGTTTCTAAAAGAATGCTTAATAAAAATGCGTGCCTAAAGGCCCAACCACTCAACAAAAAATCATCGTATCGCAATCAGCTGTTTCAACCAGCTTTATGCAGATGTGTGTATGTAGCTATTGACACAAAGATTCTAGGTAGCGTATCGCAGAAATCTACAGAAAATAGATTTTTACGTAGCTGCGTGAGTTTTTAACAACCCTGTAATTAATTTTGCTCACAAAATAACCGAAAAACAGGGATGTTTGCACAATGAATGTTGAAAAACATATGTTACGTTTACTTTTGTTGACTGGTTGAACAAAATGTTTCACGCTACTTTTCTTCATTCTACGTTGCGATGGAAAGTTGACTGGTTGGGGCTTAATATTGCGCCCTAAATACGCCGATTACTCGAGTATATTTCACTATATCTCGAGAACGGTATGCACGATTTATATAAATGATACACCAAAATATGCGGAATAAAATTAACTTTAAGTCGTTCTGCTATCAAATTTTTATTCGCTCAATAATTTACTAAAACTTCTTTTTAAAAAATGTTTCAGTTTATCATATTTTTCTCAAAGCTGGTAAAACTACGAGTAAATGAAGCTACGCACATTGGGGTAAAAGCGGTCGAAAATGGCGTTTAATTCAGGGAAAGGTAATATCAATATTTTAATGATAACATTTTATTTTTTATTGATTATTAGTTTAAAAAAATCAGTTTTAGAATTTTAAGAAAAGGGTGGTATCAACAGTTTAATGATCAAGTTTAATTTTCCTATTTATTAGTAAATAAAAAATGCATTTTTAGAATTATAAGATGTTTTTTGGCTGAAGGGTAATGTCCGTCTGTCTATACATTTGGGTTAAATGGGACGAAAATGACGCTGATTTCAGAAAAAGGTGATATCCAAATTTTGATGATCACATTCTATTTTTTCTGTTAATTAGTTAGTAAAAAAATGAATTTTTAGAATTTTAAAATATTTTTTGGCAGCATGGCAATGTCCGTCCGTCTATGCATTTGGGTTAAATGGCTCGAAAATGTCACTTAATTCAGGGAAAGGTGATATCAAAATTTTAATACTTTCATTTGGTTTTCATGTTAATCGAAAAGTGGAAAAAAAATATTTTTCGAATTTTAAGATTTTTTTGAAAGAATTATAATGTCCGTCCATCTGTCCGTCCGTTTGTTAATTTTTGCAAACTTTCCATAGATAATTTTGTTTTTTAACTAACTGCATAAAATGTAATAAAATCGGTTGAAAATATTTGGCTATATATCTTAACCAAGATCTTGTAAAATTGAGATTTTTGAAATTTCAAATGTATATAACTCGAAAAATATAGAAGATAAGTAGTACATGCAAACATGTTTTCTAAAGGATTTATTAAGGTCTTTAAGGTGATATAAAAATCTTGGATATCGGGTAAGGAACAAAAATTCGCTAGTGGTTAAACATTTTCTATGCCGATTAGAAGTTAAAAATTTATTTCGATTCTTCCCCATTGTTTAAAGTTTGATAAAGCAAATGTCTGCACTTAAGATATTTCTTGTATGAAATCTACTGGTTTTTTTTAAGAAAAATTATTTTCTCAAATCGGGCTATATATGCGCACGATTTGTTTTCATAATATTAAAGTAGACAATATATACTATTTTTCAGAAAATTTTTAGAACAAACATCCTAAAACATTTTAAGTTGCATTCCATGAAAGTTGAAAATTAGTGTATTTTAGGACAGTTTTCAAAAAAATAACAAAAATATTGGGACAAAGTATAATTTACAAATACTTGAAGAAAAGTACACTCTTACAACATTAATATCAATGAAATTGTTTACCAAACAATTCATTCCATCATTTTTTTCCAGTAAATAAAGAGCACAATTGTGCTATGAAATTGACATCCCTACTTTAAGTTCAAAAGTTACAACAAAAAGTCTAAATTAAGCACATTTTCCCCGAAAAACACATTAGCCGTAACAATAAAAAAAAATCGTACTCCAAAATACTTTTTATTTTAAATTGTAAAAATACGTAAAATTTATGAATATCAATTATTATTTACTTAAAAAGGATATATGCTGCGGCTGCAACTTTTTGTGTTACGGCTGTAACACTTAGAGACTCAGAATTATAATAAAACGCCAAATAAATATAATTTGATGAATAATATATTCGTGTTGGTATGTGTGTGTTTTATTATCTAAATGAATTTAGAAATTAATTTAAATTCTTCTTACAAATATTAAGCTAACTTACACAATTCTATTTCCCTCGCGTATTTTTCGAAAATTGTTCTGTTGTCGAATCGTTGCTTAAAAATTATATCATTACCAACGAAACATTTAATAACAACTTAAAATAAAGTATTAAAGCGGTAACACTAGACGTGTAAACAAACAATAACATGATACATGTAAACAATTAAGTCAATTAATATTGGTATTCGAAAGTTGACATTACTAATTTAAACATTTCTCAACATACAGTTATTTTCAAACATAAAATTCAAAAATTAAGTTATAAAATATAAAGTCTGATAAATTTAAATTTGCTCCGCAACAATATATGTATATATGTATATATTTTTTTTTAAATTTAAGCTTTCACGAATTAATCCCCATTTTCGCTATAGTTCAACCCAATGTGCATAGGTTTCATTTTATAATAATGATTGTTATTTAATGTTCAAAAACAAAAAAGGGTCTAAAAATTACTTAACTTTACCCCATAATCGCTCTTTGTGGGAAAATTTTACACCTTCTTTGTTGTTGTGCAGACTTTCAACAAATTAATTCATAATAAATTAATAAAATAATAAATGGAGTCATTCCATTTAAAACCAACACGAAAAATTAAAATTTTTGACTTTTCCTCTCCGAATTTAATGATATTTGGTACAATCATTATTCTTATCAAAGCTAAGACTAATTCAAAATTTCAGATAATTTCATCTGTGGTTCGCGAAATATCGCGGTTTGAAAGTGCAAAATAACTTAAAATATGTACAAAGTTGCATACACAAAATTACAAATATCTTTCGAAGTATATTGAGATGTCATATTATAGGTATCAAAATTACCTTTAATATGACGTGTAACATGACTTTTTTCTCAAAATCAAAATGGTCCATATCTCGCGATTTTTCGTTCGCGGGTAAATATCTCGAAAAGTGGTCTTTTTAAAAATTTAAAAAAAATATATGTTAATGATGAAAATCCATCTCAATAAATCTTATATAATAAATACTTCGAAAGATATTTGTAATTTTGTGTATGCAACTTTGTACATATTTTGAGATATTTTGCACTTTCAACCCGCGATATTTCGCGAACCACTTGATGAAATTATCTTAAATTTTGAATTAGTCTTAGTTTTGATAAAAATAATGATTGTACCAAATATCATTAAATTCGGAAGTGGTGAGAAAATCAGCTGGTTGGTTTTAAATGGAATGACTCAATGTCTTTTAATTTTTTGGCCGGGGTCTCAAAGAAAAACAAATTCTGAAATAGAGATTGATACTTGTTGTAATTATGCGTATTTTGAGCTATTTCTCGTTGATGTGTCAAATATAGTCTACGCAGTAGAGAGTTTCATAGCATGGATTACTGTGTGAACTTTGTTTTTTGTTATTTTACAAAAAATATGGAAATAAATTGAATAAAACATTTTATGGACATTTTGAAAATTACGCAAAAATTCGCCTTTATTTGGGTGAAAATTTTAAGTTTATCTTGATAAAAAATTTACTAGTCTGGACACTAAGTTAATCAAAAATAACAAAATTAATAGTTTCTTAACGGTTACTTTATGAGTTCATTTGCATTTTATTAATTTAAATTCGCAACTGCACTTTTCGTTTGTCTGATACACATTCACACGCATCCGTTCACATACATATCTATTGTACATATGTATATGCCGTTATTACCTCTCCCGTATTTATCTTACGAATTTAAACAATTTATTACGCATACAAATACTTATCATGTTTATGTTTATTGATTGTACGCGGTAAAAATACAAGCATTAGAATTTAAAACTATGCCAAGTGCAACAAAGTTTGTGTTTTTTTATTTCTGTATTTTTTTACTGTGAGTGTAAACTAAATTCATGTACTTACATATTATATATGTATGACTATGACTACCCACTTTCAAGGATAAGTTCAAAATTTCAAGTGCAGTAATGTTGACGTGCCGTGTATGTATGTTTGTACATAGAAAAACAGTTTAATACGAAAAATTCTTCCACACGCATATACAGATACATATGTATCAGAGATGGAAATGTTGATACTATAGTAATTTTTCTACTATAGTAGTTCTCATTTATTATCAGAGACCGGATTTTAATACTAAAAAAACAATCTTTTTATATTTATTTCAATCGAAAAACAATCTTTAATGTTCAAAAAATAATTAAAATCCATCATGATTTTTTTTATTTTCATCAATATTTTAATTTTTTTCATCATGATGGAAATAGAAATATAAATATCTTTTGTGATATTTATTTCAAAAGTTGAAAATTATTTTGAAATTATAAACAACAACAATTTCATTTGAATAAAAAAATATTTTGAAAACAAAACAAAAGTATGAATAAAATGAAATTGAAAAAAGATTCGGCTGTGCCGAATCTTTGATACCCTTCACCATATTACCATCTTACCATCTTATCGACATCATATTACCATATTACCGACAATTAATAAAATTTTCGCCTTAACGTATGCTTGCATATTTTCTAAATCTAAATTTTTTTCAAACTACGAAAATTTGAATATGAAAAAAAAAAACAATCATAACAGGCTTTGCTTTTAAAAAAGAAACAACAACAATTCCATATATATTTATTTTTGTATGTACAAACTGACTGAATACACAAAGAACAACAACAACACTGTTATTCATTATATTACTGCTGTTGCTAACTAAACTACTTGTCTATACAAAAAACAAAAAACGTCACTAATAGTCATTACAATGCTTAATATACATGTTTGTGTATGTATTTATGTATATTCTTAACAGATATGTTTTAGTTTTTAAAAATAAACAACTACAATTCCATATCTATTTATTTTTGTACAGACTGCATATACAAAGAACAACAACAACACTGTTATTCATCATATTACTGCTGTTGATAACTATACTACTTGTCTATACAAAAAACAAAAAACGTCACTAATAGTCATTACAATGCTTAATATACATGTTTGTTGGTGTATTTATATTCTTAACAGATTTGTTTTTGGGCCATAACTCTGTTGATTATGAACGAATTTGGTTTATTAAAAAAACCGAAATTTTATAAAAATATTTATGACTGATCTATATAAAAATAAAAATCTATAGCTTGAACAAGGGCTTCAAAAATAAAAAATTCGTTTTCCCCGATATCTCAGTTATTACTGAACCGATTTATTTAATTTTTTCAGAACAAAAATTCAGAAAATAATTTTCGAGCCCCCTTTAAAAATTCGAAGTCCCTGGTATATGCAGAGGCTTCAGAAACTAAAAAACCGGTTCTAAAAACCGGTTTTTAAAGCATATCTCCACCATTTATAAACCGATCTTCCTGATTCAAAAAACTGAAATTTTATAAAAATATTTGTGACCGATCTGTATAAAAATAAAAATCTATAGCTTAAACCAAGGCTTCAAAAAATAAAAAATGCGTTTTGTCCGATATCTCAGTTATTACTGAACCGATTTATTTCATTTTTTCAGAACAAAAATTCAGAAAAAAATGTCCGAGAATTCTTTGTAAAAACGAAGTCCGTAGTGTATACAGAGGCTTCAGAAACTGGAAAACCGGTTCAAAAAACCGGTTTTTTTAACATATCTCCGCATTGTATGAACCTATCTTGCTGAATTCCAATAGCAAAATTCTCGAAAGCATTTCCGATCGTTTGACATACATATTATATATGTCAGTTATCGGTGGGCTTCATAAACGCCATTTCAACCGACACACGGACGGACGGACGGACATGGTCCAATCGTCATCGCTTCTTACAAGGATTCCGAAAATATAAACTTTTTTTCTCTCCGACGAAAATTGTGGAAATTACAAACGGAATGACAAACTTATATATACCCTTTACACCTGTGGTGAAGGGTATAAAAACAATAATTTGAAATTTTTTTCGAACTGATATTTATCGTTAAAGATATTTATCGTAAAAGATATTTATTTTTTTCATCATTGATGGATATTTATTTTAAAAATAAAAATCCCTCACATATTTTTTTCAACAAATGAAAAAATTAAAATTAAAGATATTTATTTTGATTGAAAAATAAAAATAAAAGGTTTTCGGGTGCTTGTTTATTATGAATATCAACTACTAACGCCATACTAAAAATATATTCACTGTTTAACATTTTGTGTTCCATATTGCAGCATTATATTCATGTGGTATACTAAAAATTGCAGCTTTTGTTTACAATTTAAAGCAACATACTTAAACAGTATTCAACTTGTTTGTCATATATATATTCTGCAACCTCGTGCTGCAGTGTGCTCGTTGAATTTTGCCGAAAATATATTACACACCAGTCAGTGTTTTCTTTGTTATGCTGGATATTTTTCTCTATTTGAAAATTTGCGCTTTGATTTTTCTGCTATAGTAGGTAATTTAGCAGTCTTGTTTTTGCAATTTCGATGCTTTGTGTGTCAAATAACACATATTGAAATGTAACCTATTGTGCATATTGTATGTTGGTATGTACGTTTGTATATATGTATAGTGTATGTTCGTAAGTATGTTTATGTTTTTTATCTTTCACACAAGAATGTCTTGTGAAGTTGAAATTATCAACAAAAAGACTGCTATACATTGTACTATAGCAGCAAAATCAAAAGGAACAATGTGTGTTCAACAAAATTGTGCGTGCGCAACTCTACAGAAATATATTTTACTTCGTGTGCAATGGTTTGCTTTTGCTGCTGCAAATTGGAAAGACGCGTCACAAATTTAGTAGTATAACGATGTTATAGTGTGGATATTTCTAGTTGTTATGTATTGTATAAATGAAACATTTGTATATTTATTGCACAGTCGTAAGTGAAATTTTTTTAGCTAGAACTGCATATTTAAACCTTGCTATTTGTCATTTGATACTGTCAAACGTTTAGCTGGATATTCCACAATTAGAATTACAAATAACATTTTAAAGATATATAATTATGGAGATTTTTGAATAGAAAGCTATCAGCCTAACTACAAAAGCAGAAAAATCGATTTTAAACCTAAAAGTCGATTATTATTTAAAGTTTTTTACCATAAAGCTTTTTTTAAACAAAATGTTAAAATTTAATTTTAAATTTTAAAATAAGCTTTTTGGTTTTTATAGTATTGAAAGTACATGTATAATTCGTTTTTACAATTTTTTGAAATTTCCTTTTGTTATTTCAATTCATTGAAAAATATTTTCAAATGTTTCAATGTATGAGTTTTAAAAAGCTTTTAAAATAAATTTTTAAATATTTCTTATGGTACGGAAAAACAAAACTTCTATTTTAAAATAAAGTTGACTTTAATAAAAATAATAAATAGAATTTTAAAATCTTTTGCGGTTTTTAAACACCTTTGATTTAGATTTGCAATTGGTAATGAACACTATCTCTGACTAAATGCAGGAGTTCCCAAAAAATTAGGCGCGTAATTACGACAATTTAAATAGTTTAGACCATAGAATAGAACTAGAAGTTTATGTGAGAGAACCATTTCATTAAAAAAATTACTCTCTCCACACATACGGGTACTGCATGATATAAAAAAGAAGGTAGTTTCACTTTCTCTTTTGGTAGCCATGATTTACCTTCTGACGTTTATGGGAATTATGACATATCGTGCTACCGTACTTATACTCATAATCTTACTTTTTATTTTCAATTTGCTTGTTATATTTCAAATTAAAAAAAAAAATAATAAAAGGAAAAATTAAAATTATCATCAAATTTGTTTTAAATTAAAATAATCTAAAAGAATTATAAATAAAGAACTCTATCTTCAATACCACATTTTTGCTAAATCAAATCGTCAAGGATTAAACCTAGAACAAATACAAAAACAGGAAAATCTTTTCGTGGCTTTAAATTGTGAACATATTTACAAAATCTTTTTTTTTTTTTTTTTTTTAGATAACTAAAGGGCTCCTATATAGACTGATCACTGATGTCATTATGTGTTAAAATCTTTGAAGATAGATACGATTTACCAGCACAAAATAATTATTTAACTTGTTTCATTTCCTGAATGACTCGGAAAAACATCAGACAACAATCTTCAGTAAAAAGAACATAGCCATTATACGTGAAAATGTGTATTCAAAGTGTATTCGTATAAAACTTGTAGCTTCAGCAGGATGGTTACGTCCAATCGAACGCTACTATATTATAAAAGCCACATAAACATGTTGTGAAACGTGTGTTACATTATTCAACTAATTTTAATAAGAAGGTTTTATTTTGAAGTTAGTGTTATTTTAACAGATATAACTAAAAAATATGTTTATCCTTTTGTCTCAAAATATATTTGGTTTATATGTTTTTTTTTTTTATTTTCATCTATATATTCTTGGCATAAGCGCTGAATGGTTTATAAATAATTTGAAATAAAAGTCTAATCCTCAACCATTGCATAATTAGTTTCAATGTATTTTCCTTATTTTTTATGTGGCAACGATATTCTCAAGTGTTTACAAAAATAAAACTTCAGAAAATTCCGATAAACTTCAAATTATTTTTTGTGAGAGAGAAGTAGAACTACCTTGTTCTTTATATCATGGTTTAGACAAACTAAATTATTGAAACATTTCTGCTGTAAGTTTAATGTATACAAACAATTGTAAACTCTAAAATATAAAAATCATTACTAAAAACTACAAGTTGTGTATGCTGTGTAAATCAAATTGAATTTCAAAAACATCAGATAATGAATTATATTTTAACAAAACTAAAGCTGAAGTACACAATTTTAAGGAATTTATCCTGGGAGACTTTTTTCTCCGTCTTTGAATTTTGCGCTAAATAAAAAATAACTCAAAGATTAGAAATTTATTTTGGTACTGGAATATATTTTCATATTCCATCCCTGATATGTATGTAATTTCGAGTATCTTTGTAGACATAATAAATACGAAACTTATACATCACCCTTCACTAAACATTTAATTAATAAATTTACATGAATAAACACATGTATGTATGAATAAAGCGAGGAAATGCTTTTTTTAGATTTCGATGTAGGAAGACTTCTCAAACGATCCGTATTGATGGATTTATTGCATTTTCGTGAACAAAATCATTTAAAATCATTTCTAATGGTCCATACTTACTATAATGCAACAATGCAATATTTTACACATCAAAGGGAAAAGTCTAAAATGACGGTTTATGTACCTTTACATTTTAGAGATTTTTTTAATATTTCATTCATACAGGATCATAATTTTTTGATATCCATTCGAGTCAAAACTTAAAAGTTTTTTTGGACAAAATGTTCTAGACCCGAGACTTTCAATCGCTAGTAGGGAACTGAAGATCAATATTAAATTTTTTTAAAGAATTTTTTCTATATTCAGCTCATTAATACGCATCGATTGAGGGGTCTTCCCATACTTACATACATATACAGTTACGAACCAAAAAATAGGGTATTTGAAATTTTTTGAGTTTTTGACAAAATTTTATGCAAAAAAAATTCTGACGAAAATTGTGAAAATTAGAAACGGAATGATACACAGTGTGCGATTCAAAAAATGAAATGAAAATAATTATGGAACTTCGGAACGGCTGTTCCGATTTCCATGAAATTTCACATGGTGATAGTAGAGGTGTAGGCGAGTTTAAGTTTTGAACTTGGACCATACAGACCAACAGGGGAGAGTCCGTTCAGAAGTTCCATAATTATTTCCATTTCATTTTTTCACACCTGTGGTGAAGGGTATAATAATTGAAGAAAAATTGAACTCCACCCAACAAACCAAGAAACGATACAGTATCATTAATGATATCATAATTTTAAAATTATGTAATAAAATATCGAAATAATTTTTTCTTAGAAAAAAACTTCAAACATTTTCTGGAAAATAAAATTAAATTGAAAATTTTTTTATTAGAAGAATATTTTATGAATATGAAAATTATATTTTACATAAAAAATAAGAGGATAGGATAAAGGAACCAATATCAGCTCCGATTTATAGGGTAATTGTCTTTGGATTACAAAAGTTTCGTATTACATGTAAAATAATTTGGAGCAGCATGGACTTTAGTATATTATTGACATTTTATTAATTTTTGAGAAAATACTTTGAATATAATATAATAATATAATCCAATCTTAGCATATGTATGTATATATTTTGCAACATACTGCTAAATTATCGCGCTGCTTAAATTTAACGATATCATTACTAATATCGTTATTTTCAAAAATTATGATCATATTCGAGTGTACCTTTTAGAAACCAACCTATATCATTTTAGAATTATAAATGATATCATTCTGGCTTCTTTATCACCGAAATGATATCGTTATGACATCATTACGATATCATGTGTATTGTTGGGCCAATAAAATGTTGTGATGTTTTACCCCTAGTCTACATGTAAACATTTTTTTGTCGGCTATTGTTAAATTCTATCTCTCACTTTAAAATGTTACGCTGAAACAAATAAGAAATCTATTGCTCATTTTTTTTTGCAATAAAAGTTTAAACACAAAGTTGAGAAATCAAGTTTAACATAAGCTTTTAAATTTATTGTTTTATTTAAAAATTTTGCTCTCTTTATCAAAAAACAAGGTGCAAAGAGAATTAATTTTGTTTTAAATAGACAAATAAAAATGCAAAAATTAAAATTTTCGGAAAAAGACAATTTCAAATTTATATTTTTTATTTCTTTCCACATAAAATTGGAAATAAAAATTTTTTCCCGTTATTTTGGCGACGTTATTTCTTATATTAAGAAATATAAATTTCTTCGTGCAGACGTATAGTTAAACAGATAAACAATTTTCAAACAATGTGCAATAATTCACTTTTAGAGAACATTTGTAGCCTACCAAAATCACTTTATGTGATATGTATAGTATTTAAAATAATTTTCAGATGTTTTCCTTGCATGTGTGTGTATTTATGTACGACAGTTGCATGCCGCTGTAATTGTCGGCATTTAGTTGTCGATTGGCTTTTCGAAAAGCTAAATGTGTTCAGAGATTTTTGTTTAAATAAATAATCATAGATTTAAGTTGTGAAATGTTTGTACTTACAAATATTGTAATTGTTGTTTATGGTTTTTTTAAATAAGAAGGTTTAAATCATAATAATCGATATCGAGTGTTCCGTTTCGCGATATTTTGTATGAAAATTTATATAAGCGAAAATACTTATGATATTTTTGATTTGATGTATGACTCTGCAATTAACAGTTATGACAAACTTACATGTAGTATGTCAGGGTGTAAATGCATTATTAAATGTCTAATTAAGGCAGACAAACATTTTAAATACAATCAATTTTAAACAAAAAAAAAAAAAAAAAAAACAAATGCAACAAATGCTGTAGAATTTTGAAATAAATAAAAAAAATTTAGAAAAGAAAAATGTATATTTCAGTTGCTTTCAAAAATAAAATAACGAATTAATGCACGGAAAGCGTAACCATAACTAATTTAAGATAAAATAAATTTTTTAACGGCTGATAAATAATAAACTATTATTTAAATAAAAAAATGCAGCAATAAAAACATTAACAGCAAAAAATTATACTGTTTCCAAAATATGGCATGTGAAAATGAATATGAAGAAAATTTAGAAAATCTTCGAAAACTGTTTAGTGAAAGAAATATTGTCTCATTTAGTATAAAACATATCAAATGTACCGCTGGCAGCAGCTCCGGTGATAATTATATGTCTGTTGTAAAACGTTTGCAGATACAAGGACACACGAATACTAATGCCCATAATGAAGGTATGTTCTAAGTTTAAAATTAAATAAGTTCATTACGTACATACAGTGCACAGTGTGGGCAATCACAAACATTTTGGTAATAAATATGTATCTCCTGCGAGATAAGCTGCAGGGTGTCAAAATTGTCCACAAGTTCGAATTCAAATATTAAATAAAAACTTTTATGAAGACCTTGATGAAATGATAAATAGTTTGGCGGTTATTTTGAAATTATTATCGAAAAAAATAATTTGTCGTACAAAATAATTTTTTTTTTTTTTTTTTTTTCATTAAAAGTTCTTTTAAGAATTAAAAAATGTTCAGTATTTGTCATAGTTTTTCTGAATTTTGAAATTGAAGTAACATTTTTGAAATCTCTAATAGTATCTTGGTTTATTAATATTTCAAACGAAATTTTCAACGATTGTTAATTTTATCATTTAAAATGATAAAGTGTAGCAAAATTTTGGATTTTTCTAAAAAGAATCCCACAGTTTCCAAAAAAGGATATTTTTTTTTTTTTTTTTAATTTTGCCCATAAAGTCCACTTTTATTGCAGGTTTAGAAATAGCCATTTTCAAATTCTTTGGAACACATTAGAGTTTTCGAAACTGAATTCGGTTTGCAGAACTAACTTTTTATTTTAGAGAAAAAACAGTATAGACACTTTTTCAGCCTTAAAGCACACACAAAATTATAACTTTTGCAATTTCCAATAGTCGGACTTAGAAGAGATATCCACTTCTAGTTTTTTATTCGATGGATAATTTTGTTATTAAACTAATTGGATAAAAATTTTACAATATCGGATAAAAGTATTGGGCTATATATTAAAAATATCAAAGATAAATGGCTGAGGTGGAATAAGGAAAATAAAAAATTTCTCAACAACGAAGAAGCTGTTAGTATTTTATATCAAGGAGTTATATGAAGATGATTTTAGTAAAATTAATATAAGATGATATATTATTAAAAAACTCAATGTCAAAAACTTTTAGATAATAATGTAGACCTTCATTTAGTAGCTTTTAATATACATGGTTTGTCAAATAATTTTTTCAGGATTTTTTTTCAGTATGTGTGTAATTTCGATGTTTTTGCCTTATTTGAAACCCATAAAGAACAGCAAAATACTGATAACGGTGGTGGTTGTTTGTATAAGTTTAGAAAAAATTTATAAACTCTAACATAACACATAATTATCAATTGAAAGATGGAGTAACGGTTCTAAAAATAAAAATTTCTTCTGTAGATTTCAGTATAATACCTGTACAGTATAATACAGATGTGCACAGTGGTCCCAAATCGATTTTTTTGGAATAAAATCGTTGGAGATATATATTTTTTTTAATATATTTGAATTTATCTATTGTGTCTTCTTAAAAATAGAACTAACAATAAGTATTCAAATCTTAAATCTAAAAATTATAATTTATCTGGTCCAAACAGTGTCAGACGATAAACATATTTTCTTGTTGACCTCATATACGGAACAGGTATGACGTATTTCTTCTTTTCAAGCGTAAGTAGCCATTAGGGAATGGTAAACAATGCCAAAAATCGATTTTCGATTTTACGATCAACTTTTTTCATTTCGATTTTCAAAATCGATTAATCGGTCCCCAAAATCGATTATATTTTGAAATCGATTTTTTATTGATAAAGTGAAATAAAATGTATGTATATCAAAAACAACTAAAAAATAAACCTATGAAATGACTTCAAATATGCAGGTCACAAATAATACATGTATAAAAGTTATGTATATAAAATAGAAATCTGAATATTTAATTTATCCATCAAATCCATCTTCAGTAAGGCGTTGTAAAAAAGCCTTACATTTAAATCAATGCTCACTACTAAGCCTATTCTTTGTTGGGCTATTATAAGAATAGACGTTTACACAGTACTGATATTGCCAGTATTTCCAAAAATTTTCGAGCTATTTCATTAATATTTGAATAAAATGTTTTAATTTTTTAATCCTTCGGAGGATTTAGACGATTTTTTTTTTAGAATCTGAAACCGTGCCACAGAATTGAATACCACAGCACCATATTGGCTTTAGAATTGAGCTGTAAAGCAATAGTTTACAGTCTAAACTCAGCTTAGAATTTTTTCCAATGAGCCAGTTAATCTCAAGTGCTTTCAACTTCATTTGGGTTAACTTTGCATCAATGTGAGTTTTGTAGATCATTGATAGGCACAAAGAGAGGACATACAAAGCCATTGGTCGATCTATATAGAACTGAAATTGAAAATTTAAATTTTCTTAAGATGTTTGTTGTGCGAATTATCTGTTTATTTCGAATTTTTACTTTTTTTTTGACATTCATGTTGTGTATGTGAAAAGAGCGAATACCCACTGCACCAGGGTGCTATGGGTGCCGACCAATGATCTAGATGTTTGGGTATATCTTAATTATTTATTCAAATAGTTGGACATGATTCTCTCCTCAATGTGAAGGTTATGTGTATGCATTTCTGTTCGTTTAGTTTTATTTCCACTGCCTAACCATGTTTCTAGATCAGATACATGATATTGTAAGAGTATAGATGCTTCTTGGGAGTTTTCATGAACTCCGAGAATAGCTGCGTCGTATGCTAATGTTAATATATGGGTTCGACTATTTGTTGGCATATCAAAGGTAAATATTAAGTACAAAAAAGGGCCCAGTATACTTCCCTGGGGTGCTTAGGAAGTCTCCTTCTTTAAGGATAAACTTCCGTTGAGTTAAATAGCTTTCAAGTAGCTTGTGTGTATTTGTGGGTAAATTTACTCTTATTTATATAGCAAGCCTTCGTGCCATACCTTGTCAAAAGCTTGCGAAACGTCGATGAAGAGAGCAGAACAAAATTTATTTTCTTCAAAAGCCTTGGATATAGGTTAGGTTAGGTTGAAAGAGGATCACACAGAAACTGTGTGTATTCACAAGACCAATTATGCTGATCCATAGTGCATCCTCAAAAAGAAAGAAAAGAGAAATAACAAAGTAAGAAAAACTAAATAAAAATAAAATAAAATATATATATATAGCCTTGTTAATCCATTCGGGGTCTTGATTATCTTGTTGCTGGACCTCCATTATTACTTGTTATATGCATCTTTGTTGCCTTAATAAATTTCAAAATCTTTAATGGACTTATCCCTCTTAAATCTTCCGGGAATCAAAACATTTAAATCTAAAGCGCGATAGTGCAGCGCACTCGCAGAGGAAATGAAATGTATCCTCTTCCTCCTCGCTGCACCATCTGCAGTTGTTATTATCGCATAACCCAATTTTCTTAAGAAAATATTTTAAGTCGTTATGACCCGTAATAATACCTACATACATTCTCAGTTCATTCTTTTCCATATCTAGAACTTTCCTCAATGTATTGTTATCCCTTGGTTTCCATAACGCCTTTGTCTGCTTATATCTCGATGAGTTATCCCAGAGTGCATCGGCTTCCACTTTGAATTTATCTCTTATTTTTCGATATATATAATCTAGTCCAGGATGGATGTCTTCACATGCGTTAGTCGATTCCATATCTGCTCCTGTTCGTGCTTGTTCATCAGCTATTTCATTACCTTGAATATTATTGTGACCCGGTACCCATCACAGTTTTAAAAAGTGTTGTTCGTTGAGAACTTGTAGATCTTTGCGACAACGGCTGACCACTTTTGATCTAATATTCCTGCTACAAAGTGCCCATCGCTCATAAATATCGGCATCATAGATATTAGTCTTGCTGCTTCACACACTGCAAAGATTTCAGCTTGGAAAATACTACAAGCATTGTTCAGTCTTGAGTTGTGTTTGATACCTAACTTTTTACTCTTTCCTGTATTTTAAATATCCAGTTCAATTTATGGTCGTAAAAAACGCCTAAAAAATTTTGCTCCATTTGAAAGTTCCAAAGTTCTACCACCTCGTTTCGGTGGGTTAAAAGCGGGTATTCTCCTTCGGCCTGTGAAAAGTACCAGTCCTGTTTTCTGAGGATTGATACCCAAACCACAATCGATAGCCCATTTATTTAATACCTTTAGAGCACCTTCCATTACCTCTGCAATAGTACTCGGAAATTTACCTTTTACTAGTAGCACTAGATCATCTGCATATGCCACTACTCCTACACATAATGTATATAACATTAAAAAGACTGTGTGTTTGTTCAATAGTGCTATGTTTTCTTCTAAAACCAAATTGATAATTCGGGATGCAATCAGTTCGATTCATTATCAGGTTCAACTTGTTTATTAATAGCTTCTCGAACAGCTGTGATATATTTGATAACGGGCTGATGGGTCTATACGATTCTACTTTAGTATGAGAGTTATCAATGAAACCTTTCATTCTGATGGATAGTATTATTTTAAACGCTATCCTGGTAATACAAAGGTCTTTTTGGAGTTTAAATCAACAATAGCCTTCCCGATGTCTCGAATCTCAAAACAAAGGGGTTCAACTGCTCTATACGTGTTAGCAGAATTTTCTACTGAACTAATTTATACTTGTGAAGAGAGTAAATTTTCTTTTCTGAGCCAATTAAAAGAGTTGAACTTCTACTTGTTTATGTTGCATAAGCTGCAGATTTCTTTACATTTCAAATTATTCAATAATTTTTTTATTTACTTTTGATGATACATTAGGGTGACATCGAAAAATGTTTTGCATAAAAAATAGATTTGATATTTTTAACGATTATAAGCAAGTAATATACAATAAAAAATTTTAAATAATGAGAACAAATTTTAGGATAAATAAAATAAAACTATGAATTTTAGTTGAAGAAAACTCTTGAAAAGTAGAAGCAACCTAATGTAAATTTAAGCTTCAAGCTTTTTGTTTATTTTCTTGTCAACTTAATTTTGAAACGAAATATTACATAAGTGTGAGCTTTTACTAGTGCATTCAAAAAACTTTCAGAAACCCGTTTTTCGAGTTATTTGAAAAATTGCCTTTTCAAAAAACCGGTTACGAATACAGTTTTATGTAAAAAAAAACCGGTTTTTATTAAATAATTACAAATTTATAGGAAAATTTGTTTATTTTTTCACAACATTTGTTATTAAAAAACATAAATTCTTATATATATATTAATATAAATTAAATTTTTTAAATTAATATTTTTTGTAAATAAAAATTAGTATTGATTTCAATTAATTTTTTATTTAAAAAAAAAAAAATATTTACTCTAAACTGGAAATCGAAAATATACGTTCAATAATATAACTTTTCCAACTTTTCTGTTCTTTTGTTGCATTTGTCCAGGTATAAAAAGTCGTCATATAACGAAGAATGCGATTGTAGGTCTTTTTTCGGTTGTGAATGCTGTTTTTCAGAATTAAAATACCATTAAAAATAAACGATTATATAAGTCGATTACATAATTCTTGTGCGTATTGAGTGTTAATTTTTTTCATATTCATATTGTTTTACAAATCTTATGAATTGCTTCTCCCTCTATTAGAGTTGCAGAATCTTTTGAAAGCTTTAATAGCTATTTCTAATGGTTGAAAAGGGACTTATACCAAACTCTAATAACGCATGATTAACACATTTGTTGATTCTTAAAAACTGTTCAATCATTTTGGAAAAAGAGTTCCATCTGTGTTTTACGTCGCAAATTAATCTTAGCTCTTTACCTTCTTGCTTTTGTATAAAGTTTTGCTGTTCTTTTTGCTTTTTACTCGATTTATTGAAGAGTTTTACATATTTACGTAATTTTCTAATTACTACTCCAACCTCGCAACAGATTGTCAAAATATTATCAATATTGACATCTGCTTCTGTATTTTGGATATCAAATTCAATAATGTACACTATGAAAATATAATAAAAGAAAAAACTGGGTGTTTTAGTAAAAAAACCTTAAAAGTACCTTTCATTAAAAAAACCGGTTTACCGGCATGTCGAATAATTGGAAAGTAGAAATTATTCGAAAAAAAATTTCGTTGACGTTTCACCTTATATGGGAAGTGGGCGGACCACGCCCATTTTAGGTTTCTAAGTTTATATCGATCCTCGAACTATCTATTAGGGTATCCAATTATTCGGGTGTTCATATTAATCGGTTTATTCGACAAATAATTATTCGAGGTTAAAAGTTGATCGGTAAATAACCGATTATTGAGAAATTATTCGATTAATCGAATAACCATAGTTATATATGTAAAACATATAAATTACACAAATTATAGCATTTAATCTATTGAAATAGTAACTTAGGAACATAATATAAGATCAATTATTTTACAAGGGGATCATTTCGTAATTGTTTTCTCCTATTTGTATGAAAAAAAAGAAAAATTTTAGCTGATACTATAAAATATTCTCCTAATTCCGCTTTATTTAATACATTTTTCACGTAAGTGTATTTTCTGTGTAAGAATGATAATTTGTTAATCGTGTCTAAATTAATATTTTTTGGGTGCATTTAGGAGATGACAATCAAAAGTGTTATGACTTGTGTAACTTTGAATTTACATTAATCAAAGTAATGTTTTACGAATTTCTATTGATACAAGTTTAATTATTTATGAAGATATAATATATATTACCTTTTCTTATCGCTTTTTATAAAACATTCTAACCCAACAAAAAATGTATCCAAAGGAGTTAGTAAGATACTTAAATTGTGATCCAGAAATAGTACAAATTCATATAATTTTAAATGAATTGAATTTTTTGATACATTTCGGTTAACCAGTTATTCGACAAAAATTATTCGATTTATTCGTTATTCGAAAATAGACAGTTTTAAATTATTCGGACAGTTAATCGACAAAAATTAACCGGATAACCGAATGACGGTTAACCCTACTATCTATACAAAATTTCGTTATCGTACAAGCTTTTGTTTAAGAGATATCAGCAGAAAAGTATGAAATGACACCCTGTGTTTCTAGTATTTTGCCCATAACTTTTTTGTTTATATGAGATAAATATTTGAGCCAAATTTCGTCCCCGTATGTTGTCCCTATCGAACCCTATCCTGCTTTCAACAGACAGACAGACGGACGGACGGACATAGCTAGATCGACTCAGAATCTAACCAGTACCCAGAACATATATACTTTATGGGGTCTTAAATGATTCCTTCGATATATTACACACGAAATGACAAAATCAATATACTTAAAATCCTCTGTATTTTCTTCAATAAGCTTCAAATTGAGAAAATAAGCTTTATTTGTGATCACTCATAAAATTTCATAAAAATTGGAAATTTGGTCTAAAATCATTAGAAACTTAAAATCCTCTGTATTTTCTTAAATAAGCTTCAAATTGAGAAAATAAGCTTTATTTATGATCTTTTTGATTGTGGGTATAAAAATAAAAAATAATAAAGAAATCCAAAAAATTTTTCTTTAATTTAATTAATGTTTCGTATTTAACAAAATAATTTATAATTCAAAAATAAAATCATCAATCTCTAAGAAAAAATCCAACAAAACGAAAACAACTCGCATGTACATACTCAATTTTGCACCTGAGGGATTTTATAGTATTTTTAAAATATTATTTTGCCACAATAAAAATATATTGGAATATAATATAGTGTAGTTTATAGATATGGGTCAGTAGATTATAACATTTTTAGAATTTGAAATATACCTTTAATATTGGGAGCTATATCCGAAGGTCCGATTTGCGGACTTCGCGGTTTTAAAATTTTATATCCAGAATACCAGTTGACCAAATTAAATTTTTTAAACTGTATTAGAAAGACAAGAAATTATCCTTTTTAAAAAGTATATACGCATTTAATTTATCAGCAAAACTATGTTGAATATTTAAGTATGTCCTTTAATAAAGTGTGGGTCAAAAATAGATACAACTTCAAAATAATAGAGGAAAAAAATCAAAAACTGATTTTGTGTCTTAATTACACTGGTCGACAAAAAAATCCTCCCCCATAGACGAATAGTTGGACTTGATGAATTTTGATGTGCTAAACACGAATCTGCTTTCAGTTTTTTTCCATCAGGTCTGGATTTTTTTTTATGGGCGTGTCTAATATTTCGCCCATAGTAAAGCCATTACTCTAATATATTTTCTCATAACTCAAGAACGTCTTGTACGACTGATCAAAGTGATATATCAAAAGATGCGGACTAAAAATATCTTCCCCAAACTTAATTTTTTTATGTGCTCAATAGTTTCGGAGTTATTTTGATAAAAATACCCATGGTACATACAATTGAGTAGAAATACAGTGGTGGCCAAAAAAAAAAATTTTTTCAGAGTTTTGAATAAAAATTTTCACCATTTTTCAAGAAAATAAATTTTAATGTTTTCGGTACTAATTACCGAATACTACGGAAATATTAACTGGACAAAATATATAAATTCAGCTCAAAGACAATTTAGATAGCTATATATTAAAGTTAAATTTATCTTAATTGGACGAACCGTTCTCGAGTTATACAAGTGTGACAGCCTAAAGGCGAGGTCATAGTAGTCATGCCCATAAAAAAAATCAATACGTGATAGAAAAAAAGTAAAAGCTGATTCTTATTTAGCACGTTGAATTCCATATAATCCACCTATTTTTTTATTTAAGACGAAAAACATTTTTTTTTTTTTTTGCCCACTAGTGTATTTCCACTTATCTATAGGTATGCATGGGCATCCTAACTTAACTGTCTAAACCAATCAAGATTTGTGAATCCATTTTTATGATACGTGGCTTTATTTACTCGTAGTTTTGCCAGCTTTGAGATAAAGATGATAAACTTAAATATTTTTGATGTTTTCACTTTTAAAAAAAGTTTTAGTAAAAAAAAGAAATCTTGAATTTTGCATGAACAATTTTTTTACCGACACTTTTTTCGAAATATCTCCTAAAATGTGATAGTAGAGCGATTTAAAGCTAATTTTATTCCGCATATCTTGGTGTATCATTTATATAAATCGTGCATACCGTTCTCAAGTAATAATGAAATATACTCGAGTAATCGACATATTTAGAGCACAATATTAGACACGCCCCATAGAAAAAAATCCCGATCTGATGGAAAAAACTGATAGCAGATTCGAGTTTAGCATGCGGAATTCCATCTAGTCTATATATGTATATATATATATATATATATATATATATATATATATATATATATATATATATATATTTTTTTTTTTTTTTTTTTTTTGAAGGAGCTCGAAAAAAAATGTTTTCTTTTTTTTTTGTCGACCAGTGTTAAACAGTATAAATTTGTTAATAGGTATTTGAGATAAAGATTTTTAAAGCCGCGATGTCCGAAAAATCGTTTTTTGATATAACACCCGATTTTGGCGGTTTATCGAAAATTAAAAAAAAAAAAAAAATGTATAATAATCTACTAATTTTTATCTGCAAACTATGTTACATTTCAAGTATTTTATCACTGTAGCACCGTGTAATTAGTAAATTTGAAAGTTTATTTAAACTTTAAAACTTTCATTCCAACTCTCATTCATTAGTTAATGTAATAATTAGTGAAGAAGCAGAATTTATTAATACTCCAAATGTTATTTATTATATCATTTTAGATGAATATAGTTTGTCACTCATCATTAAACGACAAATACCAAGTTTATCTCGGCGACAACTTTACCGTTGTGACGAAGCGTTTTGTAATGAGATAAACGCATACAACCACATTGTCCCACTATTGGAACAATACATGACAGAAACTCTATTTCCTAAATGTTACTTTGCTGGTCATGATGATATAGGTGAGATAATTGTTTTAGAAGATCTTAAGGAAATTGGATTTCAAATGCACAACCGTTTGGCTGGTTTGGAAGTTAAATATTGCGAAGTTGTAATGGAGGTATGGAATTAATATTTATATCTGTATTAGAAGTTTTCTATTTAAAATTCATTGAAGGAGTTCCTATTTTTAACTTTGATTTATTTTCACAGCAATTGGCTAATCTACACTCTGCTTCTATAGCTGCAAAACAATTGGATAATGAAATGTTTCGAGATAAATGCAAACAGATTGATGAAATTGTGTATTGTAAGGAGGCAGAAGAATTTTACAAAAATATTCTCGATACTTCAATACAGGAATCTCTCTGCAGTTTAAGAGCATCCAATGTTGATGGTTGTCTAACGGAACCAATACGTTTGATAGAAAAATTACAATGCAAATTATTTGGCCAAATACAAAGTTACATAATAAATTCCGGAGATCATATGAATGTAATGTGTCACGGTGATCTTTGGATCAACAACATAATGTTCACATCGTCAATTGCAAATTTGGCAACAAACAAAATCGGTAACAATACAAACGACTTTTCAAGCCAACATCTAAGCTGCACCCCGTTTAAAGTCAAATTTTTTGACTTACAAGCGATGCGCTATACTTCACCTGTATTTGATATACTACATTTTATTTATACAAGTACAAAACGTGATCTTAGAGAGTTGTACACAAAACATTTGTTAGAAACTTATTGCCTGGCATTATCGGCTAATCTTGAAAAACAATTTGAAAAATCACTCACCAAACTGGATTCATTACGCTCAACCTTTTCTCTACAAAATATTACCGATGAGTATTATAAACACGTTCTATACGGTTTAGCGATATGTATGTGGATTCTGCCAGCTGTCACCTTTGATCCTAATAACATTCCGAATTTGGATGTGATAAGCGAGATAAATAAGACCGCAAAAGAAATTAAATGTACCCAAAAATTAACACCAGAATACCATTCTCGTCTAAAGGACTTGGCATTGGAATTTTATCAAAACGGTTACTTAAACTCTAATCCCAACAGTGATTAATTTATCGTATTACATTTGAGTAGTGATCAAGCAAAAACCCATTAAGTAAATAACTAATATTTAGTAAAAATAAACAATATATAAAGCTGCGATAAACAAAATATTAATAATTTTAATATTGTGCTAACAAATAAATTGTGAATTTATTCAAAGTAAAGATCGCGACTATTAGCACAATATTAAAATTATTAACAATATATAATTTAAATAATTTACGTCATTTACATTAAGGACAAAAATTTGTTAAATAACGGAAATTCGTTAATTAACAAATTTCGTCGATATATGTAATTCTGTTGTAAAATTTTACTGACTTTTGTCGCCACACATCGTTAACTTATGATTAATTTCGGTAAATATTATAATTTATCTAGTCCAACCAAAATCAGATAATTAATATAATTTTTCATGGAATTACTTAGTTCCGATGGATTTCTTCATTTTAAGCGAACGCACAGTGCTTAGTTCCCATACAATGAAGGGACAAAAATAAAAGGAGTTGTCGTAGAAAATTTAAACTTGGTACGCATCGCATTGGCATGTTGATTTAATTAAAATTTCGTTAAAAAATTGACGAAAAATCTGTTAAATTGACGAAAATTTAGTTAAATTGGCAGTAACTCTTAAACAATTGGCAGTAAGAAAAACAACACACAATTTTATTCAATTTAACCTCCCAAAAAGAGGTAAATTTGAATAAATTATCTGTTAATTTAACTAATATTTTTCGTAAATTTTAAAATGGAACAAAGTTTTTTAGTCAATTTGAATAAAATTCTTCATCATGACTTAGAATTTGTAAATTGACTAAAAACATATGGGCCATTATCAAAATTTTTTAACCTGACTGAAAGTGACTTAAATCCTTAATAAGTTTTGTGGTGATGATATTTTAAACAAGTTAGTTAAAGGTCTGAACTCACAAGACTTGAAACTAATAGAGTGCAAAATTTTAGCACAATAGGTTACTTTTTGTAATCATGATTGTTTTCCAAAGTTCAAGAATATAGAAAAACTGATAAAAACTACTTAAGTTTTTCCCATTCTTCTACAATTTTTGTTCGCGCGTTTATACTTTTTGATCTCATTCTAACTAATCGGACTATACAGATAAATTCTGCACCATCTTTGTTGTTGTACAGACTTTCAACAGTTAAATACGGTAGTCGGACTTTGATGACAAAATTTTTTAGTTTTTAAAATTTTTCCGGTTTTTGGGCGGGGTTTGTGCGCCCCTCAACCGAATACAAAATAGGGATTGATGTGCCCGAAATAGTCAACGTAGTAGATAGTCTCAAAGTTTGGAAAACAAGAGCGAAAATTTTTTAAAAAGTCAGTTTTTCGCGAGGCACATTCAAATTTTCATATGGAATTGCTTGGATTACTGCGTGAACTTAGGAGGAGCATTAAAAATAAATTTAATGCAAAAATTTTATGGACTTTTTGAAAATTATGGAAAAATTGCACTTTTTGTTTTTGTATTTCTATATAGAACATTGCAATTAAAAAAAAAATATTGGATATATAGATATAAGAACGTCGATAAATATTAAAAAGAATTTTTTTGTAATAAACTCTAACAAAATATATTTTCATTCAATATATGGAGAAATAACTTAGATTCGATCCCCATTTTTCACAAAATTTTAAGAAATCGCGATTTTTATTGAAAAGAAAATTTTTTAAATTTTACTAGGAAACCCTAAAATATGCTGCATGCACTAATACCATCAAACATTGAAAATATTATAAATTTTATTTGAAATTTATAATATGAAATTACGTGTAATTTTGACAAGAATTGTACATAAACTTCTAGTTTGTAAAAATTTGTTATATGTTCAACTTAAAACCGCTATAACTTTCGCGCCCCTCAAAATTAATATTTTTTTGAAGGACTTAAATCTAAAATTTTTGATAATGGCCCATATACATTTTAAGAAATTAAATAATTTATTTTATTCAAATTGAATAAAATTCTTCAATTTGAATAAATATCTTAAAATTTAGTAAAGGCATGTAGAATTAAATAAATTTCTTTAATTTAACTTATTTCTTTTGGTCGAATTGAAGAAAAATATGTAGAACTGAAGAAATTTCTTCAATACAGAAAACGCATTTTGAAGAAAATTAGTTGAACGACTAATAATAAAATTTATGCACATGTCTTTGTGTCAATAAATTTAAATTTTGTTTAAAAATTTTGTATACACATTAGTGTCCCGTAGTCAAAAATTTAGTTTTCGGATTTTTTCGTAGAGCTTGATGCTTTTATTTTTATACCCTACACCACCATAGGTGGTTGGGGTATAATGCGTTTATGCTGATGTTTGTAACGCACAGAAATAATTATCGGACCACCACCTTAAAGTATACCGTTCGACTCTGAATCACTTTCTGAGTCGATTTAACGATGTCCGTCCGTCTGGCTGTCTGTCCATGTAAACCTTGTGAACACAGTACAGGTCGCAATTTTAAAGACATCATGATGAAATTTGGCACAGATAATTATTTTGGAATTGGTAATTAGCGGTCCATTATTTCACCTGGCCACAAATGTAATCCCGGAATGGGGGTTTAACGATCATAAATGCCGTAAATATAGCAATATTTAAATGAAACTCTATACAAAGTTTTATATAAGTGTTAATCTTTGTGCCAAATCTCATCAGGATCGGTCTATAATTGGCCATAGCTCCCATCCGAAAATCATGTTAACGTGCATAAATCACATACGTATGATAGTATCAAGTTAATATTCAACTCAAATAATTTTTATATAAGTAGAAACAACATTGGCAAAATTTATGAGAATCGGTCCATAATTTACCATAGCTCCCATATAAACCCATTTCCGGGAATCACCCTAAAGGGCAAAAAATCAAATAGATATTAGAATAAATGCATTATTCTGTATTTATATAATTTATTTTATATTTCCGGGAATCACCCTAAAGGGCAAAAAATCAAATAGATATTAGAATAAATGCATTATTCTGTATTTATATAATTTATTTTATATTTAGTAATAGTGTTGGTTTACAATTGGACACAATGGTGTATGGTATTATATGGTCGGTCTTGACTGACTATAGTTTCTCTCTCGTTAAATTATAGATTATTTTATTAAATACTAAAAATAAAATAAATTAAAGAAACAATTTTTGGATTTGCTCTACTACTTTTATTTTTATGCAACGAAAAGTGCACAAATTACAAGCATGTACTCATTTGTGCTACCTACTGTAGATAGGTTATATAGTCTCTAAAGTTTAATATACACTATACTCAAAGACTATTGAAAGCATTTTAAAGGCCAAGCAATATAGCACTGCTTACTGAAAAGTTTATTCAATAAAGGTACCAATTTTATTTCTGTTTTTATACAAGAAACAATTTATAATTTCATATAAATACGTTGCTTTCTTCCGGAAATTAACAAAATTAATCATATTAAAAATTAAAAGAACTTTATTTAATTTAAAACAATATTTATATGTATCCACTATGACCGTATACGCAACGTCACGAAACACGGTATATTGTCAAGGTGTACATCTTAAGCCGCACAGTTCCAAAAAATGATATTGGGCACTGTGATTTTCTAGCGAAAAAAACTATGTCCTTTTCTTAGAAATCTAATGAAATTTTGATATTTTTAGGTTAATAGGTTATTAAAAAACACCGAAATTTCGTCACACATAGAGAAATATCTTGTTTAATTCTGTTTTTGCATGGAAAAAATGAGAAATATATTTTAAAACTAATGACTAAACGTCATTGCTTAAAATTTTTGCTTAACATTTTTTAACCTTGTGGTCTAATACTCAGACGCAAGATTTGTGGAAGATTTTTTATGCAGCTTCAATGTTAGTACAGTCCAAAGTGTTGTTTAGTCAACAATTTTAAATGGAAATCATTCCAGAGAAATCTATTATCAATATAATCGCATGAAAAGTACTAAATTTTAGGGAAAATGTAAAATATAGAACAAAATGAAACAAAATATGAATATATTGCTATTGTTGTACACACTCCTATATGAAGATTTTAGTGTTTTATTCCAGTTTTTGTTAATAGACAAAGTTAAAGTCTTAAATATGTATATAATTTTGTAAAATTATTTTTGTTGTAAACCAAATATTCTAAAAAATAAAACTATTCTGTATATATGTATATTTCTTTCTCCTCGGAAGTTACCGTTATTTTACTTAAGCCACTTGGTTTTTGCCTGTGCAAAATAATAGTAGCAAAATGATAAAAATTGGAAAATAGTATTACATATTGTTTTATTATTTTGGATCCATTTGGTTTTTAAGTAAATTATGTAGTTGTGTACTATACTTACAGTGAAATTTTGCTTTCAAAAAATTTTAAAATAAATGGAGGCAAACGCTGTACTCTTAGTACCTCTAAATTAATGGTAAAAATACTTTGAGAGGGTAAAACATACCGATTTATGCAAAAATGTTGTGCAATGTTCTCCCACAGTTATTGTGGGAGAAAATATAATCCAAACCAAGAAACTCCAAATCGCAAGTAAAATATATCATCCAAGTGACTTCGCGTACAAAGCTAATGGTGAACTCAAACCCAATCGTGACGTCCACTAAGGTAAAACATGCCTTAGAGCTGAAAGTTAATGCTTCAAAAATTCCTCGACATCTTCAAAAACATAATCTTTAAGAAAAATTTCAAAGAAAAGTCCCATTACTTAACTACAAACAGGTACACAATCGTCCTTATTTCGCAATACTTCACTCCGATTGGCCCCGTACGAAATGGCGCACATTCTCTGCACAAATGTGTCCGTACATATGGGACACATGAAACAAGAATATATGTCACGTGACCAAATAACAAATAATATCATCCAAAATTTGTTCATGTCCGTCAAGCACTGTGGTGGGAAAATCAATATTTGGGGATGTTTTTCATATCATGGCCCATATGTTGGATAAGAGGTAACGTGGATGCCCCAATGTATACACAAAAAATAATAGAGGTATCATTGTCTAAGTCGGCTTAAGTAATTTCTTTTTATATGAAAATAACATTTTAAGTACTTTTACCTAAACCAGTTGGTAATTTGTACAATATATTTTGCCTAAAATATAAGGTAATATTTCTAATGAGTTAGGTATCTTCTTCGAAATAATTTGTATACAAGTTTGTCTATTTCAATGTAAAAAAAAAATAAAAAGTTTCTGTTGTAATAGTTTTGAAATTGCATTTAATAAAAATTGTGTAACTTTTTAATGAAAAATAAAATTGCTCTAAGGCGCTTACACTTTATGACAATTATGTTGTTCCTGTTTGCAGAAGCATAACATGTGGCAAGTGTATCTTTCATATATGTATGTATCCGTGGAGAGGGTAAGTCATCAAATATAATACAAATACGTTTGTGATACTAACGAAATCGTTTTTTATTTTAAATATTTATCCTATCAGAAAGGAGGATATGAATCTGGAGCATAAATCGGACAGATTTAAATGCTAACACGGATTTGTTGTCTTCAACGGGACCTAGGCCTCTACACTAAACTTAAACGTCAAATTGTACCATTCCAAAGCTATGTTATTTATTTTATAATTAAATTTTAAATGTGTGTTTACTTTTTTTTATTATGTGCAAAAATAAATTCAAACTTTTTAAATGAAACATGAAAATATACATTTTAATAAAAAACTTATCAAAAAGAAAAAATGTACCAAAAATAAAAATATGTAAACATTGCTATTATAGGTAATTTTTCAAAATATTTATGTAGTTTTACCAAAAAAATTAGTTAGTTTCTCGAACATTGAAATCACCCAAAATTTTTTGTTAAATTACCTAACTGCCATTCTACCCTTGCACTTAGCTAATTTTATACCAAGTTTTCAGGAAATATAACCTATGATTTTTTTGTGTGTATGTGGAATAGTAAGAACAGTCATGATGTCTTATTCAGAGAAGAATATGCCACTCTAATGGGCGTTTTAGCAGGAAAATGTTCCTAAAAAAACGATCAAATTGACAGAAAAAAATGGTTTTCCGAAAATAAAAGTGATGTTTTGGAGTGACTCAGTAACCATATCTGATCTAAATTGAAAATCTTTGGGGAGATGTCAAAGATGATATTTTAAAAGAAACCGGGAAATTTGTAGGAATTGTGGACACCACACAGTCCCCCCGTTGCTCCCCGTTATCGGTTGGAAAGATATAGCAAAAAAAAAATAAAAAATCCCATTTTTGTAAATTTTTTAAAGTTTTTTGGGAATTAAGGGATTTTTGTAGATAAATCTAAAAAAGCGAATAGCGATTTGAATTAAGCATATAAAAATCTTTGAAATCGGTTCGGATATAATGAATCAGTATCGTTTTTAATACATTTTATACCCGAGGTGTCCAACTTTGGGACCCTGTGGACTCGCCCCCTGTAGGTCTATATGGTCCAAGCTCAAAACTAAACTCGCATACACCTCTACTATCACCATGTGAAATTTCATGAAAATCGGAGCAGCCGTTCCGAATTTCCATAATTATTTCCATTTCATTTTTTGAATCGCACACTGTGCGCCAGTGCATTCAACTATCTAATAATAATCCCATCAAGAGAACCAGGGGTTATTAGTGGACTCATTTGTTTTTAATGAAATAAGACAAATTTAAGAAAAATGGGGCTAAAATTGGACCGCTGTAAAAAAAATAAAAATCTTTGTAATCGGTTCAGATATAAGGAATCAATATCGTTTTTAATAAATTTTATGCCCGAGGTGTCCAACTTTAGGACCCTGTGGACTCGCCGTTCCGAAGTTCCATAATTATTTCCATTTCATTTTTTGAATCGCACACTGTGCGCCAGTGCATTCAACTATCTAAAAATAATCCCATCAAGAGGACCAGGGGTTATTAGTGGACTCAGTACCCGCCGCTGCGCCTCTGTTAAAGCCAATAAGAGCTATTCAACAAAATATTAATGTGTGTAATCAAAATATGCCAAAAAAAAGAAAAACTTTATCATGTAGTTTTGTCTGCACAGGTGTTTTTTATCAATGCTACCATTATTTTGGACACCCTGTAGCTATCTTGTGTTATCACAGGGTGACTACAAGATGATTTTTCTGAAAGCTTAGGTCCTCCTCTACAACTCTTCCATACATTTCAATTTAATCCGACTAGTAGTTTAGGATATGCAGATTTATTGCCAAAAAATTTGCAAAAATGATGTACTCTTTAAACTAGAAACTTCAAATAATACAAACATGCAAATTTTTATTTAGTTATCAGTCGCTGAATTAATATAAAAAATGTAAAAATTAAAAAAAAAAAAAAAAAAAAACATTTTTGGAAACTTTTTTATCACCATTTGTTAAGAACTTTTGTAAATTTCTTAAAACATATAATAAATGTTTACACGTTTCAATTGTAAACAACAAAAGATGTAGAATTTTTTAACTGATTTTGATCCATATTAATTTTTTATGACACGCATATTCAGTGTGTTTTATAGTTTTTTATCTTAACCTTTTTTCCTATTTACTTTTCGATGCCAAATCTAGTTGAAAAAATAAACCTTTAATGAGTGTTAATAGACGATACCTTATACTAATACTTTTTAATATTACATAATTATTCAAAAAGGGAACTTCTTGAACACAAGTTAGCTTTTTAAATTCAGATAACTAAGGACTGCGCACGAAAAAATCCGTGCATGATCTTGGGCTTATAACTTTTGATGTGGTTAAAACTAAATAATTCTGTTAACTGCCTTACATTTGTCATTATGCTCACTAGCCATATGTTTCATGGTTATAGCGAAACTAGGTTTTCTTAAAATGGAAATTTAACAAAAAACACCAAAACACATAATTGAAAATTTTCATGAAATCTTATATCGCTCATATAAAACAATTGCTAGGAAGGCAGTTATGTCAAAAAATACAGTTTCTTGGGTCATAATATTATACAAAGAAGTCATGATCACTGAATGGAAACCTGGTAGTGGAAAAAAATAGTATATTCGGGCTGTAGGACTCAGATAAAGTAGAAAGAATTTTCAGAGAAAATCCCCTCATCTCTGGAAGAAAAGTGTCAGAAAAAGTTAATTGCTTTGAATTTTTATCAGAAAAGTTGAAAGGAAATCTAGCCTGAAGATGTATAAAGTACAAACAAATTCTAATAGAAACGCAAAACAAAAATTTGGAGGTAAAAAATTTACGTGAATGTTTTCAGACGTATTTTTTCCGTAATTATGATTAGCTTATAATAGACGATGAAACGTTCGAACAGGCTAGCTTTTTTCAACTTCCTGGCTATGAATTCTATGTTGCAGATGCTAGAGAAAATATGGCAAAGAAAACACAATAAAACCTTTAATTGGAAGAATTCTGGAAAATATCAGATATTTCCTTAAAAACCAACAGAAAATAATTTATTCTTTTATGTTTAGAACTTGAACATAACAGTTAGTAATAAAAATATTATTTAGAAAAAATTCGCCCATTGGTTTAGTTTCTATAAGCAGATTTATACGCACGGATTTTTTTGTGCGCAGTCCTTATTTACTTTTGCAGCTATTCAAAAGAAATTTAATAATATTATATTAGATATGAGATTAAATCAACTATCGTTCTTCACACTTTATTGTGAACATTCCAATTTTAATCATTTACCTTTATAAATATGGCATATGGACAGCCAAACCAACAGTTCTGTAATATAAATTTTTAGTTTTTTATATCTTTTTTATTAATTTTAATACGTAAAATTGTTTTCAAATGGAGGGTTATATTTAACTCCTTTTCAAATATCAACGGCTTGAGAATTAAGAAGTGGAATTTATTTACAGATTTACAAATCTGTTATTCATCTCCATTTAGATTTTAGAAATATTATAGATTAAAATTTTATATTAAAGTACGGTTATGTAACACACTTTCGAATTATTTGAATAATTAAAACAACATAAAATAATTTAAATTATTTAGGATATTTACGCAGATGTCTTAAAATCTGTGGACTTTTGATAAAACTTAAGCCTACATAAAGCTTAAGAATATTTTTAAAGCTTTTCAGGAGAGCTAACAAAACTGTTTAAAAATAATTCAATAATAATAATAATTTTTTGGAAGCTACAAAAATGACGGCGATTAGTGTTAACGATCTGTTTTCGTAAGGTTCCCCTCATGACTAAAACCCCTTTAAAATACGCTTTCGTCCTATAACGATATTGTCAAAAGGAGCTTTTATTCAAATTTAACGTAAAGTTTTATATATTCGAATTTTTCGTTATTCGAAAAATACCACTTTTAAATTCTTCGAACAATTCGAACGAACATTATTGAATTGAATACCCATGTATTTACTTATTCGTGAAGCTGTTGCTTGTGGGAACCCCTGGTATTTTGTAAGCTGTTAGTAAGTTTGTGAATTAAATTTAAGAGTAGGAAGAACGCTCATTTTTTATTCTATCGGAACATAACTTTTTCAGGGAATTTAACCCTAATTTTTAAAACGAATTTAGTTTTTTGTTTGCATTAACTAACAATAACTAAAAATATGCAAAGATAAAAAATTTTAAATGTAAAAATAAAAATATTATTCAGAAATTAACCGGAAACGAATTAATCAAGTGGAAGTCGTGTACAACGGTAGAAACAAATTTTTAATGCTATTGTAAAAAAAAAAGAAAAACAATGTTATAGCATTAAACAATTTATTTGAAATAAAAAATATGGAAGTTTAAATTAAAAATTAAGTTTAAATTAAAAATTAATTAAAAAGCATTAATAACAAATTTAACAAATTTTAACCGTAACTTCAAATTTTTTATACGCATTGATGGAACTTTTCTGGCAATTTTTTCCGGAAATTTGTTTTACACAAGCCAAAGCGAAACTGTTTGCGGACCTACTTCATTAATTTCAGCTTAAATAGCCTTCAAAGTAATGAAGGGGTTTTTTTTAGCGAATATAATAATACTCCTTTCCGTTTTTGGGGTTATTTTATGAGGTCTAACACGAGTTTCTGTCGTTTATTTTTTAGATAAGACATTTTGCGCAGAATGTAGATATCTTGTAGACTTTGTAGTTTCCTCTTGTTTTGAACCATTTTTCTCTCCTATTTGGTACAATGATTGTTTATTTCCATTTTCTGTGTCAGAATACTATTTCTTTATAATATTTTCAACCTTAATGGAACAGAAAAGAATTCGATTTAATATGAAAAAAAAATTAACTGTATCTATTATTATGAGCAACAATTTTTGGTATTTAAATCGAAAACGTACACGAAATCAATTTGAATGCATATATTTGTCATATTTTTCATTAAATTGGCATTGCCAGATCAAGTTGTTTACTAAAAGAAAAATAATGTGAGTATTTCTGAAGAATTTTCCAAAGTTATCGCCACTTTAATATCATCCTACGAGGTATATCTATTATTTTGAGGAGATGTGTATGTTTATAATTAAATACTTATAAGTGTAAAATAAGACATACGAATACAGAATATTATGCTGATGCTGACATTTATATGAATTTATTCACTTTTGGTCGATTCCCGAAAAAGCACCTTATATGGGAGCTATGCTAAATTATGGACCGATCTTCGTAAAATTTGACACTATAATTTATATTCATATAAAACTTATTTGTGTCGAACATTGACTTGATAGTAACATTTTAATGGGATTTACGCCCGTTAAAGTGATTTTCTGAAAAGGGATTTATATGGGAGCTATGGTTAATTATGGACCGATCTTTTTAAAAATCTGTACACTTAGTTAGACTTATATGTGCCAAATTTCATTAAAATATTGCTATATTTAAGGGATTTATGATCGTTAAACCCTTTCCCGGGAGGACATTTGTATGGCTAGGTGAAATAATTGACCGATCATAACCAATTTCAATAGGCTTCAATAGGTCCCTGGACTGTAAGAAACCTATGTGCCAAATTTCATTAATTTTGGTTCAAAATTGCGACCTGTAGTTTGATTACAAGGTTTACATGGACGGACAGACGTACGGACGGACGGACATCGTTAAATCGACTCAGAAAGTGATTCTAAGCCGATTGGTATAAATTAAGGTGGGTCTTAGACCAATATTTTTGGGTGTTACAAACATCAGCACAAACGAATAATACCCTCCCCACCTATGGTAGTGTAGGGTATAAATATGTGGACTAGATGGAATTCGACATGCTAAACACGAATCTGCTTTCAGTTTTGTTTTTCCATCAGGTCCAGATTTTTTTTATAGGCGTGCCTAATATTTCGCCCTAAATAAGCCGATTATTTGAGTATATTTCACTATAACTTGAAAACGGTGTGCATGATTTATATAAATGATACAAAATTGGCTTTAAGTCGTTCTAATATAAAATGTTTATCCGCTCAATAGTTTCAAAGTTATTTCGAAATAAGTTTCCGAAAAGAAATTTGTTCATGCTAAATAAATTTTTTTTTTTTTTTACTAAATTTCTTTTGAAAAGTGAAAACATCACAAAAACATCACATCACGGTTTTTTGCAGAAGTTAATATTTATATCGAAAGACTACATTTCTTTAAAAAAATCAATTCTTATAATTAAGTTAAAATTTATTAAATACAAGCGTAAAAGCCTAACAATGTCAGGAAAAATAACATAATAATGAAAATATGCACAAACAAATCCGATATGAAAAAGAAAAAAATATGAACAATATTTAGAAACCTTCCTCTCCCTAATCGAAGTCAATTATTTGAAGTCGTTCAAATTTATTGGAATTTATTGATTAAAGTTTTAAATTCGTAAACCTTTCAAAATAAAAAAAAAATCGTCGTAAATGCGCTCCCTGGCCGAAATACAGAATCAGTTTTTTATAGGATTTGGAGAGCAAACAATAAGTATAGCAACTCAAAAGTTCTTAATACCAAAACTGACTTTTTGGTCCCTGATAGAAACATCTGGCACTGTTAGAATTTGTTGAACGAATAGTTTTATAAGTATGCCGATTTTTAGTTTCTTACGTCGTCTGGGAGCTTCAGAAAGCTCTGGAAAGGAAACATTGCTTAGGAAAGATATATTTAAATCCATATATATAGATCCACTTATTTTCGCTCCCTGATAGAGATTTCAAAATCTGGCTCCGTTAGGATTTGTAGGACGAATAGAGTTATAATTAAGCTGAATTTTAATTTTCTATGTCTTCTGGGAGCTTTAGAAAGCTCTGGAAAGAGAAAAAATTCTTAGAAAAAGACACATAAATCCTCTTATATCCGCTCCCTGATAAAAATTTCAAAATATGGCTCCATTAGGATTTGTTGGACAAAAAGTTTTATAATTAAGCCAAATTCTAATTTTCTACGTCGTTTGGTAGCTTCAGAAAGCTCTGGAAAGAGAAAAAATGCTAAGCAAATTATATATCTAGATGACTAGAAGATAATTATGTTTCCAAATTGTAGAAAAAATCATCTAAATTTTAGTTAGCGTAAATAGAAACCATGGCTTAATATGGAGATAGTATATTAATTAAGTCTCAATTAAAACGATTCTGCAGGTGGTGAAACTTTTAAAAAATAAAGGAAATATTGGATCAAAAAAATTAAATTGGGTCATACAGGATAATTATTAATTATTTATTTGTTTAATATTACAGAATAAATTCCAATTTAGACTTAAACTATATTTTAAAAACATAAGAAATCAGTCTTTATGAACATTTAAAAAATTATTCCTAAATTTTCAAATATCACTATCACTATTTAGTACATGTTTTCTGAAATAAAATGCCATTTTTGAAACCGGTTTTTTGTGTTTAAAAAAACCGGTCTATTCGACATTCGAAAAATGAACATTTTGAAAAAACCGACAGCTCATTAACTGAAAAAACCGGTTGGAAAACCGCGTCGATCACCCTAATACCTACAAAAAAAGTTGCAAACAGCAACATTTATTTAAAAACTGTGAATAAGACAAAAATTTTTCATATAAATGCACACTACAAACTTCAGTGTCGATGCGGCAAGTGTTCGCGACATCTGACCACTCTAATACTTTGCACATTATGTTTTTACATAAAAAAAATAATCCAAGGGGAAGTTGCAGTCGAAATTCCAGTCGTTTTTTTTTTTTTTTTGTAGCAGTCTACTGCACACAGACTTGAAGTACATTTTTTCTTCATCATATACATAAAATAGCATTAACTTAGTCCATCCATATATTATGCTATTAAATAAAATTATAATATTAAAAAATTCTTGTAGATCAACAAGCTCCAATGAATTTATGGTTTTTAGTTTTCTAATTTTAATGACAATAACATATGAAAATTCAAAGTGAAATTTGTTTCCACCAAGCATGTATCTTTACTTTATATTTTGTTTTTTTTTAGAATAATGGATTTAGTATTAACAAATTATAAAATAGTAATAAAAAGGTGATGAAATTACTGAAGATAAAATATGTGTTTACTTGTTGCCACCCCAGCCAAGGAATCCTTTAACAAAACCAGAAATGCCTTTCTTTCCAGGCGATTGAAGTTTATCTTCCAAAGATGGAAACTCAACGTAGTTTAGAGCCAAATCAAAGAATAGCGGTTTGCAAGGAATGGCCTCCATTTCAGGTGTCATTTTAAAAACATTGGGATTCTTTGTATGTAACGATTGATCCTCTTTATATTGTGATAGACGCTCGAATAGGGGCTTAGACGATTTTTGTGATTTTGAGGTAAAAATAGGATCGTCTGTATTGTCATCTTCAAGAACACTGTAGGCATGAGCCGAAAACTTGCAGCTGTCAATAATTGAAATTAGTTTCTTCAACTCATTTGCCATATTGAATTCTGCATTGGAATTGCCCTTTAAAGCTTCATTTGCATAATTTGAGGAACGTTCATAGAGAGCAACTGCTTCCTTCCATTTCTTCATATCGATGAGAGTCAGGGCAATATAATAGCATCGGAATGCTTTAAAGGTCAGAGCCAGATTTTCTACTTCAGCTTGGAAGACTGAATCATCTTCCATTCCATTGATTTGTTGCATTTCAGTTACGTTTTGCAATATAATTTCATACAATCGGGTTAAATCCTGTGGTCTTACACGTTTACCCTCGACAGCATTAACTGCAGATTTTTGATTGGGATCCTCAAAGTTAGCCTTAGCTTGCTCGACTAAACACAAATTACGCTGTAAAGTACGACTATGACGAATATATGACAAATAAGCCAATAAATATTGTACGCCAGACACAGTTTGGCCTGTGGTTAAAGAACGTAATTTTGGATCTTGCTTTATTTCTTCCTTTACGGCCTGTATGGCATCCTTGCAGTCCATTAAAGTGCGTTCTATTAATTCTATCTTGGACTCGACCCTCGAAGTTTTTTCGAGACTCTTGTCCAATTCTTGAGCACTTAATAAAAATAGACGTACCTTTTCCGGGCGAACAGTTACTTTACGTCCGCGCCACTCAATGGTTTGTAGTCCTTCACTACTTTCTGTTTTTGTTTTATTAACCAGATCATCAAGATTTTCAAGTAAACCTTGTGCACGGAATTCTAACAAATCGTCCATATTTCCACCAGCAGCTCGGCCACCGCTTATATTGTAAGCACAATAGCGCAAATTTGGGGTAAATTCATTCACCTTAGCGCGGTACAATTCCTGTTCATCTTCTGGCAATGCCTTTGCCAAATTTTCATAGACAACCTGAGCGCGTTTTAAATGTTCTCCAGCCGTCTTCCACAGTTGCAGTTCGAAATGCAAGGTTCCATGCATCCATGAAACATAAGCTTCACATTCCAATTTTGTACGTGCATCAAAGGCTTCAGACTACAATACGATTTCAAATTACATATTTATCAAAAGAAATACTAAATACAAAGATTTATATTTAAATTTAACTTACATTGCACAATTCCTGCAATTGAAGAGCATAAGAACAAGCCTTTCTCAATTTACTAACCAAATGGAACCGTTTACGTGGTTCTGTATTTGATTCCTGCTTGAGCTGCATGGCGTAAGCCCAAGCACGCTCCGCACTTATTAACGGAATGTGAATAAAACGTTCGTCAGCTCGCTTTCCTGTTAATTGTGCCAAAGTAACATCGCGACGCTTAAAGTGCCTTTTATCTCCTTGAGGATACTTCAATGCTTTCCGCAAACGACGAATTCTTCTCGTACAGTATCCACGGTAACGTTGATAATCGCCGTGACGCAAACCATGTTGTTGTTGGGCCTCCTTAATCATATGCAAAACTGAAATTTAATTCATTAATATTAAGGAAAACTATTTATTACCCTTTAAAATGGAACTGAAAGTGAAAGTAATTTAAATTATTGTAGGTTATATGGACTGTCAATACACAATTAGTTTTGATGTTTGAAAAGGATACTCTCAACTGTAAATACTTTTACTGGTTCATTTTGAGCAGGAGCCTGCTCCGCTTCACTTTTATCAACATTTTCCGGAGGATTGCTTTCTTCAACCATAATATTTATTTAATTTTCTTTTAGCTGGCAAAAAAAATGTTCAACCTAGCAGCACACAATCAATGAATGCACTTTTGTGAAATGTCAAAACGTCAGCAAGTTAAACTCATTACAACTCTGAATTTGTTTAATGTTGATATAAATAGTAGTAATACAAACTGAGCTCATTGTATAAGGCAGTTAATTTGAATTAATAATAAAATCATAAGTATTAGAACGATTTTACTCGATTGATAAAATATGTGTTATAATACGTACACATGTTAATTAATTATACAGTTTAGTTTAAATCGATTGATAAAATATGTGCTAGTACATATGTATGTTAATTAATTTACACAGTAAATCCAACGAGTGACAAAAATAACTGCTAAAGAGCCCTTTAAAATTTTACAGATACCAGAACTCTCTATCGCATATTTTTATACAACGTATGATTGGAGTTATGGTTCTCTAAACCGACGACTTTCAAATAATCGAAAAAAAAATTTTCCTTGCATTAAAAAAAATATATATTTTGTACTTTTGAATAAAATAGAAGTTAATGTGGAAGTAAAGAAATACTTATCATCTCAAACGCATAATTACCCAAACACCTGTGGTGGGGTAATGTATAATAATGAACATTGCCATTGTGAGTAATCAGCACTGCGTTGCATATATTTTTTTAGACCTTTTATGTCCTTTATCATATGCCAATTTCTGGATGTCAGAAAGTCGATTCTTGTTTCAACTATAGAATCTTTAGGAATTTTATAATGCTTCTAAAGCCCAAATTACATTAGCGCGTAGGCTGTTTGTACAAAATGTTTCACGCTACTTTTCATCATTCTACGTTGCGATGGAAAGTTGACTGGTTGGGCCTTAAGGATCTTGTAACTTCTTAACTATGCCAATTTCTGGCAGTTCTTTAAAATCCATTTATTTTAAGAGATTGCAGTTTCAGATGTATGGCATAAATTGAATACTCCGATTCAGCTCCCATTTTTTTATTTGTTAATCATTGATAGTACTTTTAATGCTGAAGATAATGATGTAAAAATGTGAGTTCAATTCAATAGTCTGGAAGTTAAAGGGCTTCGAAAATTGTATTTCCCTAATATTATGTTTCCACTGAAATGAAACCAAGATGTTTTGAATAAAACAATTGAAAGTGCTTCCACTGGCCTGACTCGTTTCCATATATTCCAATTTTCAAACTATTTCTGACATTTTCTTTCACAAACAAATTCTTACCAATCATTATTTGACCAATTATAAACGTTTTTCCTAACATAATAATATTTAAAATATGCGCTTGAAAATGTATGAAAAAATGGTATAATATGCACAGAAATATGCAAAGTAGCATGAATATGCATATAAAAACCAACGAATTTATGCATTCTTATATATTAATATGTTAAAAATTTATTTTTTTAACTTTCAATCTATGATAGATTTCGATTTTTATAAAAATATAACTATTTTAATTTTTAATGACATATTTGACGCCTTTGGATTTTTATACCCTACACCACCATAGGTGGTTGGGGTATTATGCATTTGTGCTGATGTTTGTAACGCATAGAAAAAACCATCAGACCACCACCTCAAAGTATACCATTCGACTTAGAATCACTTCCTGAGTCGATTTAACGATGTCCGTCCGTCAGTATGTCCATGTAAACCTTGTAATCAAACTACAGGTCGCAATTTTAAAGATAAGTCAATGAAATTTAACACACGATCTTCTATTAGGTCAAGGAAGATCCCTATTGAAACTGGGTATGATCGGTCTATTATTTCACCTAGCCCCCATACAAATGTCCTCCCGGAAAAGGGTTTAACGATCATAAATCCTTTAAATATACCAATATTTTAATAAAATTTGATACATATAAGTTCCATATAAGTTTAAATATGTGCGCCGAATTTCAGGAAGATCGGTCCAGAATTGACCATAGCTCCCATATAAACCCCTCTTCCAAAAATCACTTTAAAGGGCAGAAATCCCATTAAAATGTTAGTATCAATTTAATATTCGACACAAATAAGTTTTATAAAAATGTAATGCCAAATTTTACGAAGATCGGTCCATAATTTACCATAGCTCCCTCATAATGCCTTTTTTCGGGAGTCACCCAAAAATTAATAAATTCATATAAATGTTAGTATCGACGTTATATTCTGTATTCGAATGTTTTATTTTACACTTAATATAAATATCGGTCCAAAATTGGCCCCCATGTCTAATAAAAGACCCCTGCCCCAATTTGGATGTACACAATGGTGTAGGGTATTATATGGTCGGGCTTGACCGACTATATCTTCCTCTCTCGAAATAAACAGATAAATCACACAACAAAGATCTTAAGCAAATAAACATTTTCAATTTCAGTTCTATACAGATCGACCATGTCACTCTTTGTGCCTATCAATGCCTTAGACACATAGCAGTTTTGCAAAGACAAATCCAGTTTGAAACAAAACCAATAAAACGAGGTGATTTGGTTTTTGAAAAATATATGGGAAAACAAAGTGAAAACAACTCGTTTTGCAAGACGATTTCCCCAAAACTTGCCAGTGGAAACATATAAGAAACTCATAGCAAACAATTTTTTATTACAAAAAGTTGGATAAGAAGGAAAAATTATATTAGCGTAGCCGCTTTTGGACATACCACAGAGTAAAAACAATTAAGAAAAGTTTCCATCAAAAAAAATTATTTTATGCAAAAATATTTAAAAAAGGTGCATTAATGAAACTTTTATATTTTTTAAATTATTTATAAAAATGTAACATTAAGAGCTTTCAATTGACACCAGTGTCAATACTTTCTTTTAGCCAGTGTACAATTTTAAATAAACAATTATGACATATGTGTTTCACTTAACTAACACTTTTTTTCTCTGTGTACGACTTTTTGTAGTCTGTTGTGATCATAATATTCGTAAATAAATACATGGCTGGATAAAATGTAGTACTTGTGACATTTTGGACAAAGGTAATATTTTTATACACTTTTTTGCAGCTGTTCATAACTTGGAATGCAAGTAGTGAATTTTGACATTTTCTTTTTAAATATTTGGGGCCACGCAGCTAGGCGTTTGCCATTTTTTTATTTAAATAAATTAACTATTCTTCAGGTAAAAATTTACCAATTTTTACATATTCATTTAATTAAGAATAATTTAACTAAATTATACAAAATATATGTTGGATAACATAAACATTTTGAAAAGATATATAAGATGAAAGTTGAGGTTATAAACATACATATGTATTGAACATGTACATACTTTCACTCTTTTTTTATAAAGTGCAATGTTTAGTTTTTGTTTAAAATTTGAATTAAATGTGCTATGCCTTGTTGTATCAACGTTCGCTTTGCTGTCACTTAAAATACAAGAAGTGATTCCATAAACAAGTCTTATTAGATACATTTTTATTTTTCAAATATTTTTGGCTTTTATTCGTTTAGGATGGCTAACCGAAGGGACAACGAGGAGACCGATAAACAGACACGTATTGCCATCGTAAGCGATGACAAGTGCAAGCCTAAACGTTGTCGCCAGGAATGCAAAAAGTCATGCCCTGTGGTGCGAATGGGAAAATTGTGTATTGAAGTAGGACCCACTTCTAAAATTGCTTCTTTATCCGAGGAACTATGTATTGGTTGTGGTATATGTGTCAAGGTAAGGCTATAAATCTATAATAATTAGAAGCTTGAGCATTATTATAACGTTAAATACATATTTTTAGAAATGCCCCTTTGAAGCCATTACCATTATTAATATTCCTAGCAATTTGGAAAAACATACCACTCATCGTTACGGAAAGAATTCTTTCAAACTGCATCGACTGCCTATACCACGTCCAGGAGAAGTTCTAGGGTTGGTAGGACAGAATGGTATTGGCAAGTCAACAGCACTTAAAATTTTAGCAGGAAAACAAAAACCGAACTTGGGACGTTACATTGACCCTCCAGATTGGACAGAAATTTTGGCTTATTTCCGTGGTTCTGAGTTGCAGAATTACTTTACAAAAATCCTTGAGGATAATCTTAGGGCCTTGGTGAAACCACAATATGTTGATCAAATTCCAAAGGCTGTGCGCGGTGCTGTCTCCGAGTTGTTGGATAAAAAGAATGAGCGTGAGAATCAAGGAGAGATTTGCGAAATGTTGGATCTGACACACATTCGTGATCGTAATGTAGGTGAATTATCTGGTGGAGAATTGCAGCGATTTGCTATTGCAATGGTGTGCATTCAAAATGGTGACATTTTTATGTTTGATGAACCTTCATCTTATTTGGATGTCAAGCAACGTTTGAATGCTGCTTTAACGATACGAAGTTTATTGCATCCTACTAAGTATGTGTACTTTTTTCTGCTGGTTGGCTTTAAGTGTTATTTACCTGTTTATATTTTCTAGATTCATTATTGTTGTTGAACATGATTTGTCTGTATTGGATTATTTGTCTGATTTCATTTGTTGTTTATATGGCGTTCCTGGTTGTTATGGTGTCGTTACTATGCCATTCTCTGTTCGTGAAGGTATCAATATTTTCTTGGATGGCTTTGTTCCTACAGAAAACATGCGTTTCCGTACAGAATCCTTAACCTTTAAGGTAAGTTGTGATATTCTCCAATACAATTTAAAATATTTTATTTTGTCTTAAGCCAAGGAATTATTTTTAATTTCTATTTGATTTATCAAAATTTATCAGAATATATATACACTTTTAAGTTTTGTTATATTAGATATGAAATAAGAGTCATTTAAAGTAACATATAAATATTAAAACAAAAGTAAACTGTTAAATGCATTTGTGATTTAACTCCTTTTTCAAACATATTTTCACATCGAATACACATTTATACTTTCCAGATTATCGTATTTTTTAATTTCTTAATATCTCAACAATCTTTATTATTATTTTTTTTTTTTTATAAATAAACTTTTTCGTAAGATTTTGAAGCCATTCAAAGTATAATACTAAACCATGGCACATATAAATAAAATTAAATTTGCTATGTACTAAACCTTCTATTCGATATACAATTTTATAGGTTTCTGAATCGGCTACTGAAGAAGAAGTCAAGCGTATGAACCACTATGTTTATCCTGCCATGACTAAAACTTTAGGTAAATTTTCTTTGACTGTTCAACAAGGTCATTTCAGTGATTCTGAAATTCTGGTATTGCTGGGTGAAAATGGAACTGGTAAAACTACTTTCATCCGAATGCTGGCTGGAAACTTACAGCCTGATAGCAATGTCGATTTGCCAGTATTGAATATCTCCTACAAGCCCCAAAAAATATCGCCTAAGTACCAAAACCACGTACGCCACTTGTTGCACGAAAAGATACGCGATGCTTATGTTCATCCTCAATTTATTGCCGATGTTATGAAGCCAATGAAAATAGAAGAAATTATGGATCAAGAGGTACAAAACTTGTCTGGTGGTGAATTGCAACGTGTAGCTTTAGTCCTCTGTTTGGGTAAGCCTGCCGATGTTTATTTAATCGATGAACCTTCGGCCTATTTGGACTCAGAACAACGTTTGGTTGCTGCAAAGGTTATAAAACGGTAAGTTTTACTTCTATTACGTTTTTATTTTTTTTTTTATTATTAAAATAATATTAAAATTTATGTATAAATTTTTAGTTATATTCTTCATGCAAAACGTACAGGCTTTGTGGTAGAACACGATTTTATTATGGCCACCTACTTGGCTGACCGTGTCATTGTATTGGAAGGTCAACCCTCAGTGAAAACAACTGCATATTCTCCACAGTCTTTGTTGAATGGCATGAATCGTTTCTTGGAACTATTAGGCATTACGTTCCGTCGTGATCCTAATAACTTCAGACCACGTATTAATAAGAATAATTCAGTAAAGGTATGTGAATTTCTCAATAATTTAAACTGCATCTAAAATGTTTGCTTGTTTATTTTTCAGGATACTGAGCAAAAACGTTCCGGTCAATTCTTCTTCTTAGAAGACGAAGGCAGATAAACAACATTCTGTTTTTTTCAAAAGCCATTTTAGGAAGACAGTTTTTACAGCGCCGTTAAATAATATTTTTTATTAACTTAATTATCAACAATATCCTACCAAGTCTTTTCTACATCTTTTTTTACTTTGTATTTTAATAGTTTATTTTTTGAAATATCTATCTTTCTTTTCAGTTAAGATAATTTGTACAATTGTTTTCAGTAATGCTTAATTTTTCAATAGAAAAGCAAAACATTTAAAAATACAATTTAGTTTAAAAAGCGTAACAAAAACAAATAAATCGATGTGCAAGAAAAAAGTGCGGAAAAGCAATGCGTAAATTTATTTTTATTTCTTCGACGTCAAACTACAAAATACATACATACATAAAACTTGAATTCCTTATATGTATATTTATACATACAGAGGGGAGCACAAATGAATACATATACAATACTTACAATACAATACTTTGTGCACCTGTTATTGCATAAAGATAATGAAACAAATACACAAATTCCCACAATTTTCGTCGGAGAGCAAAAAAGTTGACATTTTCGGGATCCTTGTAAGAAATGATGACGATAGGACCATGTCCGTCCCTCCGTCCGTCCGTGTGTCGGTTGAAATGGCGTTTATGAAGCCCACCGATAACTGACATATATAATATATATATCAAACGATCGGAAATGCCTTCGAGAATTTTGCTATTGGAATTCAGCAAGATCGGTTCATACAATGCGGAGATATGTTAAAAAAACCGGTTTTTAGAACCGGTTTTCCAGTTTCTGAAGCCTCTGTATGTACTAAGGACTTCGTTTTTACAAAGAAGTCTCGGACATTTTTTTCTGAATTTTTGTTCTGAAAAAATGAAATAAATCGGTACAATAATAACTGAGATATCGGACTAAACGCATTTTTTATTTTTTGAAGCCTTGGTTTAAGCTATAGATTTTTATTTTTATACAGATCGGTCACAAATATTTTTATAAAATTTCAGTTTTTTGAATCAGGAAGATCGGCTTATAAATGGTGGAGATATGCTTTAAAAACCGGTTTTTAGAACCGGTTTTTTAGTTTCTGAAGCCTCTGCATATACCAGGGACTTCGAATTTTTAAAGGGGGCTCGAAAATTATTTTCTGAATTTTTGTTCTGAAAAAATTAAATAAATCGGTTCAGTAATAACTGAGATATCGGGGAAAACGAATTTTTTATTTTTGAAGCCCTTGTTCAAGCTATATTTTTATATAGATCAGTCATAAATATTTTTATAAAATTTCGGTTTTTTTAATAAACCAAATTCGTTCATAATCAACAGAGTTATGGCCCAAAAACAAATCTGTTAAGAATATAAATACACACACAAACATGTATATTAAGCATTGTAATGACTATTAGTGACGTTTTTTGTTTTTTGTATAGACAAGTAGTTTAGTTATCAACAGCAGTAATATGATGAATAACAGTGTTGTTGTTGTTGTTCTTTGTATATGCAGTCTGTACAAAAATAAATAGATATGGAATTGTAGTTGTTTATTTTTAAAAACTAAAACATATCTGTTAAGAATATACATAAATACATACACAAACATGTATATTAAGCATTGTAATGACTATTAGTGACGTTTTTTGTTTTTTGTATAGACAAGTAGTTTAGTTAGCAACAGCAGTAATATAATGAATAACAGTGTTGTTGTTGTTCTTTGTGTATTCAGTCAGTTTGTACATACAAAAATAAATATATATGGAATTGTTGTTGTTTCTTTTTTAAAAGCAAAGCCTGTTATGATTGTTTTTTTTTTTCATATTCAAATTTTCGTAGTTTGAAAAAAATTTAGATTTAGAAAATATGCAAGCATACGTTAAGGCGAAAATTTTATTAATTGTCGGTAATATGGTAATATGATGTCGATAAGATGGTAAGATGGTAATATGGTGAAGGGTATCAAAGATTCGGCACAGCCGAATCTTTTTTCAATTTCATTTTTATATAGATCAGTCATAAATGTTTTTATAAAATTTCGTTTTTTTTAATAAACAAAATTCGTTTATAATCAACAGTTATGGCCCAAAAACAAATCTGTTAAGAATATAAATACACACACAAACGTGTATATTCCCGCTTGACCTGAGACAAGAAATTAGTGAATGTTCACAAAAACGAGGAATTTTCGAAACAAATATATTCGAGAAATTATCAAAAATTAAATAAAAAGTGAATGTTCGTAGCATCGAAACTTACTCGGTATTTTCTAGATAGTTAAGGTTCGAGAAATTCTCTAGAATTCTTAAAATATCGGATTATCACAATATTAAACTTTTTCGATAAAATCTCGAAAGTGGATGTTTCGAGAAATAGATAATTTGTTCTCAATTTCTCTATATTTTGTTACTTTAAAAAATACGTATTTTCTTGTTTGTGCATGTCATTCTTTAGTCAAAGTTCATATTGATTGGTTGTAAATTATACTTAAGTTTATGGTGTAACTTAAACTTGATAAATATGGTAAGTACATTGCAACATGTCAAGACATTCGTAAAATAATATCCAAATGATAAATTTTTTTCTTTCAGATTTATTCAGATAACTTTGACCTAAAAAAACGAGGATTGGTGCAACAGAAAAACAAATATTGAGACTTCCTTAGGAACCCTCAACATCTAGCACTATGTTCTTATTGTATTAGAAAGTTGAAATTTTTAAGTGTTACCAATCTTATGTTTTATATTTTTATTTATACGTTATTGTTAATTAATTTTAAAATATAACTTAAGTCTATTTTTTTAACATTTGGTGTATTGTGTTATGTTTAAAATAAAAAAAAAATTGCTTTTAAAACTAAATCAGCTTTTAATTTTAAATGGCAAACAAAATGAAAATGAAACAGAACAAAACTATTGCCAACGATTCATTAGTAATATCAATATCGAACAATTTTCGATATCGAAAATTGATCTCTAACGAACATTTTCTCGTCTTGCTAACGATAGCACTTATTATTCGATGTAGATATCATAAGCGAACCTTCGATATCGATCGATTTGCTGCCACAAACTGAACGACAGGTGAACTCTACGAGTTCATTCTCGAAACGCCTTCGATAGTCGTTCTCGAAGGTTTTGTTAGAGAAATGTTCGAGAATTATTCGAAGGCGATATCTTTATCGAAGTTTGTGGTCAAGCGGGTTAAGCATTGTAATGACTATTAAGGCTCAACTACATAGAATACTTTCGCTTCAACTGCAACTGACAGCTACGCAACACATAATTGATATTAACCCAGTCGTTGCATTATTTTGTTATTAAAATTATATATAATAAAATATAAAGATGTAAAAATTCTATTATGTTCTCAGTTGAAATAATGAATTGCAAATTAAAATTTCCGACTTAACGAAAAAATATTAAAATAAGAATAAAACAACTGACAAAATATATTTACGTACTTCGGCACTTCAAAGTTGAACATTTTTCATCTTTGAAGTACTTCACGCAGAAGTTTGGCGTACTGATTTGGTTCCGCTCAATGTAAATGCATGTATTTAACTTAGCTGTCAGTCGCAGTTGAAGCGAAAGTATTCTATGTAGTTGAGCCTTTAGTGACGTTTTTTTTTTTTTTTTTTTTGTATAGACAAGTAGTTTAGTTACTTTGAGTCTACATTAGACAAATTTTTATCAAGACAAACGTCAAAATGAACTCGAATTTATGGAAGGTGGCAACAATTGTGCAAAAACAACAATATGGCGAATTCATTAATGTTTTTTATGTATGCAGTTTGACAGCTGCAACAACCAAAAATAATAATCAGCTGTTTAACTGAGGCTACCTTGTACAGATTCGCACCGATTTTGACGTTTGTCTTGATAAAAATTTGTCTATTGTAGACTCAAAGTTAGAAACAGCAGTAATATAATGAATAACAGTGTTGTTGTTGTTCTTTGTATATGCAGTCTGTACAAAAATAAATAGATATGGAATTGTTGTTTATTTTTTAAAACTAAAACATATCTGTTAAGAATATACATAAATACATACACAAACATGTATATTAAGCATTGTAATGACTATTAGTGACGTTTTTGCTTATAAGACAAGTAGTTTAGTTAGCAACAGAAGTAATATAATGAATAACAGTGTTGTTGTTCTTTGTATATGCAGTCAGTTTGTATATACACACATAAAAAAATAAATAAATATGGAATTGTTGTTGTTTATTTTTTAAAAGCAAAGCCTGCTATGATTGTTTTTTTTTTCATATTCAAATTTTCGTAGTTTGAAAAAAATTTAGATTTAAATATGTGAAAATATGAAAGCATACGTTAAGGCGAACATTTTATTATTTGTCGGTAATATGGTAATATGATGTCGATAACATAGTAAGATGGTAATATGGTGAAGGGTATCAAAGATTCGGCACAGCCGAATCATTTTTCAATTTCATTACTACATGAATTGTTTTTGTTTTTTGTAAAGAAACATGTAAAATGACAAAATTAAAGTTGACATAAGAGATGACAATGCAAAAACAAAATACATGTTTTTTTTTTGGTGTTGTAGTTGTTGTAGAGTTGTCGTTACCTTCTTAATCTACCTTGGTCACAACCCATAGTAAAATAATAAAGTACTCGCACATCTACAAAAACAAAAATTGCTTGTATTTTGTTAGTGTAAAACTACTGCCCACAATGTCAGAATGCTTTGAACGGAAAAATGAGAGAACGAAAGAGAGCAAGAGAAAAAAACTCAAAAAATATTTTACATGTGAATACAAAAACAATTTGACAGTACCGCGAGGTTTGCCAATGAAAAAATTGTAAAACAGCTGGTCTTACGAGTATACTTTATTATTATACTATGGTCACAACCATAGATTATAACATAAATATAAAGCTTAAAAAAAAAACTCAATTGAAAAAAATTACTCAAAAAGGCACACGTACTACAATTGCTTTTGTTTTCAATGAAAAATTTTACTAACACATTCTTAGACTTAAGTTTTTTTGACAACCGACTTAGGTTTTTGAAAACTAAACTTCATATCTATGTTATAATCTATGGTCACACCTCTTATGAATGTCTACACATCAGGTCTTAATTTTGAAAACGAAAAATTAATACATTTTTGTTTGTGAATACAAAATTTAAGACTGTAGTCACAATTTGTGTTTTATGACTATTTTTCAGTCACAATTTTTCTGTGAATAGGCATGTAAAAGTCACAAATTTTTCATATGGTTAATACACATTAAGATAGGCGGAAAGCTCTAGTGTATTACAAACACCTTTTTTGCTAAATTAAAGCTTTTCTCAATAAAATGACTAAATGCATCCAATGGACTTTATATCATTTGTGTCTTGGACATAATGACACATTTCAAAGTAACACTATGACACTTTTTTGTGTGTCGTAATATTCTAGGACATTACAGTATTGAATATTATGACATGCACCCAAAATAGTTTTTGAAATTTTACATGATTTATATCAAGCTTTCATGCTTCAAATGTATTATATTGACTACAACTGAATAAATCTGTAATTTCTAATCAGCCGTCTTAGAGACAGTTTTTCACTTCTAAATTAAATATCAATTAAAAATTAGATTAGTTAATCTAAATATTAATCTAATCCGCCATTTGTGTTTTTAAGTTCGAGAATAAATCATGCAGTATTTCCATATTGAACGGCAATCATTTATAAATAAAATATGGTAATTTGTGGAAAAATCAAAACAGTCAATAAGAAGAAAATTCCGAATAATTTTTTATTATTATTTAAGGTACTTTCAGACGATAATATTTAGTATTAAGTTTTTTCAAAAGTAAAATATTACGTATTTCATCGGTATATCAAAAAATTCGATAGAAAAATCATGAAGTAGTTTAGACGGTAATACGTATGTTGTATATTATCTTTGAGTGCATTGGAAATTCTTACCTTTATGAAATTAATGACGAATTTTATCCAAAATTTTGATTTATATTTCTTTTATAAATATTTTTTTGTTTTTATTTTTTGTTTATGAAAAAATATAACATGAAAATCAAAAGCTTTTGGACAATTTCAAAAAATTTCAAATACCATTGGTATTTCAAAAAAAAAAAAAAAAAAATCATAAGTATTTTTTCATAATCAAACAATTTGTATTCAGACGAAAAGTAAATAAGGACTGCGCACGAAAAAATCCGTGCATGCAAATCTGCTTGTAGAAACTAAACCAGTGGGCGATTTTTTTTAAAATTGTATTTTTATTATTGACTGTTATGTTCAAGTTCTAAGAATAAAATGATAAATTAGTTCCTGTTGGTTTTTAAAGAAATATCCGATCTTTTCCAGAATTCTTCAAATTTAAGATTTTATTGTGTTTCGGTCACTTTTGTGCTCGAATGAGTCCAATTATTTTTAAAATCCGTTTCATTTTAAGATAAGCCTTTAATGTTCTTTAAATTATTTTTACTAGAGCCCAATATCTTTAAATTATTCTGAGTTCCGGACAATTTGATGGATTAGCATCTTTCGGTACAGAAACCAATAATTTCTTTACTATCACCCCATTGTTTTGTTGTTGTAATGAGAAGAAGCGAAACTAGGCCAGAAAAAAGTGGATTCACTGTATTTTCTTAGGAAAGAGAGAATTATTTTCCAAAGGCACTCATTCATTACTGTGTTAATGGAACCATTGTTTATGAATGAAGTGCTTTTCTCCGCATATACATATGGCTTCCCAGAACAAAAACAATCTTGGGAATTTTGATTTCTTTGATACACAGTATTTTTCTGCCATATTCCCTCTAACATCTGCAACATATAATTCCTGTGCAGGAAGTTGAAAAATGTCAGGATGTACCAACGTTTCATCGTCTATTATACTCTGATCACAATTATGGAAAAATTCGTCTGAAAAACTTTCATGTTATTTTTTTCACTTCCAAATTCTTGCCTTGTGTTTCAATTAGGACTTTTTTGTACTTTATACGTCTTAAGCATAGATTTCATTTAAATTTTTCTAATAAAAATACAAAGCAATAAACTTTTTGTGGCACTTTTCTTCCAGAGATGAGGGAAATTTCTTTGAAAATCCTTTCTATTTTCTCTGGGTCCTACAGCCTGAAGATATTATTTTTCTTCCATTACCTGATTTCAATTCAGTGACCATGACATCTTTGTATAATATTATGACCTAAGAAACTGTATTTTTTGAGACAAATGCCTTCCTAGCAATTGTTTTATATGACCGATGTAAGATTTCATGAAAAATTTCTATAATGTGTTTTGGTGTTTTTTGTTCAATTTCCATTTTAAGGAAAACTAGTTATAAGCCCAAGAGCATGCAAGGATTTTTTCGTGCGCAGTCCTTATTTAGATTTTCGAATTTTTGACAAATCTTAATATTGAAATGCTAATTAACATGCTCGCATGTCCTATTTATCTCATGGTTTTTGAGTTATTTGCATTTGAATTTTTAAGTATCTCAATTTTGCATGTTCTTGGTCCAGTTTTTTTCATATATATCCCAGTGTTTCCGACCGATTTCATTTGTTTTTTCTTTAGCCAATTAAAGAACAAAATTATCTATTCAATAAAAAAATTTGAAGTCGATATCTTTACCAAGTCTAAAAATAAGCAATTTTGAATTTGAAAAGTTTATTAAGTCACTGAAAATTCCATTTTTTGTGTATTTTTGCACAAACGCACTTCGAACATTGGCTACGGGAACAAATTATATATGTTGTTATCGCTTTTTCACATCCACAATAGTACAATGTTTTTGGAATTTTCCGTGACTTAATAAACTTTTCAAATTCAAAATTGCTTATTTTTAGACTTGGTAAAGACTTCAAATTTTTTTATTGAATAGATAATTTTGTTCTTTAATTGGCTAAAGAAAAAACAAATGAAATCGGTCGGAAACACTGGGATATATATGAAAAAAACTGGACCAAGAACATGCAAAATTGAGGTACTTAAAAATTCAAATGCAAATAACTCAAAAACCATGAGATAAATAGGACATGCGAGCATGTTTTTTGTAGGTCTTATCAGTATAAAAATATTTGAAATTTGGCAAGCGATTTAAAAATTTGTATATCAGAGGTACCCAATTTTGAGCCCCTTTAGCTCCGTCCCTGAAGGGTCTGTTCGGTCCCCCTTCCAGATTTAACATTGTACACTCCTCTGCTATACTTATACCAAATTTCATGCAAATCTAGCCGATCAGAAGTTACAGATTTATTTCTAAAAAATTTCGATTCTGCCCCATTGTGTATTGGTCCTTGAATTATTTGAACACAATTTCGTTGAAGTTTCACCTTATATGGGAGGTGGGCGGTAAAGTGGGCGGACCAAAATTACAAAGGTTGTAAAATTTTTAGGTGAATACCTTTATTTTGTTTTTTTATCTCTCCTGTTCAACTTTAAAAAGTGTTGATTGATCCTTTCTTTCAACGTATCCAATCAATTCAACTTAAAACAAGCGCGAATGTTATATTCGGCCCGGCCGAATCTATATACCCACCATCAACTTTTTTAAATTTTACGCTATATGTGAGGGGGCGGTAAAGTGGGCGGACCACGCCCATTTTTTGTTTCCGAGTTTACATTGGTCCTTGACCTATTTGAACACAATTTCGTCGATTTTCACCTTATATGGGAGGTGGGCGGACCAATTTTGGTTTCCGAGTTTAAATCGATCTCTGAACTTTACGTACAAAATTTCGTTTCCGTACGTGTTTTTGTTGAAGAAATATCAGCAGAAAAGTATAAAACGGACACCCTGTGGGGTCTTAGATGATTCCTTCGACATGTTACACACGGAATGACAAAATCAATATACCCCCCATCTTTTTGATTGTGGGTATGAAAATAGTGTTTGGAATTTAACAGCAACAATAAAATAAAAAGGTAATTATTTAAATAATATAACAAGTGTTGGGGTATACTTTTAATTTAAAACAGTTGTTTAAATTTCATTTTCAAATAAAATATTTTTGAATTGATTAATCTTTTGTTTTTAAATTTTTATTAGAATATTTTTTTTAAGCACCTTGATTTAAATTTTTATATTTCAGAAAAATTTCATGTTTCATTGGTTTGATATTTTAAATTTGTTTATTTTTTGGAATATTTTTATGTAGCAAAATTGTTTTAAAATTCAAAAATATGATGCATACTTGCTTGTGTTTAAATTTTGTAGTTTATCATGTAGGCTATAGAATTGGAATTTATTACATTTTGAAATTTTTGAAGGATAAAATTCATTAAATTTTTAAAAGTCGAAGTGCTCGTTTGAAAAGAAATAGAAACGATTGTTTATTAGATAAAAAGGATATAAAAAATCTTAATAATAATTTATTATAATAGGATTTCAAATTAATTAATTAACACAAAAACAATTTTAAAATTATTAAAAATAATTAAAACAAGCGCGAATTATATTCGGCCCGGCCGAATCTATATATCCATAAATTTTTTAAAATTTTACGTTATATTGGAGGGGGTGGCAAAGTGGGCGGACCACGCCCATTTTTTGTTTCCGAGTTTACATTTGTCCTTGAACTACTTGAACACAATTTCGTTGATTTTCACCTTATATGGGAGGTGGGCGGTAAAGTGTGCGGTCCACGCCCATTTTTGGTTTTCGATTTTATATTGATTTTTGATCCCCGAACTATACGTACAAAATTTCGTTGTCGTACATGCTTTTGTTGAAGAAATATCAGCAGAAAACTATAAAACGGACACCCTGTGCTTCTAGTTTTTAGCCCATAACTTTTTTGTTTGTCAACCGATTTTGCCCATTTTCAATCCAACAAACCTTATATAAGACAAATATTTGTGCCAAATTTCGTTCCCCTACGTTATCCCGTTCGAGCCCTATCCTGCTTTCAACAGACGGACGGACCCCACCCATCTTTTTATGGTGGGTATAAAAACATTAAATTATTAATACATCCCAGGAAAAATTTTAGAACATGTTCTAAAAACATAAGTTCTAGAACTGGTGTAATCAGAACTTCAGATTCTTTAATAACATCCTCAGAATTAGTGTTATCACAACCAATTCTGACACTAATGGAGTAGAACATTATTCAGATTCTGAATTCGTTTTAAGGAATGTTTTAGAGAACTAGTGCTTAAGAACTAATTCTGTATGACTTCTACATCTACATTACACACGGAATGACAAAATCAATCTTTTTGATTTTGGATATAAAAAGAAAAATATCAAAAAATAAACTGATTAATATGATTTATATAAATAAAAAATTTATTTGAAATGAATTATCACTTTTTTCAGTGTCTTGATGTTTTTACTTTTTTTTGCTAACTTCATCTAATTTTTGAAAATTGGTTGCTCAAGTTAAAACAGTGCAATATTGCTAGGATAGCAAAAATTGGAGGTAGATAGCTTTATTATGTTTTTTATCTCTCCTGTAAAACTGTGTTGATTGATCCTTTTGCATTTTAGGCGATGAGATACTTTTATACTTTCTTAATTTTCCACATTAGTATTTTACCAACCTTGAAATATTTATCATTTAGAATATAAAGAAGGTTAGTTTGTAAAGATTGAAATAAATTTTATTTAAAGAACACATCACGACATTATAACAGTAAAATTTTGCCTTGTAATTTATTCATTTTTTAAATGCCAATGAATTGATTGATTTTGTTAATTATTATATGCATGTTTTTTTTTTCTTTTTCTAGTAATTTACATTTATTATGCTATTTACAATTTCTGAAAATAATGTTTATATGAGATTGATTAAAATTTAATACAAAGATAGTAAAAAAATAAATAAAATATATTTCTTAAAGATATAAGTATATATATACAAAGTTTCAAAATTCACATTAAATCATCTGCATTTTTTTATTGATTTAAGAATCTAGCCTTTTTTATTTAAAAAATTCTTATTACTTCACCATTTTATGGAAAGAGTGATTTTCATATCAAATCATTTAAATTTACATAAAAGTGAAGTTGAAATTGAAATTTGTATAAAGATAGTATAACTTAATAAGAGAGCTTTATTCATAGAAAGTAGAAGATTTAAGTTTGGAGATCTTTTTAATTACTTGATTTTATTATTTTAATGACTTCGTTGGCCAAATCTGCTGCTTGCTTGCGTAATTTTAATGCCTAGAAGAGAAAATATTATTCTATAAAGAGATTAAAATATAATAAAAAAATATAACTAACTTTAGTTCGCAGTTCCTTTTCATTTGTTACAAGCTCCTGTATTTGAAGAATGGTGTTCTCGTTATTCTTTTGATCCACAATCCAACGTAAGTACAATTCTAATAAAAAAGACAAATAAAGTGAAATGAAATTAATAAAACTGAGTAAAATAGGTTAATGTAAACTATTTACCAGTCCACAGTTCTAAGCTTATTGGGGCCACTGATGGCCATATGACACTAGGATTTGGTTCGTACAGAACATTAAGGAAATTTTTTAAAACCTCTGGTCGATTTAGATACGACCATAAACTTGTGGTACGAGTATGAACACGTAAATCGTGTCGTTCCCTTTCTGAATCACAGAGAAAAGTACCATATTGTGAGAAGTAACTGTGCTCGAATAGCAATATTAAAAGTTGTGTACTAAATTCGAAGCTGCATGGAAATTGCCTGTATAATTGATGTATACAATCTAAAAACAGCACAAATGTAGCACCCGAGCTTTTTTGGCGACTTTGTGAAGGTGTATAGCACGAATGGCGATGGCGTGAAGCAAATGGATGCCCGGCTTGTATCCACTCCCGTTCGATTAAGGCCTGAATACTGAAAGATAAATGATAAAAATCATTGTTTAAATTATAATTATGTATATGTACATATAAAATTAAAGATAACACTCACCCCCTCACAGTGCGACAATCAGGATTTAGTATAATTTGTACTAATGAAGTCACTATTAATGTTGAATCTAAACCTTTAGCACCATGTACCAATACAGGACTACCCTCCTGATCCAAACACTGTGCAACTACACATGCGGCATTTAATGAATTCAAAACTAAACTTAACCAATTGCTACTTTCCAAGCGAGAAAGCCATTTATCTGGCGAACATGTTATATCATTACAAGCTAAATACATAAAATAACTAAGGGATTTTAGATGTTGCATTGAATATGATTTTTTATTTAGGAATACCTTCAATTAGTTTAGAAAAACTATCTAATATGGCAGCTGGTGAAGAAACATTACCAATCGAACGATTAACCTTTTTCCATTGCGAATAATGTTGATCAGTTTCAGTATTAGATTTTCCTTTGCCCCAGGTATCAACTATAAAACCCTTTTTACTCCGACCCAGCACAACATTTAATATGGCTTCATCGGCACGGCATCTTTTAATACCCTGAATTGACAAAGGCTGAGCGCTGCGTAAAAGAGCAGCCTAAAAATAATGAAATATATTATGTAAATATGTAACAACATACACATGTAGACAATGTAAATTTCTTCAAATGAAAATATTTCAAAATTTAATATTTTAAAATATTTTACTTATTTTCATGTTTATTTTACTAAATAAAACTATCTAAGGAATAAAAAAAAAAAAAAAAAAAAATTGGAAATAACCTATGTACCTATATACACAGAAAAAAAGTAAAATTGGAGTTCAATTACGAAATTGCTAATATTAATTAATTTTTAATTGATTTCGCTCCAATCATCAAAATTATAATATTAATAAGTAGAATAATTGATTTTATTATCGTTTTTTCTTAAATAGATATAACGAGCTGTAAACCCGATATTATATAGTATGGTTTTATAAATTTGTTTATAAAAACCATACTATATAATAAATTTAAACTAAGATTCTTAACTCCCTTGGGAACATTTTTGATAATGGTGTTATGTCATCCATAAATAACAATATCTCTTTAATTTCAGGTTTATAATCTTAGAATAATGAAAAATAAATATCAGAATTACGAAAAAGTATAATAGAATAAAGAAAAAGGACCACAAAATCCATTTTAAGGTTTCTGAAACACTTAGGACCTTACATCTTCAATTTTATGTTTCTAAGGATGAAAATTGCAGAACATTCCAGAAGTACTATTAGAAGAACGAAAAAAGATGCCACAAAGTCCCTTCTTATGGATTCTCATTCATTTAGGACCACATATCTTTAATTTCATGATTCTAGATTCAGAATTATAGAAAATTAAAAAAGTACCATAGGAAGAACAAAAAAGTACCACAAAGTCCCTTCTTATGGATTCCCATTCATTTAGGACCACACATCCTTATTTCATGATTCTAAGTTAAATATTACCGAAAATTAAATAAGTATCATTGGAAGAACAAAAAAGTACCCTCTTGTGAATTCCTTCTCACATAGGACCATGCATATTTAATTTCATATTTCTACTTTAAATATTATAAAAAATTCAAAAAGTACCATTAGAAGAACAAAAAAGTACCACAAAGCCCCTCTAATGAATTCTCATTCATTTAGGACCAAATATTTTTAATTTTATATTTCTATGTTAAGTATTATAGAAAATTCAAAAAGTACCATTAGAAGAACGAAAAAGTACCACAAAAACCTCTCTTACGGATTCTTATTCATTTAAGACCACATATCTTTAATTTCATGTTTCTAGGTTAAATATTATAGAAAATTCAAAAAGTACCATTAGAAGAACAAAAAAGTACCACAAAGTCCCTTCTTATGGATTCTTATTCATTTAGGACCATATATCCTTAATTTCATGTTTCTAGATTCATAATTATAGAATATTCAAAAAGTACCATTAGTAGAACAAAAAAGTACCACAAAGTCCCCTCTTATGGATTCTCATTCACTTAGCATTACATGTCCTTAATTTCATGCATAGATTAAGAACTAGATATTTATGTGAGAGAAAAAAACCTAATTCATACAACAACAAAATACATGTAGTCACATATATTTTGTTTTTGTGTTTTCAAAAAAATTAGTAAATTTTCTCACATAAACTTCTAGTTCTATTCTATGATTTCATGTTTCTAGGTTCATAATTATAGAAAATTCAAAAAGTACCATTAGAAGAACAAAAAAGTACCACAAAGTCCCCTCTTATGGATTCTCATTCACTTAGCATTACATGTCCTTAATTTCATGTTTCTATGTTCATAATTATAGAAAATTCAAAAAGTACCATTAGAAGAACAAAAAAGTACCACAAAAACCTCTCTTATGGATTCTTATTCATTTAAGACCACATATCTTTAATTTCATGTTTCTGGGCTAATGAATTCTCATTCATTTAGGACCAAATATTTTTAATTTTATGTTTCTATGTTAAATATTACAGAAAATTCAAAAAGTACCGAACAACAAAGTACCACAACGTCCCCTCTTATGCATTCTCATTAACTAAGGACCTCATATCCCTAATTTAATGTTTCTATGTTCATAATTATAGAAAATTCAAAAAGTACCATTAGAAGAACGAAAAGGTACCACAAAGCCCCCCCTTGTGAATTTTTTCCAACATCGGACCATGCGTATTTAATTTCATGTTTCTAGGTTAATTATTACAGAAAATGCAAAAAAGTACCAAGAGAAGAAAAAAGTACCACAAAGTCCATCCTCTTGAATTTTTACCAACAGGACCATGTATCTTTAAGTATCACAAATTCCACTCTTGTGAATTCCTATCTACATTTTTCTAATTAAAAATTCATTAATTTTGAATAAAATGTAATTTCCCGCCTTTACCCCTTTTTTTTTGGTACTTTTTTTTTCACCCATCGAAGTATCAAAAATTGTATTCCAATTAATTTCTAAATTGTAGTGGTATCCCTAAAACGGACGATTTTCAAAAAAGTACCAAACACCTGTCCAATTATTTTTTAAATGAATAACGATAACTATTCAACTTTTTTTGTATCTCCATTAGTTTAGGAGATATAAAGTTACCGATTTTACCCCCTAAACATTCGAATTTCCAAAAATCCCGTTTTAGTGGATCTATATGGAGGGAGACCTACCTACGTTCCAAATTTTGTCTCTCTGTATCTTCAGCCGTTTGGGCTGTGGGATGATGAATCCGTCAGTCAGTCAGTCACGTTACTCTTTTATATATATATAGATGAGCTGAAAATTTTTCGAAATAGACTTACATTTATTTTATTTATATATTTTTATAGACAAATTTTTCATTTTTCTTTATATTTTATTAAGAGCTGTCAATTTATTTAAAAAAGAAATTGTAAACTAATTAAAAAATTAATTATATTAATAAAAAATATAATTAAACTCCACTATAAAGTTAGTTAATCATTTTATTAGAAAATAATTTGAAATATTTTTTTCTGTGTAGTTTATTTAACAATTTTAATCATAGGACTCTATCACACACTTCATGAACGCTTTTAGTCGTTATATAGTTAAAGCAGAATAACAATTTTCTACATATACTTGTACAATTTTTGGAACTCCGAGACTTTTTTGGATAATGCAATATATTTTAAATAAGAGTAAGACCCATTAATTACACAGGTCAACAGCAAAAAAGGCTTGAATAACTACTATATAGATTTGATGTATTATGATTCCAGTAGTCAAAGAATGGGCCAAATTTTAAATTCTATGGAGAGGTTTTAAAAAAAAAAAATTTTGTAAAATTACACATTTTTTTAGGCGCTTTTCCACATAATTAATGATAACTCAAAAAGTTTTAGTCCGATATTATTCAAATAAATTTAGAAAAATTTATATTTTCATAACCTTTAATACCTTCATATATTGCGTTTCAATGGGCTCAGTAGTTTCGGAGTTATAATAAAAAAATGAAACAAAAAATATATTTTTTACGTGAAAATATAGTTTAGCAAGTTTTTTTGTTTTAAAAAAATCATTAAAAATCGAAAACGACAAAAACTGTTCTGATTTATTGCTTTATCGTAAAGCCACATGTAATAGCAACAAAATGAGATATCGATTATAAAAATCGATTGATTCGTTTTGAATTTAATCGCAATTCAGTGTATTCGCTCATTTTCACAACATTTTAGTTTTTTGAAAAATTTCTCCAGTTATGTTGTCATAACAACTTGTCCGATTTTGTTAAACTAAATTTACAAAAATTTTGGGTAACAATATCTTTAAATGATGTATACAATTGTTTTTGATTGTTAGACAAAAAATATAAACTTTGTAAAAAAATTAAAAAAACAAGCGAGAATGTTATATTCGGCTTTACTGAATCTATATACTCGCCATCACCTTTTTATATAGGAGGTGGGCAGTAAGGTGGGTGACCACGCCCATTTTTTATTTCCGAGTTTATATTGATCCTTGAACTACTTTTACAAAATTTCGTTGACATTTCACCTTATTTGGGAAGTGGCCGAAAAGTGGGCGGACCACGCCCATTTTTGGTATCCAAGTTTATATCGACCCTTGTACTATTTACAAAAAATTTCGTTGTCGTACATTTTTTGTTTCATTTTTTTTATTATAACTCCGAAACTACTGAGTCCATTGAAACGCAATATATGAAGGTATTAAAGGTTATGAAAATATACATTTTTCTAAATTTATTTCAATAATATCGGACTAAAACTTTTTGAGTTATCATTAATTATGTGGAAAAACGCCTAAAAAAATTCGTAATTTTACAAAAAAAAAATTTAAAAAAAAAAAACTCTCCATAGAATTTATAATTTGGACCAAATTTGGTACTTTTTAGAAATTCAAACGTTTAAGGGGTAAAAATCGTACCTATTTTTGGTACTTTTTTCATAAAACCTTTTTTTATATTTATTGAAATATTCATATGAGTATTTTAATATGGGATACCACTACAATTTAGAAATTAATTGGAATACAATTTTCGATACTTCGATGGGTGAAAAAAAAGTACAAAAAAAAAAAAGGGGTAAAGGCGGGAAATTACATTTTATTCAAACTTAATAATGAATTTTCAATTACATTAAACATAGAAACATGAAATTAAGAAAATGTAGATAGGAATTCACAAGAGTGGAATTTGTGGTACTTAAAGATACATGGTCCTGTGGGTAAAAATTCAAGAGGATGGATTTTGTGGTACTTTTTTCTTCTATTGGTACTTTTTTGCATTTTCTGTAATATTTAACCTAGAAACATGAAATTAAATACGCATGGTCCGATGTTGGAAAAAATTCACAAGGGGGGCTTTGTGGTACTTTTTCGTTCTTCTAATGGTACTTTTTGAATTTTCTATAATTATGAATCTAGAAACATGAAATTAAGGATATGTGGTCCTAAATGAATAAGAATCCATAAGAAGGGACTTTGTAGTACTTTTTTGTTCATCTAATGGTACTTTTTGAATTTTCTATAATATTTATCCCAGAAACATGAAATTAAAGATATGTGGTCTTAAATGAATAAGAATCCGTAAGAGAGGTTTTTGTGGTACTTTTTCGTTTTTCTAATGGTAATTTTTAAATTTTCTATAATTATGAACCTAGAAACATGAAATTAGGGATATGTGGTTCTTAGTTAATGAGAATCCATAAGAGGGACGTTGTGGTACTTATTTGTTATTTTAATGGTACTTTTTGAATTTTCTATAATATTTAACCTAGAAATATGAAATTAAGGACATGAAATGCTAAGTGAATGAGAATCCATAAGAGAGAACTCTGTGGTACTTTTTCGTCATTCTAATGGTACTTTTTGAATTTTCTATAATATTTAACCCAGAAACATGAAATTAAAGATATGTGGTCTTAAATGAATAAGAATCCATAAGAGAGGTTTTTGTGATACTTTTATGTTCTTCTAATGGTACTTTTTGAATTTTCTATAATATTTAACCTAGAAATATGAAATTAAGGACATGAAGTACTAAGTGAATGAGAATCCATAAGAGAGAACTCTGTGGTACTTTCTCGTCATTCTAATGGTACTTTTTGTATTTTCTATAATACTTGTAAGAAGGAATTCACAAGATTATTTAATTTTCGGTAATATTTAACCTAGAAACATGAAATAAGGATGTGTGGTCCTAAATGAATGGGAATCCATAAGAAGGGATTTTGTGGTACTTTTTTGTTCTTCCTATGGTACTTTTTTAATTTTCTATAATTCTGAATCTAGAATCATGAAATAAGGATGTGTGGTCCTAAATGAATGAGAATCCATAAGAAAGGACTTTGTGGCATCTTTTTTCGTTCTTCTAATAGTACTTCTTGAATGTACTGCAATTTTCATCCTTAGAAACATAAAATGTAAGGTCCTAAGTGTATCAGAAACCTTAAAATGGATTTTGTGGTCCCTTTTCTTTATTTTATTATACTTTTTCGTAATTCTGATATTTATTTTTCATTATTCTAAGATTATAAACCTGAAATTAAAGAGATATTGTTATTTATGAATGACATAACACCATTATTAAAAATGTTTGAATCTTAGTTTAAATTTATTATATAGTATGGTTTTTATAAAAAAATTTCCACTAACGAAGTAGCTCGTTTATACATAAATTAATTATAAAATTTTTATATTTTGTTACATTGTTAACTTAATATCTGCATATTAAAATTTAAGAAAGAATACAAAACAAAGTACAACACAAAAAAATATATATATATATATACAGTTACGGACAAAAAAATAGGGTCAAGTATAATTATTTGAAATTATTTGAGTTTTCAAAAAAATTTTATGCAAAACAATAAAACTATTAATGCCAAATCATTGCGAATATATTGAGATATAAACCTATACAAAAATAATATCCTTTAACATTATCCCGAAAATTGTACATCGTCTCAAGCTAAAATGACTTTTTCAGTGTGGACAAAAAAAATAGGGTCAGCAGTAATTTTGTTAAAATTTTTAAAATTTTTTGGAAAAATTTTGTATGAAACTTTACCTTTTTTAAATCTCGATAACGATATTTAAAATAAAAAACTGAAAAAAGATGAGAATCATCGATGATTTTCAATTCCGAGAACTATTCGTATCGGAAAGGATCTATAGATTTGGTACTTTAAAAATATGGGTAAAATCGAAGGTTCCAACAAAAGATAAGTTCCGAAATCGATCATTATAGTTAAATAATTTTATTTTCAATTAAATGGCAGAACTTTAGATCAATTAAAAAATATTAAGTGCAAAAAAAGTTCTTCGGAAACGGAAAATCATCCAAAAGTTTTACCAAGTCTGGAAGTTTTAATTCTATTAATTCGGTTGAAAATCTACTTGGAACATAAATTTCTTCTGGGAACAAAAGAAACTATTGGAGGAAATATTATTTCTTTGGAAGACCATTCTAGAGTTCCCTGATGCTGAGATATCGACCTGACAATTTGAAATGGTAGTAACTCTCTCCGATATATTACAAACACCATTATGCTTACTTGTATATAGGGTATAAAATTTTTCCAAATCTGTATTTTTTGGACCCATGCGAAAGTTTTACTACCAAATTTAACATTTATATTCTTCTATAAAATAAATACTTGTTTTTTTAGAGGATAATATGCAATTTTTATACTTTTGGGTACATGAAGATACTATTTGAGGCTTTCCAGGTCTGTATTATAAGACTGGGGCTTTCCAGAATGGTATTTGGAATAAATTGTGTTTTCGCCAATTGTCTTCTAATGTTCTCAGAAAAAATTTAAATTCCTACGGAATTTTGAATGGACTTATTATTAAAAGTCCAGGACTTGATAAAAAATGTTGGTGATTTTCTGTTCCTAAAGAACTTTTTTTACATTAAATCGTTTTAAACAATCTGTAACTGCTGCCTTTTAATTGAAAATATAATTATTTAACTATAATGATCTATTTCGGTACTTATCTTTTATTGGGTCCTTCGATTTTACCCATATTTTTAAAGTGTCAAATCTATGGATCCTCTCTGAAACGAATAGTTCTCGGAATTATGAATAATTAATTATTTTCATCTTTTTTCAGTTTTTTATTTTTAATATCGTTATCGAGATTTTAAAAAAGTAAAGTTTCATAAAAATTTTACAAAAAAAAAATTAAACAAATTTTAACAAAATTACTGCTGCTATTTTTTTGTCCACACTTAAAAAGGACTATTTTTGCTTGAGACGATGTACCGTTTTCGGTATAATGTTAAAGGATATTATTTTTGTATAGGCTTATAACCCAGTATATTCGCAATGATTTGGCATTAAAAGTTTTAATGTTTTGCATAAAATTTTGTCGAAAACTCAAAGAAATGCAAATAAATGTACTTGACCCTATTTTTTTTTGTCCGTAACTGTATATATATATATATATATATATATATATATATATATATATATATATATATATATATATATATATATATATATTTGTGCTTGTGTGTTAATGAGTTGCTCTAACTCTCTATTAAGTGAGAGAAGACTCAGTACAAATGGTAAAAACGCATACATGGTATTGATCCCCTTAAACAATAATAATAATTTATATGATCCACAAAAAAACAAGAATTATTTAACTGCAAGAACAACAAATGAGAGATCTCCTCTCTCTAGTGCAATTACTAGTGCGCCAAATTGTGTAGAATATAGCACAAAAGAAAATCAGAAATATAAACAAACAACTAGTTTGATGGTTGATGGAAAAAAGTAATACAATTGAATGACAATTCAAACAATAATTAGGTTTATTTACGTACTTTCCAGCAATATTTATCCAGCAAATTTATTTGAGAGAGTAAAAATCAAAATAGTCTCAAATTGAAAAATATTAAAAAAAGTACGCGAACAATATTTTGCAAACATTTGCAGGTTTTTGTTTATAAACAACAAAAAGTGATTTCCCCTTATTAAATTAAAATTAAAAAAAGCTGAAAATCCTTAACTAAAAACGCTAACATCTATTTATCTATTTTTTTAACATAAATTTAAACAAATATGAATTGTAAGTATTTTTGTGATATTTTATTACATTTATTTTTCTTACTTTTCCTAAAATTTTAGATTTTATATTTTAATTTTCTTTGTTTACATTTGTAAACAAATGATCATATGTTTTGTTCAACATATGCTTTTGCTGATGGAAGTTGATGGAAGAAAAACAGTCAGCAACTTTCATCAATTTCCCATACAATGAACTGTCAAATTTTGTCTCTCTCTTGCTCACAATTGCAAGATTTTTAAAGTAAACGAACGCGATTTAGCAACTTCCAGCAACATTTCGTGATAATTATCACAAAATATCAGGTACGCGAACACAGCTATTATTATAATATTAACACCATTACCATTAGCGGTATCAAAAGTGATCTGGAAAAAGATAATAGTGAAATAATTTCTCCGTCACGGCAAAAAATGAAAAATACTGGTGCCATACCAAAGAATAATAATAATTTAGTAAGTCCAGCCCTAGGACATTAAAACTTGAACCAAATCCAAAGCATCAGAAAAAAAATGAGGTAGTCAAAATCGATTCTCGATACTGGATAACCAAGAAAGTGAAGTTGAATCTGCAAAGTGTACCAACAATTATAAGGCTCGCGCAAGTAGAGTGGAGGCTTATAATTGTTGGTACACTTTGCAGATTCAACTTCACTTTCTTGGTTATCCAGTATCGAGAATCGATTTTGACTACCTCATTTTTTTTCTGATGCTTTGGATTTGGTTCAAGTTTTAATGTCCTAGGGCTGGACTTACTAATAAAAAAGTTGTCCCAACTTGTAGGCAAAGAAAACTTCTACGTAGTTTCTCAACGAAAAGGGAATATTTCTGAAACTAAAATTCAGACATTCACGGAAAAAAATTATAGAATTATAGTTGACTGTTTTGATAGTGAAAAAAGAAACTACTATACATATCAACTAAAGAGCGCAAAAGGCTTAATGGTTGTCATTAAAGGTATTGACAGTTCTGTACCGGTTGATGAGATTAAAGAAGCTCTTGAATCTGAAGGCTATGAAGTGAAGTCCGTTCACAATATAATTAATAAAAATAAGGAACCTCAACCAATTTTTAGAGTTGAAATATCTTATAATTCTTCCCGATTGAAGAAAAAAGGTGATACACATCCCATATACGGTTTAAGATACCTTCTAAATCGCAAGATAGTTGTGGAAGAACCAATTAAATGCAAAGGTCCCCCACAGTTCTTAAATTGTCAGGAATATGGACACACTAAGTCCTTCTGCAAATTGCAATCAGTTTGTGTTAGATGTGGAGATATCCATAAAAGTCTGGAATGTCCCTATTCAAAAACAGACATCAGTGCAAGAAAGTGTAGCAATTATGGTCAGAATCACACTACAAACTACCGTGGTTGCCCAGTGTATATTCAAATTAAAGGGACTTCAAAGGCAAGAAGACCTGTATATGCTCAATATCAGTATTCTAATTTTCCAAGCCTCCCTAATGGACCTACTTCTAGTGCACAACATAGAAGTAACCTGAACACAAATCGGAAATTATCGTATGCTCATACGGTAAAAGTAGGTTCCACTACACAAATGAAATTAAACGTAGAAGAAAATGCTCAATTTCCAAAAACTTTCAATAAGGGTTCAGTAATTTCCAACCAAACTCATAAAAATAATGAAAGTAATGTTCCATTATTTTCATATGCTCACACTTTAAAAGAGGGCTCAGTAATTCCCAACATAAATTCATTGAAACCATGAACAGTTTTATGTCAAATGTGCAAAATATGTTACAACAACTAATGCAAAATCAAAGTATGCACATGCAGATTTTACTAACATAAACCAACATAAACACGAAGTCCAACAATTCTTAACGTTGCAAGATATTGATCTGCTATTGGTATCTGAAACGCACTTTACTCAAAAGAACTGTTTCAGAATAAATGGCTACTATACCTATGACACAAAGCAGCCTAACGGTAGGGCATGCGGAGGGACAGCAATATTAGTTCGTAAAGATATAAAGCATTTTCCAATGCCAGAATACAGAACGGATCATATTCAGGCCACTTCAATAAATATTCCCGATAACAATATAACAATATCCTCTATATATTGTCCTCCAAGATATTCTATTAATCGTAATCAATTTCTTGATTATTTTGCAACTTTAGGCCCAAGATTTATAGCCTACTCCCAGAGGTAGGCAGTTATTTGAAGCAATATCATCCAGCAAACTAGATTCCATATATTGTGGCCAACCACTTACTGGCCAACATACCTCAATAAGGTTCCCGATCTTATCGACTTTGCTGTAATTAGAAATGTAAAACGTGAATGTATATCAGTTATTCATTCACTTGATCTTTCGTCAGACCATATACCAACGATCCTGACACTGATTAATAGTCCAAACCACTTTGAAACGCAAAGCTCTTGTTTCCCAAACAAGAAAAAAAAACTGGTTAAAATACAAATTGTACATGAGCTCCCGCTTACCACAAAATATTCCACTGAAAAGCGAAAACGAAATACAATCTGCAGTTAATATTTTCACAGATATCCTGACTAACGCAGCTATAGTATCCACACCTTCTAGTTTCTCACGAAGGCCAAAATATATTAAATGTTGCTCAAATGTTGAATCTCTTATTAGAGAAAAAAGGCAATTAAGACGTCAATGGCAAGATTCTCGGTCACCAGCCGTCAAAACTAGACTTAAACAATGTATAATAATAATAACAGTATACCTAAAAATCAGTTTGGTTTTAGAAGAAAACATGGTACTATTGAACAAGTGCATCGTATTACAACTCTCATCAGAAGAGGTGTCGAGAGCAAGCTGTATTGCTTTGCGTTATTTATTGACATATATCAAGCTTTCGATAAAGTCTGGCACGACGGACTAATACATAAAATGACCAAGTTACTTCCACAGAACGTTCATAAGTTACTAAAAAACTATATACTAAATAGATATTTTCAAATAAGATCGAAAGATGTGATTTCTTCACTCAAAAAAATTTCCGCAGGAGTACCTCAAGGAAGTATTTTAGGGTCTCTTCTTTATATACTATATACGGCAGATATGCCTACGAGCTGTATGACTCATACATCAAGTTTTGCAGATGATACTGCTTTTGTAAGTATGCATACAAATCCTGTGATTGCATCCGAAAAACTCCAATCCCATATCACTGAGCTGGGAAAATGGTTATATAAATGGAAGATCAATGTGAATGCTTCGAAATGTGTCCATATAACATTTACCTTATGCAGGGAAAGTTGTCCCCCCATTCGAATAAAGAATGTCCAAATACCTGAACAGGACAAAGTAAGATATCTTGGTATTCACCTAGACCGGCGTTTAACATGGACTCGTCATATAGAATCCAAAGTTACTCAAATAAAACTAAAATCTGCCCAAATTCATTGGTTAATTGGTCCAAAGTCAGCCCTAGACTTGAACTATAAAGTACTATTATATAAAGAAGTAATAAAACCTATATGGTTATATGGCATACAGCTCTGGGGAACAGCCTCCTCATCAAACATTGAAAAATTACAGAGAAGACAGTCCAAACTCCTAAGAATAATAACAGGTGCACCATGGTACGTCAGCAACATCCACAAGGATCTCAATATTCCTACAATTCGTGAGGAGATAAAGAACAGTAGCATGAAATATATGAAAAAATTATCCGAAAACCCAAACCCTCTCGCTAGGGATCTGCTAACTTTTGAGGGTCACAGACGCCTAAGAAGAATGGAAACACTGGATCTTGGAAGATAACACTATTAATGAAAACTCTACGTTGTATTTTGCAGAGGCAATATCAACAATAATTTAAGTTTAGGTTAAGATTTTAATACTTATTGTAAATTTCTGAAAAAGAAAGATTCAATAAAAAAACTAATATATATGTAAAAAAAAAATTGCATCTTTTCAATTCGAAAAGCAATTACTAATCATGTGTCAATGTATTTCTCACCAACAAATTTTTGATGTTTGGTTTCTTGCATCAAAGAAGTGGAAAAGTTTGAGTGTTATTAAGTTTATTTCTGGAAATATTAGTACAACATCAAACTAAATTATTAATATTGATTCAATAAAATCATTTTCAAACAAAATAATAAAATCAATTCAAAATGGATGTCAGCGAATAGAATGAAAGTTCGGTTTTAACACTCAAATAGAAATTGGTTGAAAAAAGAGATTGATTTGTCAATGTTTGTTATTGAAAAAAATGTTCCTTCTCCACTTAGTACTTGTGGAAGGCCTAGTAAAAATTTCGAAGATTGTTTAGTTGTATCAAAAAGAAGAAAAGCTAGATATCTTTTGAAAATGGCTAATCCGTACCAGGTACTGGCAGCTGAAATGCAAATGCGTTCAGCAGGAAAACGTTCGTCTGCTGCAATAGTTGGTGAACTCATAACTGCTTCCTCAAAAAGGGGTAAACTTATGCAAAAAGGTAGAATAAGCTCAAATAAATCCTTGAGGAATAATTCAGCACCCTCGTCCAGAAGGTATTGTCGTCCAATTAAATTCATATTTGCTAAAGAGGACAAAGATCTTATTTTAAATGAAGTCAAAAATAATGAAAACCAAATATCAAATCTTATGCCAACATCTATTGCATATTTCATACAGGTTGGATATCAAAAGTTGGCAAGTGAGAGGAGAAGCTAACAAAGCGAAAATGATGGAGCGAAAAAAGTATATTCATGGAAGGTTTCGAAATGAAACGGGGTTACTAGTGCATTTTCCAAAACCGAATTCAGGCAATTATAATGATGGTAACACTGCAAGACGTTTTTTTCGTAATGCCGAAAAGACTGCAGAAATTATTGGTCTAGATGTAGAATTGGTAAAGCATTTTCACATTATTTTGGAAACTCTCGGATGTGGTCTTGAAATTGATTCTGTTGGCTTTGAAAATTATGCCATAGAGACTAGAAATATTTATCTGCACAACTATAAATGCCCGCTACACTACATTAAATTTTATTTCATGGAAAAGATATCATTGAAAAATGTATTGTACCTATCGACCAATTATCCAAAGAAGCCCATTTCACAAGAAAAACATCTAGCGAGTACTCCAATGCGAAAATATCACACTGTGCGCTGTTGTGCTAAAATAATTTTGCAACCTAAACTTCACAAAAAATTGAAGAAATTAAGCTAAAAGTGGATTGTTTACTTATTTTTGACTCGCCCGAAAACGACTTCAACTTTCTCTAGAAAAAACCTTAAAATAGAATATTTGAAAAAGTTTGTTATCAATGTAAAAGAAAACAAATTGACTTCATCAAAAACATATAAATTTTTAAAAATGGACCGTTACATTTGCCGGAAATATGAGTTTGTTTACTTATTTATGACACCCGCTGTATATATATTTTTAATTTTTATCAAATATTTTCTGAGCTACAAGTCTGAAAATTTGTGATCACGCGTATTTTGGAAAAATAAACTATATTTCATGAAAAACCCAAATTTGAAAATTTTGATGTTACGCATGTATTGATGTTTTGCATTTTCGGTGACGTAATGCATGTATTAATGTATTTTAATAAATATAACAAAAGAAAAAATCACTTACGCCATTTTCGTGGCGGTAACTTAGAACAGGAAACCGACCACCGTCTCTAAATGCTGCAGATTGTACGATTTGTTCATCAGTTATTATTTTCGGTACTATGAGAACCGAACCATATGAAGGACACAATTTAAAATCTTTATTAATGTGTGTAATGCGCCATTCGCAGCCCATCGATATCTCTGTGCCCATAGCAAACGTATTAGAGGTGGCTGCAACATCATGACCATTTGTATAGTGGAATGTTGAAGATAGGGGACTGGTATTGTTAAATGTAAAAGTATTGCCATTACCACTACATACATTATTGCAGGTGCCAGCGGAAATAAGTTTTGAAAACTCAAGCTCCGGTCTGTATATGAAAGGAAATAATTGTACTTTTTAACAACGATTGAAATAGCAATTACATTAACAAACATACCTAAATATTGTATAGCCATCCTCGAGTATGGTGTACATGGGCCGATAGAAGAAGGGATACTCCAATTCGGGATTATTTAAAGTACTAAGAGCCTCTAAAGATGCTGCGACGTTAAAATATTCTTTGGCATTCTTAATTTTTAGAGAAATTATGCGTAAATCTTTACATTTTAATGTTATAAGGCCACCTACTACAGCATTCTGTACCATAAACGGTTTTTTCTCCACACAGTCAATATTTTTGTGCATAAGCTGCACACAGAAATTCACATAATTGTGAAGACTTTAATATATAAGCATACATATGAAGTACGGCAACTTATCTTACCCATAGTTCTTGGCTGTTCTCTTGACGTGCACTCAAGAGTAAGTGATGACCAGTGATACATAAACGTCCTTCGACTGTTGCATTTTGATGGTCATGTAGCAAAACTCCATCCAATTTAGGTGTCTTAATGAGTTCGACAAATTCCATTTTATTAGCTTGGTTTCTAAAATGCAAAAATCAAATGACTAGAAGAATGATAAACAAAAAAAAAAAAAAAAAAAATACCGTTATCGCCAATAAATAAAAATTAACTCGGACACACACATACAAAAACTCAACCTCTTACATACCTTGCACACTACCAGAATATACACAGTATCCGTGTAGAATCACCCTCTGCTAAGGGGCAAGCAACCAACTGTAAACAATTAAATTTAATAGAAACGATGTGCTTGGTGATGGATGTATAATGTTTTTATAGTATCTGTCTATGCACTCTTGTATATACTTTATACAAACTTCCGTACTCGTTCTTACTTTCGTCTTTTACTTCCTGCCTTTTGCACTGGGCTCTAGCTAATTATGAGCTAGCGTTTGATTTGTAACATTTTGATAAGGACTTTTCCATGGTATCGCAGTTGTCGTCAAATAGCGGGTGGGCGTTTAACTATGTTACAGTTGAAGGTATTTTATATTAGAAGCCCCTTTTACTTTACTCAATATGTTCTAATTTATTTTTTTTTATAAATTTTATTTATATCACAATAAAATGAAAAGTTAGTTGAATATTTGTTAATTTAAATTATTTCTTTTAAGTTTTCAATTGCACTTGTTGATCATTGAGAGATGATGATTAACATAAAGAAATTCTAGATTAAAATGCATAATTCTGAAATAATAAAATGCAACAATAATTTATATATGTTTTTTCTTATCTTTTGAACAAACACCGAGCAGCATAAAATATCAACTTTTTTAGCAAAAACAATTATTAATCTGCTCTTTGCAGAGACCTGCGCCGAACGATTTTAACGGCGCCGGCGGCTTTGCTAAAAATTGTTGGCGGCGGCTCAAAGTCGGCTGTTAGCCGGCTGAGAGGTGAACATAACAACTTTTTATTTCCTAGTTTTCGCATCGTCTTATAGAGTACATTGGTTCACAAATGTGGTTCCAAGTCTCCTTAGATGTAAGGGGATCCGAAGATCGTTTGTTTGAACATTATTTTTTATTTCCTAAAAGATTTATAACATACATTTTTGTATTTTTGTACTTCTAAAGTGTCAAAACAGAAGACCGTTTCGAACATTATATTTTTAAAATTATTAAAAAAAGTATATATGATCTTGACACAGCTCTTCTCTCTACACATATAAAATTGGATATTCTGATATTTTGAAACATTTTTTATTTTATCACAGATTTTAATATTCGGACATTTTAAATACGTTGATTTTGTTGAAATGAATCTAAAAATTTATCATTATTTTTATTTTTCTTGAAAAATGTAACGGAAATAATCTTAAAATATGGTCTTAAAGTAGGGTCGAACCATTATTAAAATTTTTAAAGTTTACAAGGCTTTACCAATGGTATAGTAAGCAAATCAATGTTTTTGAATACAACTTTAAGTAATTTTGATTATAAATGGTTGGTAAAGCTGTGTTAAGTTTTTTTGAATACGGCTGTAAAATTATAGATTATGTTCAAACTAAATTCTTTGAAAATACTGCCATTTTCACAGCTTCCGATTTCTTTATATTCTGAGTTTAATGCTAATTATCAACCTCCAAAAATTAAACTTTAGAAAATTATATTTTACTATGTCCACTGATATATATATATATTTTAATTCATTGCGTTTTTACTATTTCTAAAAATTTTTCCTAAAGTTAGCGGGTTAAGCTTCTCCTATTAGATAGATCTAAATTATCCAAACATTTTGTTTAATATCTTGTTTAAAAATTGTTCTACAGAATAATATTATTTTCATAATAGAGGATACAAATTCTAACGTAAGCTTGATAACAAATTACTAATTTTGTGTATGTAAATTTCCGTAAGAGGAAGTTGGAAACTCTTTATGTAACCTACATTAATTTTTTGGAATACGGCTAAATATTTATTAAAAACTATAATATTGATGTTTATTCCAAAAAAACAAATTGACTCGTTTTTTAATATATTTCAAAGCCAGAAAACATCTCGATTTGTGTTGTTTAATAATTTAACACAATAAAAACAACTAAGTTTCCACAGGAAAGAAATTTTAGTACATTATCAGAACCACTTCAGATTCTTTAATAACATCCTCAGAATTAGTGGTATCACAACCAATTCTGACATTTGTCTAAATTCGTTTTGAAAAATGTTTTAGAGAACTAGTGCTTAAGAACTAATTCTGTATGACTTCTACATCACTTCTGAGAACTTCCTACTTGTATAAAAAATTTCAAAAATTAAAAAAAAAATATATATGTATATATTTATAAAATTCAATTGATTTCAAAAGTGGACTTTAGAAAATAGCCCATTAGAATACAAAATAAAAATAAAAACAGATTCCGAAACCTTTCCCTAACTCTTCTATGGCACTAGTTCTGAATGTGACAATTTTGAACAAAAATTATTGATTAAGGAACTAGTTCTCGAACCGTTCCATAGAATGGGTACTGGCTAGGTAACACTTCCACAGAACTAGTTCTGGAGGTGACAATTTCAAACAAAAATCATTGGTCGTAGCCAAAGTAGAACAAATACAGGCTATTTTTATGTGTTTTAGAACTAGTTGTAGAACTAATACAATATTTCCTTGGTGAATTAAAAATTAAATTTATATATGTTCACATTTATTATTTGTTTAAAAATTTTATTTTTGGAATTAGAAAGTATATGTGTGTAAAATTTTTATTTAAATCAACAATTTATGAAAATATTTTAGCAAAGGAAAAACATAATAAAATTATATGTGAGCAGTGATGCATAAACTTATTTACTTTTTTAAAGAACTACACCACTTTTAATGGTATTTTTTAAAAATCAATTGAAAATAAATTTAAATTTTAAAAAAGATCATTGGAAAATTAGATTTTTCATTTAAATTTTTGAAAATAAAAATTGAAAATTAGATTTTTCATTTAAATTTTAGAAAAGAAGTGTTCTGAAATTTTTGAAAATAAAAATTGAAAATTAGATTTTTCATTTAAATTTTAGAAAAGAACTGTTGAAATTTCTATATTTCATTAATATTTCAGAAAACAATTATTTAAAATTACAATTTCTATTTCAGAAAAGTACAATTTAAAATAAGTTTTTATATTTTAAATTCACAAAAGATCAATTTATAATTAAATTTTACGTTTTAAATTCAGAAGACTACAAATGAAATTCAGTTTTATATTTTGAATTTCAAAAACAACAATTGAAATTTAGAATAATTCATTAAAATTTAGAACATTGAATAAGAGTGATTTAAATGATGAAATAATGTTAGATCAACTTAATTTATGTGACGTTTAAGCAAATAAAATTAAGAAATTGTTTCAAATCCATCTGGAAAAATTATTCCTAATGCAAATTTCATTCTATATATTATTTCAGTTGAAGTTATGAATTTAATATAGTTTTTGTTTCAAAATTTCAAAATTTTTCTGAATTTTAAATGGAAAAATCTTCTTAAAAATTGTTTTTTTTCAAAAATTTAAATAAAAATTCCAATTTAAGTTGTTAATTTTAAAATTATAAATTGAAAACCTAATTTTCAAGTAATCTTTTTTCAATTCTAAATAAAAAGTATCACTTTTAATTGGTCAATTCTGAAATTTATATGAAAAATGTAAATTTCAATTGTTAAATTCTGGAATTAAAAGAGAAATATTATTTTAATATGTTCTTTTCTATTATAATAAAAAAATCATAAATTAAAAAGATATTTTCAAATTTTGAATTGGAATATCTCATTCTCATTTGTTCTTTTCTGAATTCATAAACCTCATTTTAAATTGCTGTTTTCATAATATCATATAGAAAGTTCTTATTTTAACTTAAAAATGGTGTAGTAAAAAACATATGTGGCTGAATATAATATTAAATAACATATAACACAATAACTCAAATAATATTAATCAGTTATCAGTTAATCAGTTATTATTCTTGAAGACAAACTGTTGATTTGTTGTGAGTTTGACCAAAATGAGTAACGAAAATGATGTACGTGCTATAAATTATTAAAAATTTTCAAAAAAAAAAATAAAATAAATAAAATAAAAAACAAATAGGTCCTACAAATAATTGGTTAATGAATTAAATGTCCTCTGTCATACTGTTTTCAACGTCATTAAACAGTATCAGGGGAATTCGACCATCGATAGGAAACATGGTTCAGAAAAAAAAGTCCACATGATATTGGATGGACAAGTAAATTGAAACCATATTGAAAAGCACTCCAAACACATCTTGAGATGTCTAGTTAAGAGATGATTTTTTTTTTTTTTTTTTGCGTACGAACTAAATTTAGAAATTTTAGAAAAATGGAATGAAAATGGAGAGAAGCGACCTGTAGCTATTATTCCATAAAATCATAATTTATTCCAAATAATGTCTAAAGAAAATGCATAACGTCTATTGCCGCTGAAGCAAAATAAAAGAGGAACCACTATTTTTAGTTTTTTTTTTTTTGCTTTAAAATTTCTCTTAATGGTTAACCGGTTTTTTCTGAATTTTTTCTGAATAACATTGAAAAATGCAAAGACTCTGAACTTATTTTAATATTCAAATGGGGCTGCGATGGAACATCAGGATTTTCGGAATACAAACAACTGGATGGAAGTAATTCTGGAAATAATTATTCCTCGCTGTTTATAGCGTCTCTGGTACCACTTCGAATGCGCTTAAATAAGCCTTCCTCATCGACAAGAAATGACTCGCTTTTTGATGATATATGGATAAATTTAACTCCAGGTTCCAAATTTTTGTGCCGTCCAATCCTTTTTGATTACACAAAAGAAACCACGGTTACAATAAACAGCATTGTCAACCAATTGGAAGAAGAAATTAAAGCATTGCCCCCAATATATGTAAAAGTATCAAACAGAACTATTAAAGTTACATTTCAACAACAATTAACGATGATTGATGGAAAAGTTGCAAACGCTATAACAGATACAACATCTACATGGAAATGTAATATATGTGGAAAAATAAGTTCACAATTTCAGGATAATTCTGAAGTCCTTGTTAATAAAAATTCTTTAAAATTTGGAATATCACCACTCCACGCAAGGATAAGATTTTTGGAGTTCTGCTTACATCTTGCATATGATATCAAGTACAGAAATATTCCAGGGCAGGAAAATGCTACAGTAAAAAACAATTTGGAACTTCACGAATTACGAAAAGAGGAGAAGAAAAGAATTCAATTAGAATTCAAGGAACAACTCGGATTAATAATTGATAAACCTCTACATGGCTATGGAAGCTCAAATGATGGAAATACAGCAAGACGTTTCTTTGAAAATCCGGAACTCACATCTTCAATCATAGGCATTGACTTAAATATTTTGAAGCGTTTTAAGATTATATTGGCAGCCATTAATAGCAAAAAACAAATTAATGCGGACAAATTTAAAATTTTTGCTTACGAAACTAAAGAACTACTTAACATTACATACCCCTGGAAATCAATGACTCCAACAATTCACAAAGTATTGGCTCATGGTAAAGAAATAATAGAAAATAGTATTTTGCCATTGGGAGAGCTAACAGAGGAAGCACAGGAAGCCCGAAATAAAGATGTTAAACATTAAACATTCAATACCCGAAAATGTTCGAAAATAGCGCAAAATATGGACTTAATGGAATATTTATTAATATCATCAGATCCAGTTATATATTCTATAAGAACACGATGGCTACCAAAAATCACTCTTGAAATAGAAAAAGAGGATTCCGAAGCTAAGGAAGTTAAAAATTTGCTAACGTTTGATGTTTCTGATTATTTTCAAGAAAATCTCTAATAATATCTTCGATGATACATTCTTAATAAAATAAATATACGGGATATATGTATAATAAGTATGTAAATATGTAGAACAAATTAAATAAACATTACTCAAATAAAGAATTTACTACTTTATAATAACAAATATATACCTACATAATACATTAGAAAACTAAAATGTTACGTATACACACATATGGAAATACGGAACAAAATAGTGAATTTTGCAACTTTTGACGTGACTTGGTAGTTTTGAGGCCATTATATTACTATTATTAAATGACCTATATCAACATGTTATATATCGTTGAATTGGTAAATAAGTATATTTTTATATTCTTTTAACATTTTTAAAGTATTTGCAAAATTAGTGGAGTTGTATTAAAAAAATTAAATTTTTTTGGATTTTCAGCTATTTAAAAAAAAAAAAAAAAATTATTTTTGAAAAATTACCAAAAATAGGTTATTGGAGCTATTTTATTGATTTTTTTAGGAATGAAAGCTTGATTTGTGTTTTATACATTACATAAGAAATAATATTAAAAATATTATGCTAATATGCTTTTAATATGCTTTTAAAAATAGTCGTTAAAAAAACTGACTTTTAACATAAAATCTCCACTCCTTCATTCGTTTTTGGCCGGGCGGGAAGCAGTTTAGTGTTAAATCATTCTAAATCTATTTCTATAAAAAATATGGGTACCAAATTTAAAAAAGCTCGCGTGACATTTTTTTTATTAATCGACAAAAATGAAACTATTTTTTAAAATTGACAATTTTCGGCCAATGCTGGATGTAGGATGCAAACTTAAATCAATTCAAAATTTCTTTATTAACCATTTATGAAGCCTTATCTTTTGAAATTAATAAGGAACAAATTTTTTTATTTACGGAACTTTGAGAAAAAAGTGAATGAATTGTACTATATTTTTGTAAAAAAATAGCCATTTTTCATGCCAATTTCAGAGTGCTGACTTTGAATATTTTTCACGTCTAGACGAATTGAGATAATCCAAAAATTCTTTCAGCATATTATTTTGAAATATGTAGCAAATTACAAAATATTTTTAAAAAAATTTTACCTCATATATCTCCGGACTTATTCCCGAAAAACGAAAGAAAGCCAAAAAATCAATAATTCAAAATTCAAGCGTAAATATCTTTTTAACTGTAAGAGATAACTTAGATGAGTAAGCTTATTTTTTCTTTATCTTGCTAAGCACTTTCCAGAAATATAAAAATCTTTAAAATCGGACTTCATTTGTACAAGTTACGATTTTTTTTAACTTTTACATACTCGAGGTAGTCAACTTTGACACCCTGTAGCTTATCTCGTGTTATCACAGGTTGACTACAAGATGATTTTTCTGAAAGCTTAGGTCCTCCTCTACAACTCTTCCATACATTTCAATTTGATCCGACCAGTAGTTTAGGAGATTCAGATTTATTACCAAAAAATTTGCGTTTGACCCCACTGTGATGCGTCCATAATATGGATTTAAAAATAATTCATATAACCATCGACGATTTATGATAAACACGCTAAAGTTGTTACTGACTCCGGAGAGAAATGAAATGTATTCTACAACGTAACGTGTGATAATCTTGAAGACATGTGTCGTTATTCCTCTTCCTTTTTAAAGTGAATAACAAATTGCAAGACTCTTGAGATTTTGCTACACACAGTGGCTCACAGCTTAAATTATGCATTATACAATTTTATTTTTAAAGCTCCATGACAAAGTAACAGACTGGAATTAAAAATAATATTTGGTATCATAAGAAAGAGGAAGATTTCTAGTTTAATATATAACCATTATTTAGTGTTAAAGTTTACCTTTAAGCAAATTAAAGATATGAAAACAAAAAATCCAATATTTTTATCTCAAAGCTTATTTTAAGCACCCACTTATGACATAAAAAAAAAACATTGAAAATTACGACCGATAATTACATTCAGGTATGTGATGAAATTCGATCGATTTCAAAAGTAAATCGTATTCTTAAATCGATTAGGTTGTGATGTTCAATATGTTTCTTGTCGAATCACAACAAATTAATTTTGAAATTTGTATTATTTAAATGAAATAAATTTTATTTTAATGTTTTTATGTTAATTTTTTAATAAAAAATTATCAAAAGTTAAGTTTTGCGTGAAGCTGCCATAAAGGAGATATTCCTTGCTTCTGAAAAAAAATTGCCCATAAAAAAAAAAAACATTTTGTGGAGGAATAAATTTACATTTTTGACGATTAATTAATTAATCCTACAAAAATAAAAATTAATGCAATATTTTAATAGGAACGTTTTTTAGCAGATGCAGTTTGGACTTTGCATTGGATTTAAATTTTTACTGGTAATTTGAAATTGGGTTAGCACAATGATTATTTTGATTATTCAAAATCAGTTTTTTCCTTTGGGGTAGATATATCCAGAAACCTTAAAAGTTAAATTGTAAAACCCATATGTGAAGTTACAGTTTAATTCGGGTGTCTGATAGGTTTTTAAACAATAATGTACATCGCTTCACCACAAGTTCCATCACAAATTAAAAAAATTTTAGGATTTACAAATCTCTATACTTTTCTTAACCTCTCCCTCAATATATATTCTTTAAAAGGTATTATTATTTTTTATTTTTTTTTTTATTTTTCTTTCTACAATATAGCTTTTATTTTTTACCCATGCTTAATGATCCTTAATGATTCTAATTCTTTTGTAACAGTTTTAATCAAATTCAATTTTAAAACGAGTACCAAAATTTGTTCGATTTGAAAACGATAAAATCATGTCAATTTCGTTTTTATCACAACCATGATCACAACCTAATTTATTGAGATTTTCATAAAACAAAATGGAAAATGAAATCGATTTCGTTTTTACAATAAAACGAAATTGAAATCGAAAATTTTATGTGTATCACAACCTTATTCGTTTTTGGCTCGAAATCGATTTTTATCACATACATGATTATTTTTTATGTGGAATGGTAGTCTTAATTGTATGCAACAGATTAGAGGCGGTTTGCGTGCGTCCAGTTTTTGTGTAATATTAGACGAAATGTGTTTACAGTGCATTTTTAGGGCCTAACACCTATTTTATTATGTAAATTTCCAATATGGACCACAAAATTTCAATAATATTGAGGTCTGGCGACTTTATATATTAGCAAATTGTACACAATACCAAATTTATTATTCGGTTATGTTGGCAATATCAAAAATATGATAATATGCCCTGATTTTTTGCACTCTGCAACAAATTATCCTTTAGGATATAAAGGTATCTAATACTGTCTAGGGAAAGGTAAATCTATTTCGATTTTAGTCGAAAATCGATTTTCAGGAGGAAAAAATAAAGAACTAAAAAATATCAAAATTGAATAAACTGACGACAGATGACCCACAGTTCTACAAAGAAGTTTAGTTTTGCTACCTTTAAAGACATGTAGGCACTAGAAGTTTTCTACGAACCGGTCCTCCGTATTCCGTACTCCAGAATCCGGCAGTGATACGCCATGAAGACGAGTACAATAATCCAGTATTTGCAATGTATGGCAAAAGTTTTAACGCAACATTGTTTGAACTCCGGATGTCAGTTTTGGTGATGATATCCGTAGGTTATCGCAGACTGCGATTGTATAAATGTTTATTCGGTATATCATCAATGCCTTTTATTGTCTAACCGATTTTCATGAAAAAAAATCATAATGATTTCTTGTACCATAGAAACATATATTTTAACCATTTAAAGTGACCATTTTAAAATGGTTTGTAACCAATACTCCTTTATATAGCACTGTGCGTGGACCCTGCATGGAAGTTATTTTCCAAAAAGGAGTAGTGACAGTGAGCCACAGTATGTTGTATAACAACATCCTGTAATAATGTACAAATTCTGGGAATAATTAAACCCCTAGTAGAACTCATGAAGGCAAATCTTCTTAAAAGATATTAAGGAGCACTATTTTAATAAATTTTATAAAACATTAAAAGTAATCTCATATATATAAAGTCCTCAAAAACTACACCCAGGAACTTAACTAACGGTGTCACATGTGTCCGATAAACTATGCCATATATGTAACGAATCATTCTATTAAGACATAGTTTTACTGCATTCATTCTTTCACAAGGCATCATAAGAGCATGTACTAGTTTTCTCTTTAAATAATGTTAATTTTACGTTTATTGAGTAGAGTCCTTTTAAAATATAACAAATTCTGCTAATTACTAATTTTTTATGATAACTGAAATTAAGTTGATTATCTATTTAAATCCAAGCGTTTCACAACTACAATAGGTTCTCCTATTTTCAAAGAGATACTCTTGGCACTGTATTAAATAAATAACCATTGTTTTAGATGGATTAAGAGTCAAAGAATTTGCTTTAGACCAATTAGAAATTCTCCGTAAATCCCCATTCATTCCGTTTTGAAAACTAGTAGCAATAACGCCCTTAGACGTTCCCACTAATTGCACATCATCTGCAAAAATATGTGAAAAACTAAACTTGCAGCAACCAAATAGATCATTCATGTATATGGAAAAAAATAAAGGACCTACCATTGATCCCTGAGAGAGAGATACCTCTAAGCCTTGGCAAAAAAAAAAAAAAAACGAAAATAATTCCTTATGTTTAACGAATTGAGAACGTTCACTTAAGAAAGAATAAGAAACCTACAAACTGATGTAGAAAAGCCATACATGTTACATAACGCTGTGGCTAACTGCGTCTAAAGTCTTACTGTAATCTAAAATACCACCGCACCAAACTCAACCTTATCCAAACGTTCCCTTATGCTCTCACTCAAATCCAACATTAATGTTGTTGTACTGTACTTATTTCTATAACCAGATTGGTAATCTGAACTCATTCCATTTAAATTTAAGTAAGTACTTATTTGTTTTCTCATCACAATCTCTAAAATCTTTGGTCTAAAGTCCGATAAAGAAGATGCATTACGAACTTTTGGAATAGGTATTACTATGACTGTTTTCCAGATTTTCGGAAAATATGATGTAAGAATATCATTTACAACACGCAATAAATGACTATATATAACTGGATAAATAATTCTGAGAAAATGAATTGGTACACCAACCGGCCATACTATTGATATCAGTGGCCAAATTATATTCATCATTGCATTGAAATGAAAAATTTGCCCCTTGAAAATTATCGAATGAAATTTGGGGTTCATTTGGGTGGTAAAATAGAGGAAACATTAAATTGATTTACGTCTATATCATTCGCCATAGAGGAGTCACTCGTTTATTCTTAATTTAGTCCACATTTGAGATGGGGAACTGTTTTCGGACATTTTCGCAGTCATTTTAAATCTGTGTTTTCTAATTACCGATTTAAGTTTATTTCTATAATAACAGTATAGCCTTAAAGTTCTATCACATCTATTTTCACAATACCCTTGGTAAGCATTATCCCTACCATAATTTCCCAACTCTTAAACCAATCTTCAGACACTTTCCTAAAAGTATTCATTGGAACAAAATTATTAAGAGTATTATAAATAGTTATAGTTAATATTTCAGCCAAAGTTTCTGCATTCGAAACTTCATATAAGCTAGTAAAATCCACAGATCTTAAATGATCCAAACATACTTCCACATCAAGGTTTCTATAATCCCTATATACAGTGGACGTTCGCTAGTACGAATTATTTATTGTCAGTACCGAAAAATTCGTATTATTGAACAACGTATTTTTATGTTCCAATTCAAATAATTCACATAAAATATTTAGATTTTATTAATATATATATATATATATATATATATATATATATATATATATATATATATATATATATATATATATATATATATATATATATATATATATATTTATATAAAGGGCTTTCATTATATATGAAAATAATTGGAAATTAGGAGGAATGTATCCGAGATACCAGAAGTAACATCTGAATTTGATGTCAGATTCAAAAATCATTAAAGAGCAGTTGAAGCAGTTGTTAAACCATTAACAACTATACATCACACTCTGCAATCGGACTTAAAATGGCGACGCTATATACAAAAAACAAAAAGGGCTGTGTTTTGGGGCGTGACAAAAAAATAATTTTTGCATTTTTGGAAACCTCAGTTCTTTCATTCTAGGGGGTGACTGGCACAACTTATTTTTTCGACCCGCCCTATTAAACATTGACGTTTATTACTTTTTAAACTGATTTCTACAGCCTTTTCATGAAGACTTCTCAATAATAATATTTTCGAGGTTTCAATATTGTTCTCAACAGCCCATTTAATACATGTGTCAAAGCAGTTTATTGCATCCGCATGTTTTACTTTTGTAGAGTTATTGTCAGGAACTAATAAAACATTATCCTCATCGACATCATCATCCAATTCAATTTCTTCACTTGGATCATCAAGATTCCATTCAAATAAATCAAGAAAATCAAATTGTGAATTTGGAAAATTTGCATGTAGTAAATTGTGCATTTTGGAAATTGCTCTTATCTCCTCACTGTCACGCACTACTGATAGTGGAATATCATCCTCGTCCTCAAAATTGTCATTGCCCAAAATTTTCTTCCAACATTTCTTTATGGAATCACTGGATACTTTTTCCCAGGCTAAGGCAACCAATGAAACGGCTTCAAATAAAGTGGTTTGTTTGAGGGACGTTTCTAAATTTTCGTTGGAAGATAAAATTTTTGACACTAAACTGTTACGGTAATGCAGTTTTAAGAGCCTAATTGCATTCTGGTCCATGGGCTGTATTAGTGGAGTTACATTGGGGGGCATATACATTACTCAAATCTGTCCATCTTTAGCATCATGAACCAGTTCATCTGTCGGTGGATGACTTGGAGCGTTGTCTAATATTAGAAGAGCCTTAATTGGCAGTTTTTTTCTTTTAAAAATGTCTCTATATTTTGAATTTTTTTAAATCATTAATAACATTAAAACAACAGACCGGATTCATCCGCATTAAAAATTGCATAGTTTAATAGCCCATGCTCCATAATGGTAGATGCTAACTTATTTACAAATGGCGCAACAAGTTATTTAGAAGAAGATAATTTCTCACCAGACTCTTTTAACAATCGTATTCCATAACGCTTTTTAAATTTTGTTAGCCAACCATTACTGGCACAAAACTGACCATTGTAGAATTTTTTGTGCAGCTCCACAGCTTTGCATTTTAATTGTTCTCCACCGACTGTGATATGGAATTTTCTTTGTGCTAAAAACCACTCGTAAATTCACCACTTGTAAGTCTATACCGATTTTTTAACGAACTTATGGAACTATCCAGCAGTTGCGTTTTTTTTTAATGATTGTACATATTGTGGATTTGGATAATCCATATTTACTTGAAATTTCAAACAACGATGTTTTATTTTCGTGGTCTGCTATAATTTTTAATTTATCTTGCAAAGAAATTGTCTTATTTTTACATCGTTTTACTTGCAACATTTTGACAGTTAAAAACACAAAACCCTTTTAAAAATAAAAAAAACTTCACAATAACTTCGCTAAACGTAGATGACCGCGAAAGAATGAAGTAAAAACATAATAAAAACTTCATTCACACGTAAATAAAACAAAAATTCTTATAACAAACCACCATTCGGACTATCGAATAGAAAAAAAATAGAAAAAAAGCGTAGAGGTGACGATTAATACTTTACTGACTCTTTGGTGAGCGTGGAGGTGGCGATTGTTTTTTTAGAGGTCACAAATAAGTCAAAAATGTAAATGGTTCATCCATTGTCAGTACAGGTTGGGTTACTTGACTAACGGCAATAAACACATGGTAGAATATTTGGCTCCTATGCATCTTTTTTAGACGAGTGTAGGGACAAATATCAATTTATTGACTCCTTGGTGCTTATCAGTGTCTATAGTATTTTACTTTGTAAGAAAAAAAGTTTTTTATGCTTTTTAGTTTTTTTTATTTTTTATGCTAAGCGACTACATTAATTAAATGTGTTTTTAAATTTAAACATGTGGAATACATACAATAGAAATTAATAATCTCATATAACTATCATAAACCAATGTTATCGGAATGATTGAATTTTAAATAATGAATGACTGAATCAATGTTGTCACTAAAAAGATTTCCTAAAAAAGTTTGTCCGGTAAATGACTCAATGTAACCACTAAAAGGATATTCACAAATTGAGTTGTTCGTACTAGTCACAATATCGCCACTTTTTGGAGCTGGGGTGCCAATAGACTTCTTCCTAGGACATTCCCATGTTAAAGTGACTAGTCACGTAGCTTGTAAAGTAACCAAATAAAAAGTTTGTCAGGTGATTGACTCTATGTAACCACTAAAAGGATTTTCATAAATTGACTTGTTCGTACTTCGACACCTTTTGGTCCTTGGGTACCAATACACTTCCTCCTAGGACATCGCCATGTTAAAGTGAATAGTCAGGTAGTTAGTAAAGTGACTAGTGGTGCCCTAATGTAGTCAGTAAAGTAACTGGTTTCGGACAGTCACCATAGACTGTAGGGTATGTACTAGGGTACATACCCTACATCGAGCAAACTCGAATATTGTTTGCTCGATTAATCGTCAAATTAAAATCAAATATTCGTTCGATTAAATTAAAATCCAGAATTTCGAGTAAAAATTTATTCGAGCAAATTATGCCGATTAATCGAATAATTTGAGTAAACAAATATTTTAAATAGTTCCTTTCTTAACTATTTTTTATGTTTTAATTTTAGTTTTTTAAAAAATTTACCTTGAAAACAATGTTTCAAAATTTTCATAGGATGTTTAGAATCTAAAGGTGGCACCACAATTCGGAAGTTTATTAAAAAAATATATATTTAGTAAAAGAATCGAATATATGACTAAATTACAGCACGTAATTTAAGGTCGTTTCAATCACAAAAATTAAACAAAAATACAAACGCCACTTTAAAAATTTGTAATGTAAAATTCAAATAATTTTTTATAATTTTAATAATTTGAGAAGGATAAAGAAAACGGATCTTCCTTTTTATATTAAATGTTTTATAAGAAATAAATTAGAGGATTTTAAACTTGATTTACAAAAACAAAAACATATCAATAAATTCTCAGTCTGGTGTGGAGGATATGATGGAATCAAAAATATGCAGAAAGGAAAAATAAAATATTGAACATTATGGGTAAAAGTTATGGTTAATTTCATAATAGAGCCTATTATAATTCTTGCGCGTACATTTGGGAGAAAGAATTATATATTTTAAATTTACAATAAATTTGTCTATTAAATGGAGAAAAGTTGTAAGTTCTAACTTACTGTATATATGACTAATTTACTATACAAGTTTATAGAATTTATAAAGAATTTTCTATACTTTTACACCGGTATTGTTAGGAAATTAAGAGTTGCGAAACATTTTTGGACAAAATAGAACTAAAATATAATCACGAGATCACTATAATATAAATAAGAGTAAATTATCTTAAAAACTATATACAGTTGTATATTATTAAATGAATGTCTAATACTTAATTTATTTGTCTATGTCTGTCGATTAGTCATCGTAGTATATGGGTAAAACATTCCCAAATATTGTAGATATATTTTGAATATAACTGAAAACCTCTGTGTAGCACATAGATTAGTATGTGTCCAAATTGAAAAGTGAGACAAAATCGCTAATTATTTCAAAGTGGTTAAAAACTCAGCATTAAATTGTTATCGAAAGTATAGATAATTTCCTTTAATTTAACCTCACTTTAATATACAAATTTGTTCGAATTAATACACCAAAATGGTTAGACATATTTATTTTACTATACAGAAAACAATTACGACAAGTCAATTGTTTTATTAATTACCAAATTCGTCAATGCAATTATTTTTTAATTAAAAAGGCACCAACAACCATATTTGTAAATTTAATAAAATTGATCGTTGCTTAAAATTTTTAACACTTAACAATAATTTTCAACAACGAATTTGTAATATTAAATAAAAAAATGTTTAACAAACAACGAACTATATTTAACAATAAGTTTGTCCCATTAAACAATTATGTTATTAATATTAATTTAGTTTTCTTCATATATTAAAAATTTCATTTGTTTATTCATTTTATATTTTGCAAAAATTATTAAAAATAAAGTAAGTATTAGATAAGGATGTTTTTAAAATTACATCATAAAATAAAAATGGACTTCTTGTGTGATTATGGCCTCATTGTTAAAAATTTACTAATTTTCCATTAGGTCCTTTCAATCCCAAAGAATTGCACTGATTTTTTCTTGATACACGTTTCTGTAGATGAGCTGTTAAAAAATAAAACTGTAAATTTGATGTCCAATATTAATAATATGGTTACTTACTTTTCTTGAAGACAGCTCAATACTCTAGCTGTTGCTAATGTTCCGTTTGTTTATATTATCTGCTATTGATAAATTAATTTCCCTTTATATATTTTAGGAAAAAAACATATTTTTTAATTTTTTGACACATATTTTTATTTTTTCAACAAGAAATTTAAATTTGAAATTGAAAATCAACTAGTAAAATTGTAAATATTACAACATACAATTGTATTAATAAAATAAATTGTTAACTTTTTGGTTGTGTACCAACAAAAACTTTTGCAATTTTTTTCTGTGTATCAATGAATAATAATCAAAAAAGACAAATATTCATAAATATTTACGCAAATTTTAATTATATATTATTTTTGAAAGACTATTTCTTGTTTTAAGCTATATTTTTGTTTAATTTTTTAATAATCATTGAAAAACGAGTAAAATTTTAAGGCATAATTTACTCGAATAACTCGAGTAACTTAAAAAATTTACTCGATTATTCGAGTAACTTAAAAACTGCATTTTCGAGTTATTTGATTATTCGAACAATGAAAAAGTCGAGTAAAATGAATACTCTAGTATGTACGCAAACATATACAAAATTAATTTTTTAAGTTTGTATGTACATTAGGGCGGGTCGAAAAAAAAGTTGTGTCAGTCACCCCCTAGAATGAAAGAATAGTTACTGAGGTTTCCAAAAATGCAAAAATTATTTTTTTAGCCACGCCCCAAAATACCGCCCTTTTCGTTTTTTGTGTATAGCGTGGCCATTTTAAGTCCGATTGCAGAGTGTGATATATCGTTGTTAATGGTTTAACAACTGCTTCAAATTTCTTTTTGGTGATTTTTGAATCTGATATCAAATTCAGATGTTACTTCTGGTATCTCGGATACATCCCTCTTAATTTCCAATTATTTTCATATATAATGAAAGCCCTTTATAAACCAACTACCTTTTGTTTTTAAAGTATTTCATTTTATGCATAAATAACAAAATTGCAAAGGTTTAAAAAACTGTTTAAGTTTAAAGCATTTTCATATAAACAAATTTTTGAAATATTTTTTAATTAAACTTCTGTATATTTTTAATTGTTCCATTAAAAAGAAAAATCGGGAATTAACAAATCGTGTAAATAATACTCTTTATGGTACCGGGAAACGTAAAACATTACGTGCTTCTAAACTTCCGAAAATGGAAAAAATCCTTTATAAATGGTTCCTTAGCATGCGAAACAAAAAATTGCCAGTAAGCGGACTGAAGCTAAAAGCAAAAGTTTTAGAAATTCACCAACAAATCAAAGAAAGTGATCGTGGTTTTAATGCCAGCGATGGATGGCTCCAAAAATTTAAGCAGCGGTTTGGTGTTCGCTTTTTGAAAATTTCTGGTGAAAAGCTTTCTGCTCAACCATAACTTGTTGACCCGTTTAAAGAAAAATTAAGAGCAAAAATGGAAGAACTCTCTCTATGTGAAGACCAACTTTATAATGCTGACGAGTCCGGTTTGTACTGGAAGCACACCCGTTTAAAGAAAAATTAAGAGCAAAAATGGAAGAACTCTCTCTATGTGAAGACCAACTTTATAATGCTGACGAGTCCGGTTTGTACTGGAAGCAGCAGCCAGATAAAACATACGTATCATCATTGGAGAAAAGTGCTCCAGGTGCAAAGATGGAGAAACAGCGATTAACTTTCATGAGCTGTTCGAATGCGACGGGAACACACGAACTTAAACTACTGGTAATTGGAAAATCTAAGAATCCTCGATGCTTCAAAAATTTTTCATGTCCAGTGAATTATAAATTCTCTAAGTCAGCATGGATGACAAGTACTATTTTTACGATTGGTTTCATCAATGCTTTGTTAAGGAGGTACATATAATTTAAAAAAAAAAAATATGAACTGATAAATTAAAAACAAATTTTGCTTTAGGTTACTGAGTTCTTGACCAAAAAGAAGCTACCCGTAAAAGCCCTTCTATTAATTGACAATGCCCCTTCACATCCCCCTGAATCGCAATTAATTTCAGAAGACGGATCCATTTGTGTAATGTTTTTGCCACCCAATGTCACGTCATTAATTCAGCCAATGGACCAAAATATATTTAAAATTACAAAATTATATTACAGAAACAGCCTTTTGACATTAATCGCTGGAAAACAAATAGATCTATTAGATACTATTAAGATGATCTTTAAAAGATGCAATTAATTTTTTAAACTCAGCATGGAGTCGAATTTCACAAGAAATTTTAAACAAAGGCTTGAAAAACGTTTTAAATTTAGTTTCAGACCAAGATGACCCCGATGAAAATATTCCTTTAAGTGTCCTAAGAGAGAGAATTTCTCCGCCAGAAATAAGGCAGCTAGAAGAAACTGCTATTAGATTTCTTCAGGCGCTAAATCCTCAGGTTTGTGCTATTATAGGTTTTCGTATTTTTTAAGAATTTAAATTAACCAAATTCATTTTATTATTGTAGATTGAAGCGACCCTTTCCACTATTGAAGACTGGAACAACAATCCTGAAGAAAACTCCACAGAGGTAGATCATGTGGAAATTCCAGAAGAAACCGACGATGACGATTCTTTCATATATCAGCCTCAAATTAAAATTATCCCAAAGGAAGCTGTAGAAACTCTCGATAAGGCTTTGATATGGGCTGAAAATGAGATGGTCGACCAAAATGAGATACGGGTATTAAGAAATTTTAAAGAAAAAGCTTTGTTGAAGATGTCCCAACAAAAAACTTACCAAAAAAAGATGACCGATTTTTTCATATAAAATTTGATTTACCTCTTTGTTCAAAAAAATGTTTCTATTAATTTTATGTGTATTTTTTGTGATATCTATCATAATTTTTTGTTTGTTTATCATATGCAAAGTGAACTGAATATATGTATTGCATATTTTTTTTTTTTTTTTTTTTTTTTGTTATTAAAAATTAATAAATTAATTCACATAAAATATTTAGATTTTATTAATATATATATATATATATATATATATATATATATATATATATATATATATATATATATATATATATATATATATATATATATATATATATATATATATATATATATATATATATATATATATATATATATATATATATATATATATATATATATATATATATATATATTTATATAAAGGGCTTTCATTATATATGAAAATAATTGGAAATTAGGAGGAATGTATCCGAGATACCAGAAGTAACATCTGAATTTGATGTCAGATTCAAAAATCATTAAAGAGCAGTTGAAGCAGTTGTTAAACCATTAACAACTATACATCACACTCTGCAATCGGACTTAAAATGGCGACGCTATATACAAAAAACAAAAAGGGCTGTGTTTTGGGGCGTGACAAAAAAATAATTTTTGCATTTTTGGAAACCTCAGTTCTTTCATTCTAGGGGGTGACTGGCACAACTTATTTTTTCGACCCGCCCTATTAAACATTGACGTTTATTACTTTTTAAACTGATTTCTACAGCCTTTTCATGAAGACTTCTCAATAATAATATTTTCGAGGTTTCAATATTGTTCTCAACAGCCCATTTAATACATGTGTCAAAGCAGTTTATTGCATCCGCATGTTTTACTTTTGTAGAGTTATTGTCAGGAACTAATAAAACATTATCCTCATCGACATCATCATCCAATTCAATTTCTTCACTTGGATCATCAAGATTCCATTCAAATAAATCAAGAAAATCAAATTGTGAATTTGGAAAATTTGCATGTAGTAAATTGTGCATTTTGGAAATTGCTCTTATCTCCTCACTGTCACGCACTACTGATAGTGGAATATCATCCTCGTCCTCAAAATTGTCATTGCCCAAAATTTTCTTCCAACATTTCTTTATGGAATCACTGGATACTTTTTCCCAGGCTAAGGCAACCAATGAAACGGCTTCAAATAAAGTGGTTTGTTTGAGGGACGTTTCTAAATTTTCGTTGGAAGATAAAATTTTTGACACTAAACTGTTACGGTAATGCAGTTTTAAGAGCCTAATTGCATTCTGGTCCATGGGCTGTATTAGTGGAGTTACATTGGGGGGCATATACATTACTCAAATCTGTCCATCTTTAGCATCATGAACCAGTTCATCTGTCGGTGGATGACTTGGAGCGTTGTCTAATATTAGAAGAGCCTTAATTGGCAGTTTTTTTCTTTTAAAAATGTCTCTATATTTTGAATTTTTTTAAATCATTAATAACATTAAAACAACAGACCGGATTCATCCGCATTAAAAATTGCATAGTTTAATAGCCCATGCTCCATAATGGTAGATGCTAACTTATTTACAAATGGCGCAACAAGTTATTTAGAAGAAGATAATTTCTCACCAGACTCTTTTAACAATCGTATTCCATAACGCTTTTTAAATTTTGTTAGCCAACCATTACTGGCACAAAACTGACCATTGTAGAATTTTTTGTGCAGCTCCACAGCTTTGCATTTTAATTGTTCTCCACCGACTGTGATATGGAATTTTCTTTGTGCTAAAAACCACTCGTAAATTCACCACTTGTAAGTCTATACCGATTTTTTAACGAACTTATGGAACTATCCAGCAGTTGCGTTTTTTTTTAATGATTGTACATATTGTGGATTTGGATAATCCATATTTACTTGAAATTTCAAACAACGATGTTTTATTTTCGTGGTCTGCTATAATTTTTAATTTATCTTGCAAAGAAATTGTCTTATTTTTACATCGTTTTACTTGCAACATTTTGACAGTTAAAAACACAAAACCCTTTTAAAAATAAAAAAAACTTCACAATAACTTCGCTAAACGTAGATGACCGCGAAAGAATGAAGTAAAAACATAATAAAAACTTCATTCACACGTAAATAAAACAAAAATTCTTATAACAAACCACCATTCGGACTATCGAATAGAAAAAAAATAGAAAAAAAGCGTAGAGGTGACGATTAATACTTTACTGACTCTTTGGTGAGCGTGGAGGTGGCGATTGTTTTTTTAGAGGTCACAAATAAGTCAAAAATGTAAATGGTTCATCCATTGTCAGTACAGGTTGGGTTACTTGACTAACGGCAATAAACACATGGTAGAATATTTGGCTCCTATGCATCTTTTTTAGACGAGTGTAGGGACAAATATCAATTTATTGACTCCTTGGTGCTTATCAGTGTCTATAGTATTTTACTTTGTAAGAAAAAAAGTTTTTTATGCTTTTTAGTTTTTTTTATTTTTTATGCTAAGCGACTACATTAATTAAATGTGTTTTTAAATTTAAACATGTGGAATACATACAATAGAAATTAATAATCTCATATAACTATCATAAACCAATGTTATCGGAATGATTGAATTTTAAATAATGAATGACTGAATCAATGTTGTCACTAAAAAGATTTCCTAAAAAAGTTTGTCCGGTAAATGACTCAATGTAACCACTAAAAGGATATTCACAAATTGAGTTGTTCGTACTAGTCACAATATCGCCACTTTTTGGAGCTGGGGTGCCAATAGACTTCTTCCTAGGACATTCCCATGTTAAAGTGACTAGTCACGTAGCTTGTAAAGTAACCAAATAAAAAGTTTGTCAGGTGATTGACTCTATGTAACCACTAAAAGGATTTTCATAAATTGACTTGTTCGTACTTCGACACCTTTTGGTCCTTGGGTACCAATACACTTCCTCCTAGGACATCGCCATGTTAAAGTGAATAGTCAGGTAGTTAGTAAAGTGACTAGTGGTGCCCTAATGTAGTCAGTAAAGTAACTGGTTTCGGACAGTCACCATAGACTGTAGGGTATGTACTAGGGTACATACCCTACATCGAGCAAACTCGAATATTGTTTGCTCGATTAATCGTCAAATTAAAATCAAATATTCGTTCGATTAAATTAAAATCCAGAATTTCGAGTAAAAATTTATTCGAGCAAATTATGCCGATTAATCGAATAATTTGAGTAAACAAATATTTTAAATAGTTCCTTTCTTAACTATTTTTTATGTTTTAATTTTAGTTTTTTAAAAAATTTACCTTGAAAACAATGTTTCAAAATTTTCATAGGATGTTTAGAATCTAAAGGTGGCACCACAATTCGGAAGTTTATTAAAAAAATATATATTTAGTAAAAGAATCGAATATATGACTAAATTACAGCACGTAATTTAAGGTCGTTTCAATCACAAAAATTAAACAAAAATACAAACGCCACTTTAAAAATTTGTAATGTAAAATTCAAATAATTTTTTATAATTTTAATAATTTGAGAAGGATAAAGAAAACGGATCTTCCTTTTTATATTAAATGTTTTATAAGAAATAAATTAGAGGATTTTAAACTTGATTTACAAAAACAAAAACATATCAATAAATTCTCAGTCTGGTGTGGAGGATATGATGGAATCAAAAATATGCAGAAAGGAAAAATAAAATATTGAACATTATGGGTAAAAGTTATGGTTAATTTCATAATAGAGCCTATTATAATTCTTGCGCGTACATTTGGGAGAAAGAATTATATATTTTAAATTTACAATAAATTTGTCTATTAAATGGAGAAAAGTTGTAAGTTCTAACTTACTGTATATATGACTAATTTACTATACAAGTTTATAGAATTTATAAAGAATTTTCTATACTTTTACACCGGTATTGTTAGGAAATTAAGAGTTGCGAAACATTTTTGGACAAAATAGAACTAAAATATAATCACGAGATCACTATAATATAAATAAGAGTAAATTATCTTAAAAACTATATACAGTTGTATATTATTAAATGAATGTCTAATACTTAATTTATTTGTCTATGTCTGTCGATTAGTCATCGTAGTATATGGGTAAAACATTCCCAAATATTGTAGATATATTTTGAATATAACTGAAAACCTCTGTGTAGCACATAGATTAGTATGTGTCCAAATTGAAAAGTGAGACAAAATCGCTAATTATTTCAAAGTGGTTAAAAACTCAGCATTAAATTGTTATCGAAAGTATAGATAATTTCCTTTAATTTAACCTCACTTTAATATACAAATTTGTTCGAATTAATACACCAAAATGGTTAGACATATTTATTTTACTATACAGAAAACAATTACGACAAGTCAATTGTTTTATTAATTACCAAATTCGTCAATGCAATTATTTTTTAATTAAAAAGGCACCAACAACCATATTTGTAAATTTAATAAAATTGATCGTTGCTTAAAATTTTTAACACTTAACAATAATTTTCAACAACGAATTTGTAATATTAAATAAAAAAATGTTTAACAAACAACGAACTATATTTAACAATAAGTTTGTCCCATTAAACAATTATGTTATTAATATTAATTTAGTTTTCTTCATATATTAAAAATTTCATTTGTTTATTCATTTTATATTTTGCAAAAATTATTAAAAATAAAGTAAGTATTAGATAAGGATGTTTTTAAAATTACATCATAAAATAAAAATGGACTTCTTGTGTGATTATGGCCTCATTGTTAAAAATTTACTAATTTTCCATTAGGTCCTTTCAATCCCAAAGAATTGCACTGATTTTTTCTTGATACACGTTTCTGTAGATGAGCTGTTAAAAAATAAAACTGTAAATTTGATGTCCAATATTAATAATATGGTTACTTACTTTTCTTGAAGACAGCTCAATACTCTAGCTGTTGCTAATGTTCCGTTTGTTTATATTATCTGCTATTGATAAATTAATTTCCCTTTATATATTTTAGGAAAAAAACATATTTTTTAATTTTTTGACACATATTTTTATTTTTTCAACAAGAAATTTAAATTTGAAATTGAAAATCAACTAGTAAAATTGTAAATATTACAACATACAATTGTATTAATAAAATAAATTGTTAACTTTTTGGTTGTGTACCAACAAAAACTTTTGCAATTTTTTTCTGTGTATCAATGAATAATAATCAAAAAAGACAAATATTCATAAATATTTACGCAAATTTTAATTATATATTATTTTTGAAAGACTATTTCTTGTTTTAAGCTATATTTTTGTTTAATTTTTTAATAATCATTGAAAAACGAGTAAAATTTTAAGGCATAATTTACTCGAATAACTCGAGTAACTTAAAAAATTTACTCGATTATTCGAGTAACTTAAAAACTGCATTTTCGAGTTATTTGATTATTCGAACAATGAAAAAGTCGAGTAAAATGAATACTCTAGTATGTACGCAAACATATACAAAATTAATTTTTTAAGTTTGTATGTACATTAGGGCGGGTCGAAAAAAAAGTTGTGTCAGTCACCCCCTAGAATGAAAGAATAGTTACTGAGGTTTCCAAAAATGCAAAAATTATTTTTTTAGCCACGCCCCAAAATACCGCCCTTTTCGTTTTTTGTGTATAGCGTGGCCATTTTAAGTCCGATTGCAGAGTGTGATATATCGTTGTTAATGGTTTAACAACTGCTTCAAATTTCTTTTTGGTGATTTTTGAATCTGATATCAAATTCAGATGTTACTTCTGGTATCTCGGATACATCCCTCTTAATTTCCAATTATTTTCATATATAATGAAAGCCCTTTATAAACCAACTACCTTTTGTTTTTAAAGTATTTCATTTTATGCATAAATAACAAAATTGCAAAGGTTTAAAAAACTGTTTAAGTTTAAAGCATTTTCATATAAACAAATTTTTGAAATATTTTTTAATTAAACTTCTGTATATTTTTAATTGTTCCATTAAAAAGAAAAATCGGGAATTAACAAATCGTGTAAATAATACTCTTTATGGTACCGGGAAACGTAAAACATTACGTGCTTCTAAACTTCCGAAAATGGAAAAAATCCTTTATAAATGGTTCCTTAGCATGCGAAACAAAAAATTGCCAGTAAGCGGACTGAAGCTAAAAGCAAAAGTTTTAGAAATTCACCAACAAATCAAAGAAAGTGATCGTGGTTTTAATGCCAGCGATGGATGGCTCCAAAAATTTAAGCAGCGGTTTGGTGTTCGCTTTTTGAAAATTTCTGGTGAAAAGCTTTCTGCTCAACCATAACTTGTTGACCCGTTTAAAGAAAAATTAAGAGCAAAAATGGAAGAACTCTCTCTATGTGAAGACCAACTTTATAATGCTGACGAGTCCGGTTTGTACTGGAAGCACACCCGTTTAAAGAAAAATTAAGAGCAAAAATGGAAGAACTCTCTCTATGTGAAGACCAACTTTATAATGCTGACGAGTCCGGTTTGTACTGGAAGCAGCAGCCAGATAAAACATACGTATCATCATTGGAGAAAAGTGCTCCAGGTGCAAAGATGGAGAAACAGCGATTAACTTTCATGAGCTGTTCGAATGCGACGGGAACACACGAACTTAAACTACTGGTAATTGGAAAATCTAAGAATCCTCGATGCTTCAAAAATTTTTCATGTCCAGTGAATTATAAATTCTCTAAGTCAGCATGGATGACAAGTACTATTTTTACGATTGGTTTCATCAATGCTTTGTTAAGGAGGTACATATAATTTAAAAAAAAAAAATATGAACTGATAAATTAAAAACAAATTTTGCTTTAGGTTACTGAGTTCTTGACCAAAAAGAAGCTACCCGTAAAAGCCCTTCTATTAATTGACAATGCCCCTTCACATCCCCCTGAATCGCAATTAATTTCAGAAGACGGATCCATTTGTGTAATGTTTTTGCCACCCAATGTCACGTCATTAATTCAGCCAATGGACCAAAATATATTTAAAATTACAAAATTATATTACAGAAACAGCCTTTTGACATTAATCGCTGGAAAACAAATAGATCTATTAGATACTATTAAGATGATCTTTAAAAGATGCAATTAATTTTTTAAACTCAGCATGGAGTCGAATTTCACAAGAAATTTTAAACAAAGGCTTGAAAAACGTTTTAAATTTAGTTTCAGACCAAGATGACCCCGATGAAAATATTCCTTTAAGTGTCCTAAGAGAGAGAATTTCTCCGCCAGAAATAAGGCAGCTAGAAGAAACTGCTATTAGATTTCTTCAGGCGCTAAATCCTCAGGTTTGTGCTATTATAGGTTTTCGTATTTTTTAAGAATTTAAATTAACCAAATTCATTTTATTATTGTAGATTGAAGCGACCCTTTCCACTATTGAAGACTGGAACAACAATCCTGAAGAAAACTCCACAGAGGTAGATCATGTGGAAATTCCAGAAGAAACCGACGATGACGATTCTTTCATATATCAGCCTCAAATTAAAATTATCCCAAAGGAAGCTGTAGAAACTCTCGATAAGGCTTTGATATGGGCTGAAAATGAGATGGTCGACCAAAATGAGATACGGGTATTAAGAAATTTTAAAGAAAAAGCTTTGTTGAAGATGTCCCAACAAAAAACTTACCAAAAAAAGATGACCGATTTTTTCATATAAAATTTGATTTACCTCTTTGTTCAAAAAAATGTTTCTATTAATTTTATGTGTATTTTTTGTGATATCTATCATAATTTTTTGTTTGTTTATCATATGCAAAGTGAACTGAATATATGTATTGCATATTTTTTTTTTTTTTTTTTGTTATTAAAAATTAATAAATTATTTGTTTTGTGATACTTCTTTAATATTTTTATACCCTTCACCACAGGTGTAAAGGGTATATATAAGTTTTTTATTCCGTTTGTAATTTCTACAATATTCGTCTAAGACCCCAAAAAGTATATATATTCTGGATCCTTATTGATAGGGGAGTCGATATAAAGATGTCCGTCTGTCCGTCTGTCTGTTGAAATCAGTTTTTAGAAAGCCCCAGTTAACGGATATATATGCTTTATATGTCAAACTATTCCTTAGAAAATCGCTAATAAAAATGAGTAAAATCGGTTTATAAATAACTGAGATATCGGCAAAAAAACGAAGATACCCCCAAAAAATCTTATTTGCTGTCGGCTTTTCTCAGCTCCTATAAAAGATAGCGAGTTCGTTTTTGCACGAAAAATTCAAAACCTTTCTTATAATTTTTTTGATGAAAAAAATCGGTGCACTATATTCCAGATATCGGTCAAAACGCGTTTTTTCAATTTTGTTGGTCATAAATCAACAAGTTGGTCATAAATATTTTTATAAAATTTCGGTTTTTTACAGAAACCCAATTCGCTCAAAAACAACAGAGATATGGAACATTTTTATATTAAGCATTGTTGTTTTTTTTTTTTGTATGGCCAAGTTGTTTAGTTAGCAACAGCAGTTCTTGTTATTGTTTGTATATGCAGTGTGGTTGTATATGCAGTAGGGTATCCAATTATTCGGGTGTTCATACTAATCGGTTTATTCGACAAATAATTATTCGAGGTTAAAAGTTGATCGGTTAATAACCGATTATTGAGAAATTATTCGATTAACCGAATAACCTTAGTTATATATGTAAAACAGAGAACAGAAAGAGACCATTCACGTTTACTGACCATTCGCAAATTCATTGCTTTTACTCGACAATAATAAAAATGTGCATTGTAGTTTGTTTATTCATTCCTTATTACTGTTTGCTTTTTTACAATCTCTTTTTGTTGAGCCATTATACATCAAGCAACGAAATAATTCAATGCCACATGAAAAAACTAAAAACATTCACACCATTCGTCCAGTATTCGTTGCTTTCAGAGTATGAAAACAAACGAAACCTTTCCATGTGTTCAAGAGCAAAAACAATACAAAACCAAACGAGAACATCTTTTTTGTTGTTTTGGTTTTTCTTTTACTCACTACAAAGTTTATTTTTACGATTTGTAGACAGTAAACTTTACTAAATATTTAATATTTTGGCAAAGAAAAATATAAAAAAAATGAACTCTGAAAATTTGTTACGTTAATTCTTTGTTAATAAAACTTATTCAATCAGCATTGAGACCATTCACACCAATCGTTAAGTATTCGTTGCTTTTGAGAGTATTCGTTTACATTTGTAGAAGACATGCAATGCAAGCATCATTTTTCGTTACACTCCGTTTTTGTGAATAATGTCATGTATTGCTTTACGGAATTGATTTATATTGTCAACATAAGGTTCGTTTTTTCTGATTGTATTCAAAATCAAAAATTAACCAATCAAACCGTTCTCTGATGTAAAACATATAAATTACACAAATTAAAGCATTTAATCTATTGAAATAGTTACTTAGAAACATAATATAAGATCTAATTCTTTTACAAGGGGATCATTTCGTAATTATTTTTTCCTATTTGTATGAAAAAATTTAATTTTTTAGCTAATACTATAAAATATTCTCCTAATTCCGCTTTATTTAATATATTTTTCACGTAAGTGTATTTTCTGTGTACGAATGATAATTTGTTAATCGAGTCTAAATTAATTTTTTTTTTTGGGTACATTTAGGAAATGACAATTAAAAGTATTATGACTTGTGTATCTTTGAATTTATTTTAGTTAAAGTAATGTTTTACGAATTTCTATTGATACAAGTTTTATTATTTATGAAGATATAATATTATTACATTTTCTTATCGCTTTTTATAAAACATTCCCAACAAAAAATGCATCCAAAGAAGTTCTAAAGCAGAAGAAAAAGTACCTCACTAAAAATTATTTTTATTGATTTTTACTTTAATGTAACATTAAGATGTAGTTTATATAAATTTATCATAAAAATAAAAATTAATTTATAACTCAAGAAAACCACATTTCGGTTAACCGGTTATTCGACAGAAATTATTCGGTTTATTCGTTATTCGAAAATAGACAGTTTTAAATTATTCGGACAGTTAATCGACAAAAATTAACCGGATAACCGAATGACGGTTATTCGATTGGATACCCTAATATGCAGTCAGTTTGTAACATACATACATGCATACATACATACATACACACAATATATATACATTCATACATACATACATTCATACATACATGCATACATACATACATACATACATACATACATACATACATACATACACACATATATATACATTCATACATACATACATACATTCATACATACATACATGCATACATACATACAAAAATGTATAACTATTCAATTTTTGTTGTTTATATTTAAAAAGCAATGCTTGCTATGACTGTTTCTTTTTCGTATTCAAATGTTCGTAGTTAAAAAAAAATTTAGGCGTTAAGGCGAAAAATTTATTATTTGTGGGTAAGATGGTAATATGGTATTAAGTAATATGGTGAAGGGTATCAAAGATTCGGCACGGCCGAATATATATATATATATATATATATATCGATATATATATATATATATATATATATATATATATATATATATATATATATATATATATATATATATATATATATATATATATATATATATATATATATATATATTCGGCCGTGCCGAATCTTTGATACCCTTCACCATATTACTTAATACCATATTACCATCTTACCCACAAATAATAAATATATATATATATATATATATATATATTTTAGAAAAACTAAAAACAACTAAAATATTTAGTGCTTCAAATTTTATAAAATTTGAAAATGTAAATTCAGCACCAACAAAGTCAATGATGATTTCAGTAGCTAATAATAATTGAATAAAAAAATATTAATTTCAACACACTTTTATATATATTATATTTTTTAACAGAATAATTCTAAAATAATATAATTATCCTATTAAAGTTATAAATTATTTCGAAGAATTAATTTATTCATGAACGTTTTCTTTTCATTATGGCACATAAAATCGTTATATTCATATATGAAAGATGATGGAAAACAAATTGTCAAACATTTATTAAAGATATTTATAAACTAAGGATTTATTTTGTTAGTCGGGGTTCATAAACAGCAATTTTTCTTGCTGCAACTCGTAGACGAGGGAGGTAAAGTGAATGCAAATGTTTAGTATTATCTTCTCTTCTCTCTCCTACGAACTCAGAATTAACAGCAGGAAACATTGCTGTGCGTGATCCCCGACTTAGATCAGGGGTTTTTACAAACTCTTACTTCATGCCTTTAAATTTGATAATTTAAAGTTATTTCTGAAAACTCGTATGTTGAATTTCAAGTTTGAATAAAAATCAATATTCATTTGAAAAAAAAAGTGATACTTTCTCAATTTCATATCAAATGTTATTCCTAAATAATTTTTAATACAAAAATAAATTAATACTTAAAGATAAAAATTATTAGCATATTCTCAATTTGATACCAAATCCGAAAAAGCGGTCTATTGGATGAAATGATTATTTAAAATTCTAAAAATGGTATAATAATCTACTGATCATTATCTATAAACTACACTATATTATATTCAAATTTGTTTTATTGTTGTAAAAAAAATATTTTAAAAATCCCTCAGGTGCAAAATTGAGTACATGCGAGTTGTTTTCGTTTTGTCGGATTTTTTCGTAGAGCTTGATGCTTTTATTTTTAAATTATACATTATTTTATTAAATACTAAACATAAAATAAATTAAAGAAAAAAATTTTGAATTTGCTTTACTACTTTTATTTTTATGCAACGACAAAAGCATTAATTACAAGCATGTACTCATTTGTGCTACATACTGTACATACACCGAAAAAAGTCTATAACACATTTTACAAAAAAAATATTTCGTAGATTTCGTGAATTTCGTAGTGGTTTCTTCGTAATATTTAAATATTTTCGTTATATAACAAAATATAATTTGTAATATTATTTTTTATTTTTGAGAAATACATATTACAAATTTTTATTTTAAATAATACATAGAATTATATTGTAATTTAAAACATTCTGATTTAAATAATTAAGGTATTTTACTATATTTCTATGTTATTTTGATATAAAAAAATTTTCATATTATGATTAAATTTGACTATTTTTGGAGATATTGTTGACAAAAAATAACATTTCCATAGAAATTGCAAACCTAAGTTAAATTGGTTTGTCAAAAGTCCATGCCACAAATTCACATAGAACCTTACCTTAACAAGAGCACTTTCAAAGCCGCAAAGGACCAAAATTATAAAAGGTTTATTTGAAAAATCTAATATTAGAAAATTAATGAACGACGGATCTTTAAAAAAATATTTTACGTAGAACAAGCCGTCAACGGAGGGATAAATATTACAAAATTGGATATCGAATATGTTTTAAACATAGTTTTCTTTATTCGATATTTTAATTTTACTTTTTACAAGATAGAACAACAAACATAAAATTTGACGAAAATATTATATTTTTGGAATCTAATACATAAGACAGATCTAAGTTCAATTTCGATTTATCACTTTAAAATGAGTGAATATCCCAATTCACCATTTTGAGCTGCTCAGGTCCAAAAACTTGTATACATTTGTTATTATTTTTAATAACAATGAATATCAGATTTTTACTTTTACATAAAAAATATAGATGAATTAATATTCTAATAGCCTGTTTCTCTATGTCGAACGAAAGCTTTCTTTCGACTTCTAAGCGAACGAAAATTGATTTGGGTTTCTCTAACTCACTTCTATGCGAACAATGAGTCGAACGACAATTCGAAAGAAAACGTAAGTGTTTTCATATAAAAATGGGTTTCTGTATTTCGAACGATAAGAACAAAAATGTCAAAATCAGTCACTTGCTATTTTGCTTTCGACTGGTTGGTTTTTAAAGAAAAATAGGAAAAATACTCATAAGGACATTGCAAATATTCCTTAATCATGTTCATTATTCATTTTGATGGTTTTGGTATCCATAAATGACGAATTTGTGTCTAAAAAACCATTTAAAAAAAAATCAAAAGAATTTTTATTTTTTAATTATTTTAATTTTGTTTGTTTATTTACTTGGTTGTACATACGTTTAAACAATTTAGTAGTACTTTTAATATTTTTACGAAATAAAGTTACTCTGAAAGCAAAATAAAACAAAAACAATACGAAAAGATGTAACTCCATGCGAACGAAAGCGTAGGAAATACAGAAACCCAAAATTATTCGAATTCGTTCGACTTGCTTTCGTTCGCTTTGATTTTCGTTCGACATAGAGAAACAGGCTATAAATCTAAAAAATACAATTTCTTTGGTAAATAATAGTGTTTATTAAAAACCGACTTTTCAAAAAACCGGTTTGACGGTTAACCGAAAATTGGCTAAAATTAAAAAACCGGTTTTTCGGTTAACCGTCTACTTAAAAACCGGTTAAACTGGTTAACCGACATTTTAATAATTGCTCTAATTTGAAGATAATAAAAATATTTTTGGTTAAAAAAGTGTTTTTCAACTTATTGGTTTAACTAGGCACCAAATAATAAACACTGTTCTTTATAAATAGCGACAGATTTACATCTAACGTTTATAAAACTTTTTTCAGCCTTTAGACTAGTTTGATTATAATTTATAAAAACACTTTTTTTGGCATATTTTAGCACAGCTTTTGAAGCTTTATAACGATCTAAAATTATTCTATAAAGTATTTTTAATATTAGCTTTTTTTCAATTTTTCTAATTTAAGAATAAAATAAAATTATTGAAAAAAATTTAACAACATAAAGAAAGCTTCAGACCTTTATATTATGATTTATATTTACCGCTTTTGAAGTCTTTATCTTAAAGAAATGTTTATTTAATTTTTATAAAAAACTGTAATTAATAGAAATATCTGTATAAAATTGGAAAAATAATTAACATTTTTTCTGCTAAAAACGGATTTGTTTTTAATTTTTAGAAGAATTATTAATCATTCTGTACTTTTACGTTTGAAGTCTTTATTTTTTTTTTTTCCTATTATCCTATATAAAATCTTATTATACCCTTCACCACAGGTGTAAAGGGTATATATAAGTTTGTCATTCCGTTTGTAATTCCCACAATTTTCGTCGGAGAGCAAAAAAGTTTACATTTTCGGGATCCTTGTAAGAAATGATGACGATAGGACCATGTCCGTCCGTCCGTCCCTCCGTCCGTCCGTGTGTCGGTTGAAATGGCGTTTATGAAGCCCACCGATAACTGACATATATAATATATATATCAAACGATCGGAAATGCTTTCGAGAATTTTGCTATTGGAATTCAGCAAGATCGGTTCATACAATGCGGAGATATGTTAAAAAACCGGTTTTTAGAACCGGTTTTCCAGTTTCTGAAGCCTTTGTATATACTAGGGACTTCGTTTTTACAAAGAAGTCTCGGAAGTTTTTTTCTGAATTTTTGTTCTGAAAAATGAAATAAATCGGTTCAATAATAACTGAGATATCGGACAAAACGCATTTTTTATTTTTTGAAGCCCTGGTTTAAGCTATAGATTTTTATTTTTATACAGATCGGTCACAAATATTTTTATAAAATTTTGGTTTTTTGAATCAGCAGGAACGGTTTATAAATGGCGGAGATATGATTTAAAAACCGGCTTTTGAAACCGGTTTTTCAGTTTCTGAAGCCTCTGCATATACCAGGGACTTCGAATTTTCAAAGGAGGCTCGAAAATTATTTTCTGAATTTTTGTTCTGAAAAAATTAAATAAATCGGTTCAGTAATAACTGAGATATCAGGGAAAACGAATTTTTTATTTTTGAAGCCCTTGTTCAAGCTACAGATTTTTATTTTTATATAGATCAGTCATAAATGTTTTTATAAAATTTCGTTTTTTTTAATAAACCAAATTCGTTTATAATCAACAGAGTTATGGCCCAAAAACTAATCTGTTAAGAATATAAATACACACACAAACATGTATATTAAGCATTGTAATGACTATTAGTGACGGTTTTTGTTTTTTGTATAGACAAGTAGTTTAGTTAGCAACAGAAGTAATATTATGAATAACAGTGTTGTTGTTGTTCTTTGTATATGCAGCCAGTTTGTATATACACACATAAAAAAATATATAAATATGGAATTGTTCTTGTTGTTGTTTATTTTTTAAAAGCAAAGCCTGCTATGATTGTTTTTTTTTATATATATTCAAATTTTCGTAGTTTGAAAATATGAAAGCATACGTTAAGGCGAAAATTTTATTATTTGTCGGTAATATGGTAATATGATGTCGATAAGATAGTAAGATGGTAATATGGTGAAGGGTATCAAAGATTCGGCACAGCCGAATCTTTTTTCAATTTCATTTTTCTCTTAAGCTATACATTAGTAGGTGTAATGTTATTTTCTTCTTTTGGAAAATTTCATTCGCATGAAATTTAAGTTTTTGTAAATGGAATGCTTAATTATCCGGATAAACCGGTTAACCGAAATTAAAAATTTCAAATTAACCGGTTCGCAAATAACCGAAATTTGAAGAAAAAACCGGGTTTTCGGTTAACCGGTTAAGCGGTTTATAAACACTAGTAAACAAATAAAAATAACATTCTATTAATATAAAATTATAAACTAAAAAAAAATGAAAGTTTTTTGTATATGTTGCAATTACTTTTGTGTATAAAAAATATTCGTAAAAAATACAAAGTTGTATCGTAAAACAATATAAAAATTTCGTAAATAATAAGAAATATATCCGTAAACATTCGTTTATATTACACCTTCTTTTCGTGGTCCAAAATCACGAATTATTTTGTACATTGTACGTTACCCAGCAGGCCATGTTTTGTAGAAAATATCGACGATGTCTTGTTGATTTGTCACAGTCTTCGATGACACAAGTACGACAGTTCCGAACAAATATTGGTGACATTTTCGAACAAAGGGCACTTAAGTCATCAAATAAAAGCATTAATAAAACCATTAAAAAGTAGAGAGTGTTGTAGCTGAAGTGGTAAGTGCGTTTGACTATTCAATAAGGAAGAGAGAAATTGGTAGCCTGGATTCAAATCTCGGCGGAACCATACTATTTTTTCATTTATTATATCCTTCACCAAAGGTGTAAAGGGTATATATAAGTTTGTCATTCCGTTTGTAATTCTCACAATTTTCGTCGGAGAGCAAAAAAGTTTACATTTTCGGGATCCTTGTAAGAAATGATGACGATAGGACCATGTCCGTCCGTCCGTCCGTGTGTCGGTTGAAATGGCGTTTATGAAGCCCACCGATAACTGACATATATAATATATATATCAAACGATCGGAAATGCTTTTGAGAATTTTGCTATTGGAATTCAGCAAGATCGATTCATACAATGCGGAGATATGTTAAAAAAACCGGTTTTTAGAACCGGTTTTCCAGTTTCTGAAGCCTCTGTATATACTAGGGACTTCGTTTTTACAAAGAGGTCTCGGACATTTTTTTCTAAATTTTTGTTCTGAAAAAATGAAATAAATCGGTTCAATAATAACTGAGATATCGGACAAAACGCATTTTTTATTTTTTCAAGCCCTGGTTTAAGCTATAGATTTTTATTTTTATACAGATCGGTCACAAATATTTTTATAAAATTTTGGTTTTTTGAATCAGCAGGATCGGTTTATAAATGGCGGAGATATGCTTTAAAAACCGGTTTTTCAGTTTCTGAAGCCTCTGTATATACCAGGGACTTCGAATTTTTAAAGGGGGCTCGGAAATTATTTTCTGAATTTTTGTTCTGAAAAAATGAAATAAATCGGTTCAGTAATAACTGAGATATTGGGGAAAACGAATTTTTTATTTTTGAAGCCCTTGTTCAAGCTACAGATTTTTATTGTTATATAGATTAGTCATAAATGTTTCTATAAAATTTCGTTTTTTTAGTAAACCAAATTCGTTCATAATCAACAGAGTTATGGCCCAAAAACAAATCTGTTAAGAATATAAATACACACACAAACATGTATATTAAGCATTGTAATGACTATTAGTGACGTTTTTTGTTTTTTGTATAGACAAGTAGTTTAGTTAGAAACTAGAGCCCTGCAAACTGTGTCTTATAAGGCTGTACAAGCCACTTGATATTTTTCAAGTGTTGTTATCAGTGTGTGTGCGGAGTAATAAATACTGTTCTGCAGGCACTTAAAACCATACAAATACTGCGTGTGTGCTTCAACTTTATGAACAAATCATGAGTGTGCTATGATAGCGACCAAACAAGCCTCTCAAAGGCTTGTATAAAAAAATACAAGCCTTTTGACCACTTGTTTGCTTCAATAAGGAAAAAAATTGTGTTTTCTTTTTTATTAAAATTATATGTGTGTGTGTGCGTTCATGACTGTATAAAGTAATTTCGTAAGTAAAACAGTCGTTTAAAAGTATTGTTTATAAACTTATTGTTATTTACGATCAAATAAATTATTAATGTTACTAGTTATAACAATTTAAAGAAACATGCATTAAGTTTTATTAGTAAACAGATTTTATTAAATATTTAAAGTTTTTTACAAGGTTTTTTTATATTATTACTTAAAACAAATATATACTTAATTACTTATATACTACTTTCTTATACATATGTATATAAATACTTAAACTATATTACAGATAATAATGTTGTCTGTATTCATGTGAAGAAACATCCCGCTTGACCACAAACTTCGATAAAGATATCGCCTTCGAATAATTCTCGAACATTTCTCTTACAAAACCTTCGAGAACGACTATCGAAGGCGTTTCGAGAATGAACTCGTAGAGTTCAGTTTGTGGCAGCAAATCGATCGATATCGAAGGTTTGCTTATGATATCTACATCGAATAATACGTGCTATCGTTAGCAAGACGAGAAAATGTTCGTTAGAAATCAGTTTTCGATATCGAAAATTTTTCGATATTGATATTACTAATGAATCGTTGGCAATAGTTTTGTTCTGTTTCATTTTCATTTTGTTTCCCATTTAAAATTAAAAGCTGATAGTTTTAAAAGCAATTTTTTTATTTTAAACTTAACACAATACACCAAATGTTAAAAAAATAGACTTACGTTATATTTCAAAACTAATTAACATTAACGTATTAATAAAAATATAAAGCATAAGATTGGTAACACTTAAAAATTTCAACTTTCTAATACAATAAGAACATAGTGCTAGATGTTGAGGGTTCCTAAGGAAGTCTCAATAATATTCGTTTTTCTGTTGCACCAATCCTCATTTTTTTTTAGGTCAAAGTTATCTGAATAAATCTGCTAGAAACATATTTATCATTTTGGATATTATTTTACGAATGTCTTGACATATTGCAATGTACTTACCATATTTATAAAGTTTTAGTTACACCATAAACTTAAGTATAATTTACAACTAATTAATATGAACTTTGACTAAAGAATGACATGCACAAACAAGAAAATACGTATTTTTTAAAGTAACAAAATATCGAGAAATTGAGAAGAATAGATAATTTCTCGAAACATCTACTTTCGAGATTTTATCGAAAAAGTTTAATATTGTGATAATCCGATATTTTAAGAATTCTCGACAATTTCTCGAACCTTAACTATCTAGAAAATATCGAGTAAGTTTCGATGCTACGAACATTCACTTTTTATTTAATTTTTGATAATTTCTCGAATATATTTGTTTCGAAAATTCCTCGTTTTTGTGAACATTCACTAATTTCTTGTCTCAGGTCAAGCGGGATAATCTGTGAAAAGATGGTTGAGTTGGAGGAAAGATTCGTTCTTTTATAGCATATATGAAATATATTAGGTAATAATATTATAATTTTATTTATAAACTCATTTTTACATTAGGTAATAATATGTATAAGCCTTTTCTAAAAATAACTTTAGTCCAATAAAAACAGGTATATTTCTTAGTGTAAAAAATTTATTTAAAACAGCAAGAATTTGGCAAAAATCTGTAGAAGCACCTAAATAGATCAATAAGAAACAGGTACATATGTTCTGCACTGTAAAAAATGTAAATTTATTTTTTATAAAACCACGAATTGAGTTCGCTTACAATCAGGTAAAACAGCATCCTTTACTTGATTATATATTGAACATGTACATATGACGGGACACACAATTTAGATAAACGTCTTAAAATATTTCATTTATAATTTTATTACAGTGCAGATGTTCCATCGTATTCTTAACATTTGGGAAAATTTATTAGTCAAGGAGTAAACGTATATGGAAACGAATTTGAAAAATGAAAAGACATTGTTCTATATTATTTCCTTTTAGTTTTAAAATAGAATGATTACTTAGTAAATATAAATTAAATGCAATAAAATCTATCATAATATAAATAAGTACAATTTTAAAATTTTTTATAAACATACAATTAATAATAAGACTAACTTTATTTAAAATATAAATAAATACTAAAGATAAAAATTTTCTAACTTACATATGTAACTGACAGTTTCAAATGTCAACTTTAATTTTTTTACTTTTTTAACTCTTAATAAAGAGTATTTTTTAATAACTTTATGAATTCACCCTTTTACATTTATTTAGAAAAGAAGAACCAACAATAAAATATAGACATACTGTATATATGTGTGTGTATGCAAGAATATTTATAAACAACCACTTTTTACACATTATGAAGATTTTTTGCCACACACAGCAACTACGTATTACAAAAAACAAACAAATCATTAAGCCCACTTGAAATCTTTAAATCATTTCTCAACGTCTTGTATGATTTGCTTTTTTTTGCCACACCACTTGCACCACTTGTTTACGATAAATGATTTGAACGCACGGATTTGCAGTCGCTCATACACAGTACACACTTGCTTTGCTTCGGGCAGCGAACAGTACGAACAGTATTTATTGTTGTTTTTGCACATGTTGGCTATGAAACACACACTTGAAATTCAAGTGTGTTTGCTTTTCAAATCATCTTGCGCAGGAGACTATTACTTTGAGTCTACATTAGAGAAATTTGTATCAAGACAAACGTCAAATTTTTGTTTGAGTTGCAGATAATTTTTTATCTGTATCAATTATAGGGGAAAACGTATGTCATAATAAACCATGCAAAAAGTACCAACAACAATCAAGATGGCGTCTTTTACCAAGCATTATCAAGACAACGTTGTCAGAGCTCGAGCGCTGATAATTTTCTTTTAACACTGCAATAATACTGACAAATTCAGTCTACATTAGACAAATCTTTATCTTGATAAAATTTTAACGTTTGTCTTGATACAAATTTCTCTAATGTAGACTCAAAGTTAGAAACAGCAGTCATATAATGAATAACAGTGTTGTTGTTGTTCTTTGTATATGTAGTCTGTACAAAAATAAATAGATATGGAATTGTTGTTGTTTATTTTTTAAAACTAAAACATATCTGTTAAGAATATACATAAATACATACACAAACATGTATATTAAGCATTGTAATGACTATTAGTGACGTTTTTGCCTATAAGACAAGTAGTTTAGTTAGCAGCAGAAGTAATATAATGAATAACAGTGTTGTTGTTGTTCTTTGTATATGCAGTCAGTTTGTATATACACTAGTCTCCTGCGCAAGATGATTTGAAAAGCAAACACACTTGAATTTCAAGTGTGTGTTTCATAGCCAACATGTACAAAAACAACAATAAATACTGTTCGTACTGTTCGCTGCCCGAAGCAAAGCAAGTGTGTACTGTGTATGAGCGACTGCAAATCCGTGCGTTCAAATCATTTATCGTAAACAAGTGGTGCAAGTGGTGTGGCAAAAAAAAGCAAATCATACAAGACGTTGAGAAATGATTTAAAGATTTCAAGTGGGCTTAATGATTTGTTTGTTTTTTGTAATACGTAGTTGCTGTGTGTGGCAAAAAATCTTCATAATGTGTAAAAAGTGGTTGTTTATAAACCCTTTAAACATTTGGAAGATAAATTTGTTGCCAATCTTCCAGACGTCACTTCTTAGAGACTTCTAGAAGATTATCGGAAGATTTTTCGAAAAATACAAAAACAAAATACATTGCTATTGCGCATTAATCGTCCAGACGTCACTTCTTAGTGTCTTCCAGATGACTGTCGGAAGTGTGTACGAAATTCACAAAAACAAAATACATTACTATCGTCCTTTGATCTTCCAAAAGTATACTTTGAAGTCACTTCTGGAAGATAATAAGATGATAATTCGAATATAACAAAAACAAAATACATTACTATTGCGCAATAAACTTCTGGACGTGTGTTGGGAAGATTGTCGTTTTTTTTATGAAAAGGAAATAACACAATAAAGAAGCAGGTAGAATCATGTTTTCAGTAACAATTTAACTTTGGTACAGTTCGGCAGCAATAATAAACATAAAAAGAAAAGTGTTCCTGATAATTACATAAGTATTTTTTATTGTTAATAATTTGGAAATTATTAATAAAGGACATTTTAAAAGGTAAGTAAATCTTCTTAAACTTTTATTTAGTAATATCGGATTTTACTCACAATTTATAATAATTTTAGGAAAAATTTCATCAAACAAACAAGTATTTACATATTTAAAGAAGTCCAAAACTTTGCCTGTAATAGTATTACACCGCATTCTTCGTACAAAAGGTAATCTAATTAAATTTAACAATCAAAATTATTATTAATCTTCTTTTCTTCTTTTAAAGGTATCGGATTTGACCAGAAGTTTCTCATGAAGATTTTATTATTAAATGTAAAATTAATTTATATGTGAATTATTTATTTTGTAGTTTTATATGTATTAATAATTGTGAAATAAAGATAATTATGAAATATATAAAAAAATAATATTTTTAATTATAAATACAGAAATAAAAAAATGAAAAATCATCTTCTAGAAGAGACTAAGACGAGACTTCTTTGGTCTTCTTCCGGGTGGCGTCCAGAAGAGTCTTCTTCGACACTTCCAGAAGTGTCTTCTTCGAGTCGTCTGGAAGACACTTCCACGAGGAACAGTTCTTCCCGACGGAAGATGATTTTAATGATACTTTGGCAATAGTCGTGGCGATGAGTTTCAACTTCTGGAAGACTCTTCTTAGCCACTTCCGCAATAGAAAATGTTTGCAGGGAATATTCTTGCATACACACACATATATACAGTATGTCTATATTTTATTGTTGGTTCTTCTTTTCTAAATAAATGTAAAAGGGTGAATTCATAAAGTTATTAAAAAATACTCTTTATTAAGAGTTAAAAAAGTAAAAAAATTAAAGTTGACATTTGAAACTGTCAGTTACATATGTAAGTTAGAAAATTTTTATCTTTAGTATTTATTTATATTTTAAATAAAGTTAGTCTTATAATTAATTGTACTTATTTATATTATGATAGATTTTATTGCATTTAATTTATATTTACTAAGTAATCATTCTATTTTAAAACTAAAAGGAAATAATATAGAACAATGTCTTTTCATTTTTCAAATTCGTTTCCATATACGTTTACTCCTTGACTAATAAATTTTCCCAAATGTTAAGAATACGATGGAACATCTGCACTGTAATAAAATTATAAATGAAATATTTTAAGACGTTTATCTAAATTGTGTGTCCCGTCATATGTACATGTTCAATATATAATCAAGTAAAGGATGCTGTTTTACCTGATTGTAAGCGAACTCAATTCGTGGTTTTATAAAAAATAAATTTACATTTTTTACAGTGCAGAACATATGTACCTGTTTCTTATTGATCTATTTAGGTGCTTCTACAGATTTTATTGCCAAATTCTTGCTGTTTTAAATAAATTTTTTACACTAAGAAATATACCTGTTTTTATTGGACTAAAGTTATTTTTAGAAAAGGCTTATACATATTATTACCTAATGTAAAAATGAGTTTATAAATAAAATTATAATATTATTACCTAATATATTTCATATATGCTATAAAAGAACGAATCTTTCCTCCAACTCAACCATCTTTTCACAGATTATCCCGCTTGACCTGAGACAAGAAATTAGTGAATGTTCACAAAAACGAGGAATTTTCGAAACAAATATATTCGAGAAATTATCAAAAATTAAATAAAAAGTGAATGTTCGTAGCATCGAAACTTACTCGATATTTTCTAGATAGTTAAGGTTCGAGAAATTGTCGAGAATTCTTAAAATATCGGATTATCACAATATTAAACTTTTTCGATAAAATCTCGAAAGTAGATGTTTCGAGAAATTATCTATTCTTCTCAATTTCTCGATATTTTGTTACTTTAAAAAATACGTATTTTCTTGTTTGTGCATGTCATTCTTTAGTCAAAGTTCATATTAATTAGTTGTAAATTATACTTAAGTTTATGGTGTAACTAAAACTTTATAAATATGGTAAGTACATTGCAATATGTCAAGACATTCGTAAAATAATATCCAAAATGATAAATATGTTTCTAGCAGATTTATTCAGATAACTTTGACCTAAAAAAAATGAGGATTGGTGCAACAGAAAAACGAATATTATTGAGACTTCCTTAGGAACCCTCAACATCTAGCACTATGTTCTTATTGTATTAGAAAGTTGAAATTTTTAAGTGTTACCAATCTTATGCTTTATATTTTTATTAATACGTTAATGTTAATTAGTTTTGAAATATAACGTAAGTCTATTTTTTTAACATTTGGTGTATTGTGTTAAGTTTAAAATAAAAAAATTGCTTTTAAAACTATCAGCTTTTAATTTTAAATGGGAAACAAAATGAAAATGAAACAGAACAAAACTATTGCCAACGATTCATTAGTAATATCAATATCGAAAAATTTTCGATATCGAAAACTGATTTCTAACGAACATTTTCTCGTCTTGCTAACGATAGCACTTATTATTCGATGTAGATATCATAAGCAAACCTTCGATATCGATCGATTTGCTGCCACAAACTGAACTCTACGAGTTCATTCTCGAAACGCCTTCGATAGTCGTTCTCGAAGGTTTTGTAAGAGAAATGTTCGAGAATTATTCGAAGGCGATATCTTTATCGAAGTTTGTGGTCAAGCGGGATGTTTCTTCACATGAATACAGACAACATTATTATCTGTAATATAGTTTAAGTATTTATATACATATGTATAAGAAAGTAGTATATAAGTAATTAAGTATATATTTGTTTTAAGTAATAATATAAAAAAACCTTGTAAAAAACTTTAAATATTTAATAAAATCTGTTTACTAATAAAACTTAATGCATGTTTCTTTAAATTGTTATAACTAGTAACATTAATAATTTATTTGATCGTAAATAACAATAAGTTTATAAACAATACTTTTAAACGACTGTTTTACTTACGAAATTACTTTATACAGTCATGAACGCACACACACACATATAATTTTAATAAAAAAGAAAACACAATTTTTTTCCTTATTGAAGCAAACAAGTGGTCAAAAGGCTTGTATTTTTTTATACAAGCCTTTGAGAGGCTTGTTTGGTCGCTATCATAGCACACTCATGATTTGTTCATAAAGTTGAAGCACACACGCAGTATTTGTATGGTTTTAAGTGCCTGCAGAACAGTATTTATTACTCCGCACACACACTGATAACAACACTTGAAAAATATCAAGTGGCTTGTACAGCCTTATAAGACACAGTTTGCAGGGCTCTAATATACACACATAAAAAAATAAATAAATATGGAATTGTTGTTGTTTATTTTTTAAAAGCAAAGCCTGCTATGTTTGTTTTTTTTTTTTTTTTTTGATATTCAAATTTCGTAGTTTGAAAAAATGTAGATTTATATATGTGAAAATATGAAAGCATACGTTAAGGCGAAAATTTTATTACTTGACGGTAATATGATGTAGATAAGATAGTAAGATGGTAATATGGTAATATGGTGAAGGGTATCAAAGATTCGGCACAGCCGAATCTTTTTTCAATTTCATTTTTCTTAAAATGGTTGACGAAAATATACATGACACTGTCGCTCAGGTTATCGTTGATGACTTATGTGCCCTTTGTTCGAAAATGTCACCAATGTTTGTTCGGAGCTGTCGTACATTTGTCATCGAAGACTGTGACAAATCATCAAGACATCGTCGATATTTTCTACAAGACATGGCCTGCTGGGTATATGTTGTTACTAATACTTGTGTACATTTTAGAGAAAAACTATAAAAATGGAATATATGCTTTTTTAAATATCCTTGGAACGAATATTATTTTAATTTTTATTTTTTTTATTTTAAAAGTTAGTTGTAAAAATAATTACAAACTGGATATATTAAGCATCGGTCATGAGTCTAAGTTTATTTGAATCGGATATAAGGTTTTAAAACAATAAAAAAAATGAAATTTAAACCGCGATTGAAAATGAAAATTTCAAGTGACATATAATTATTAAATTCAAAATTAATAAAAAGTTTTACTTTTTTAAGTTTTTTGCCACATTTTTAATAATAGCGGTATATACCTGGTATTTTAGTTTCGGTACCAGTATACCGATATAATTTAAAATACATATACCGATACCGTTATTCGTTTCGGTTTCCAACCTTGCTTTTTTGATCTACACACAGAAAAAAATATTAGTTGGAAAACGGTTAAGAATATAGATATTTGATAAACTATACTGAAATTTTACAATACATATTAATAAAAAATTAATTAGTGTATTCAATTTTCTATATAAATGCCTGTAAATTTATCATTATATTGGAATAACAATATCAATTGCGATTGGTTAAAATTAAGCCAATTCGGAAGAAACAACTGAAATGGTTTCACATATTAGCACTAAATATTGTTAGTTGCAATTAAAAAATGTTTTATACTATGAATATTTAAATATTAACTAACTTTTCAGTTACTGCAATCAATATTATTCGGTTATAACGAAATATAAAGCAATTCAATGCTTCCAAACAAAAGATAATTGTGTTTATCAAGTAATATTTATTTTTTTGACATTGAAAAATAAAAAATGGAAAGAATTTTATAATAAATTACAAAATATTTAAATAAAAATTAATATATATAATAACATATTTATGTATTTCATTTCGATGTGGTTTAATGGGTGAGTACATTATTGTTAAGAGATTAAGCGTTAATTATATTTTTATTTAAATTATTCTTATTATCTGCAGGTAATGTGTGATCTTGCAAGTTACAAGTTGAAAACAAAACATTTCCCTGGCCAAGTTAGATGCTATTCCCTTGGTATTGGTATTGTATAATTTACCGTTAGCTTATATGCTGCTTCCATATTATGCGTAATGAAGGTAAACAACTTACAATAACTTTAAACAGCTCTTAAAGTGCATTTATTTTTTTTGCAGATTAAACAACAAATTATGTACCCCCATTACTGCTACCAATGCTCAGTTTAAAAGATAATCACTTGTACGATGAGGTAAAAGGTCACGAAAATCAGTTCTTTACACGATTATTTTACAAAGCGTTCAACCCCTTATCGGTGAACAGGACATCTACAATATCCAAGTCGATGCTATGTGCCAAAATTCGCTCTATCAAATTCCGGGCAATTTTATTAGGTTATTGAATAGATTACATTGTATTATGTATTTTGGTATATTTTTAATGATTATAACAAAAAGTATAATAAAACTAAATTTTATAATATAACTAATACATATGAGTCATTCCATTTAAAACCAACACGAAAAATTACAATTTTTGACTTTACCTCTACGAATTTGATAATATTTGGTACAATCATTGCGACTTACCACGGTTATAGAAAACATTTTCACCATTAACATATATTTTTTTTTTTTTAATTTTTAAAAATACCATTTTTCGAGATATTTATCCGCGGACCATTTTGATGTTGAGAAAAAAGTCATGTTATACGTCATATTAAAGATAATTTTTGATAATTTTAATATGACATATCAATAAATCTTATATAATAAATACTTTGAAAGATATTTGTAATTTAGTGTATACAACCTTGTACATATTTTTAGCTATTTTACACTTTCAAATCGCGATATTTCGCGAACCACAGGATAAAATTATCTGAAATTTTGATTTAGTCTTAGTTTTGACAAGAATAATGATTGTACCAAATATTAGCAAATTCGGAATAGGTGAGAAAATCAGCTGTTTGGTTTTAAATGGAATGACTCATATATTTTTTTTTTTGTGCTGGTCTAATGTATAAACATAAATTTTGAAGTTATACTAAACGAATTAGCTTTTTCAAAACATTTGCAAATACCGATTTGTATGGTTATGTCAACCGAATTTTAGGATAATGCATGTAACCGACCAAATTCGATTGGCTAAAAATTCGGTTGCCATAACGAATTGTTTTCTCTGTGTAGCAAACAATTCTTCTAAATTATTTATAAAATCTTTTAAAGAACTTTCAACGTTTTACATGTGCTATTGAAATCGGTATTGATTAACTTCGAGATTTGATGTATCTTTAAAGTCGAACCGGACTTTAAATCGTGATAAGGTTCACTTCCATGGAAACGATTTTGGCTCGCTACTGTTATAAGATCTGTTAATATTCTGAAGTTTTATTCATAACTTCGAGAAATTTTTTAAGTACGAAGATATAAATAAATTTGTGTTAAGAATCTTTAAAGGAAGACTTTAAATTTTATAATATCTGCAGTATACCTAACCATCAATTTGATTTCAGAAGGAAACGCTAATGTAATTTGGGCATTGGGAAATGCCAGTGTTCCACAAATTAAAATAAAATCTCCTTAATTGGACCACGGTCATCTCTAGTCTTGGACTACGTGCTCCTCTTGTATAAGGCAGCAATAAAACAAATATGGTTATATGGCATACAGATCTGGGAAACAGCCTTTTCTTCAAATATCGAGAAATTGCAGAGAATACAGTCGAAACTCTTGAGGATATAATAACAGGAGTTCCAGGAATATTAACAACCATAAGGATTTCAACATTCCCACCATTTCATATAGGTCCGAATGACCACTTTTTTTTGACAAAACTATATATGTACATATAAAAAAATAAAAATGAGGACCATTACTATTTTTTTAATATTAATTAATTTTATAATAGGGAGATCGATTATTGGGGTTTCTGCGAAAACCGGTTTTCGAATATTTCGAATACTTGGCATTTAAAAAACCGGTTACAAATTACTGAATTTCGAAAAAAAACTGGTTTTTCTTCTGAAAATTTTAAAACAGAAAACGACATCTTGTGGGCAACTTTAATTAAAATGTGTAAACAAAACAAATATTTTAAATTTACTGAACAGCAAAAATTAATTAGTAATAAGACAAACATTCGGACACCCACTTAAAGGGCACAATTTTGTAGGCCTTAATGAAATTTGGCACAGATAAATAACTTGGTGCAAGGTAGCATTTAAAGACCACTTTTATCTTTTATACCCCAGTCAAATAATTATATGTGCATACCTATATAGTAATTTATTTATAAACCTATATAGTATAGTATTTTGTGGCAAAATTTAATTGATTTTAAAATTGTTCATAGAAAATAATTATATGTGCACGACAAGAATTTTATAAAAATCCTTTATTTAAATAAAGTTAATTTTCAATATTCATGAAAGTTGTTAAGGAATTGTGTTATCCTAATATAACGTTACCAGATGCATCCTTCGTTATACCGATTCGTCCTTTTTCCTTTACATATATATAGATCAAAACTGTAGTATACTTATACAAAATCAATTTGAAACATTTGATATTGTCATATAGCTCTGAATCTAAATATATCACAGCATACAGTATTCTTTGGAAATCCTTATGTCATGAAGGTCTGAGGATCATTACTGCTCGCTGCAGAAATATAATATTTTGTGACTTAAAACCCGATTTTGAGGCCCGATATAGTAATATTGTCACATTAATTTACTGAAAAATCTATTTTTTTTAGGAAATTCATCAACGAAGCTATTGGATTTTTTGTCCAGTAAATTTATGTTGTGCTGTGAATTAATTTAGATATGTCCAATAAATATTTTCAACTTCAATCTAGAACTAAAATTGACTTATATTATGTGCGATTCGACACTATGATTACGCTTCAAGCATGTCTTTTGTAGACGTCGAATACCCATGTAATATTTTTGATAAACACTTGGATAATTTAAATATAATATTTTTCATCTCTTATGCACATGAACTCATGGTGTAATTAAAGTTTTTAACCAAAAAATTATATTTATCATAAAATCCTGCGTGTGGATTTTTATACCGCTCTATTAGTTATGTTTTTGCCACCCAAAGGTCATAATTTTAAACTAAAACCTCTTTTATTATTTTATGCTCACGTCCAATTATTAAAACCCGTTCATTTGGCCGTTATTTGTCTGTAACACATGTTGTTTTTCTTCGAAAAATGTCCTTAAGCCCCGATAATCAGCAATAGATTATGGGTTACCGCTCCTAGAATGATAGCAATTTCTCAGATTTTTTAAAAATTTTCTACAGTATTATGATAAACATTTTCTGTATACACCATTTTTTGGAATTTTACATAAATTGTCGTCTTACTTTAATAATTTCAGCACTTCAAATGACAGTTCATGACCTGGTGACATATTTTGACTATAAATTAAAAAATGAAATTGAAAAAAGATTCGGCTGTGCCGAATCTTTGATACCCTTCACCATATTACCATCTTACTATCTTATCGACATCATATTACCATATTACCGACAAATAATAAAATTTTCGCCTTAACGTATGCTTTCATATTTTCAAACTACGAAAATTTGAATATATATAAAAAAAAAAACAATCATAGCAGGCTTTGCTTTTAAAAAATAAACAACAACAAGAACAATTCCATATTTATATATTTTTTTATGTGTGTATATACAAACTGGCTGCATATACAAAGAACAACAACAACACTGTTATTCATAATATTACTTCTGTTGCTAACTAAACTACTTGTCTATACAAAAAACAAAAACCGTCACTAATAGTCATTACAATGCTTAATATACATGTTTGTGTGTGTATTTATATTCTTAACAGATTAGTTTTTGGGCCATAACTCTGTTGATTATAAACGAATTTGGTTTATTAAAAAAAACGAAATTTTATAAAAACATTTATGACTGATCTATATAAAAATAAAAATCTGTAGCTTGAACAAGGGCTTCAAAAATAAAAAATTCGTTTTCCCTGATATCTCAGTTATTACTGAACCGATTTATTTAATTTTTTCAGAACAAAAATTCAGAAAATAATTTTCGAGCCTCCTTTGAAAATTCGAAGTCCCTGGTATATGCAGAGGCTTCAGAAACTGAAAAACCGGTTTCAAAAGCCGGTTTTTAAATCATATCTCCGCCATTTATAAACCGTTCCTGCTGATTCAAAAAACCGAAATTTTATAAAAATATTTGTGACCGATCTGTATAAAAATAAAAATCTATAGCTTAAACCAGGGCTTTAAAAAATAAAAAATGCGTTTTGTCCGATATCTCAGTTATTATTGAACCGATTTATTTCATTTTTCAGAACAAAAATTCAGAAAAAAACTTCCGAGACTTCTTTGTAAAAACGAAGTCCCTAGTATATACAAAGGCTTCAGAAACTGGAAAACCGGTTCTAAAAACCGGTTTTTTAACATATCTCCGCATTGTATGAACCGATCTTGCTGAATTCCAATAGCAAAATTCTCGAAAGCATTTCCGATCGTTTGATATATATATTATATATGTCAGTTATCGGTGGGCTTCATAAACGCCATTTCAACCGACACACGGACGGACGGACGGTCGGACGGTCGGACGGACGGACGGACATGGTCCTATCGTCATCATTTCTTACAAGGATCCCGAAAATGTAAACTTTTTTGCTCTCCGACGAAAATTGTGGGAATTACAAACGGAATGACAAACTTATATATACCCTTTACACCTGTGGTGAAGGGTATAAAAATAAAAAAATTTTGGTATTTTAGGTCTAATCATTTTAAATATTCCCCAAATAACATTAATTTTAACTTTAATTGGTTAAACGATTCAAACTGTGGACTTCATGTCAGTCTGTTGAATAAAATTTTCAATTTGCACATATAATTATTTTCTATTAAAATTTAGAGAATGATATGTTTATTTTAACGGTACTATAAACACAATGCCAAGAGGAACCTAAAATTTTGCAAATAGGGACATTAGGTAAGAATGAAAAAAATTGTAAACCAAAGAAATGTATATCACTCTTGGAATATATAAAAACCAGAAAATAAATATTGCACATATAATTATTTGACAGAGGTATATACAGAAATAATATAATAAATTTTGGATTTTATTGAAATATATCTTTGTTTAATAATTGTTATAGTTTATTTAACAATTTGTTTTTGGATGTAGACCCATTATTTAAACCATGGGGTTTCTTATCTTATTTGCCTGTAACATTTTCCACTTTTAAAATATGAAATGTTTTAGATAAAGACATAATTACTTTAGATTTTCTGTTCATATTGTGAAATCAAAATGAAAATGTATTAGTCAATACCTTTTTTGAACCGAGTCTTAATGCAATTTTTTCACATTGATTGAAGCACCTCAAAAACATCCCAATAAACCAAACGATATTATAACGATATCGAAACGATATTATCTAGATGATAAAAATTATCACTAGTGATAATCGTTTTCGAATCTAAAACGATAGTTTTTACGGACTAAAGTGTACCTTTCCTTATGATATCGTTTTTCCATAAAATTATGATATCGTTTTCGGTATCATTATTTCCAAAAATAGCGATAGTAAAATCGTCATGAGCGTTTTCTGAACGCCATTTAATACCAAAAATTATGTTTGTTTTCATTTAAATATTCTAATTATAATTATAAAGTAGCATAATCAGCTAAAATTCCTAAATAATAAAAAAAAAAGAAAAACTAAAATATAAAAATTATCATACATGACATATTTTATACAAATATTATCAATAATAATATTTGCAAGCATAATTATTTCTTAGGGACATACACTATCGGACAAAATAAAGTGCGGTTTTTTACTCTTGCTATTTGGTTCATAATTATTGTCTTCTAGGTGCATAATAGTCTACATTTTTGGTGCCCTTTAAATTAATATGCAAAAAAAAAGTTTTTAAAAAATGTGTATTTCAAATATCGAACAAATGTGTGGTGTAGGTCATGCATTTTGTGCGACATAATAAAGTGACACTTTACATTATTTCCTAAAATTTTTTAAATTTTTTGATACAAAATGGAAGGCATATTCTTAAGAAGTGCTAAATTTTATTATTCTATTCATTAAATTATATTAAAATTATTATTGCATTTGAAAAATAAGGATAAATTCGGCCATATTATCGGTAGGTCTTCGACCACAATCCAGTAAGATTTCTTGATTCCAGATAGGGGAAACTAATTAACATTAATGTAATTGTCTTTAAAGTGCAACATTTTATAACCTAACGCCAAAAAAAACCATTTCATTATACAAAATTACAATTTTAAATCAAAATAATATGAAATTAAGAGGGCAGAAACCCTAAGACTACGAAGTAAAATCGTAACAATATCAATATTCTCGCCAAAAGAGAATGAGTCATCATTTAAATACATAAAGAAAGAAGTAATTATAAATATATTAGCTTTGACTGCCAGGAAAAAGCTCAAATATAGGAGTTTTAGAAGTACCTATTCTAAGTAAAAGTCACATCTTTTTTGTGCTAATATAACAAAGCGACCCGTAATAGAAAAATAATCGTCAAAGGCCATTCTAAAATGCAGTTATTGGGATGAATAAACATAAATCTTATTAAAACTTTAAAAATACTGAGAAAATTTTGGAAACTGCCATGGAAAAATCTGAAGTTTTAAATTTTTGTATTAGAAGATCGTATAAAAAATTTTTTTCTTAAATTTGATACATATGAAACCCATTTGTTTGAACATTGTCTGGAAAGTTAGGCTTGTAATAATTAAAATTACTTCCTCATTTATCTCTCCGCTTAGAAATATGAGATTCTTTTTGGCGAGAATTGCTATATAGCTACGATTTTACTTCGCAGTATTATTCTTATTATTTTCATTCTAAATTGTAATTTTGTATAATGAAATGTTTTTTTTTTGACCTCAGATTCTAAAATATTGCACTTTAAAGGCAATTACGTTAATCTTAATTAATTTTCTCTATCAGGAATCAAGAAATCTTACTGGATTGTGGTCGAAGACTTACTGATAATATGGCCGAATTTATCCTTATTTTTCAAATGCAATAATAATTTTAATAGAATTTATGAACAGAATAATGAAATTTAGCACTTCTTAAGAATATGCCTTCCATTTTGTATCAAAAAATTTTAATAATTTTAGGAAATAATGTGAAGTGTCACTTTATTATGTCGCACAAAATGCATGATCAACACAACACTCTTGTCCGATATTTGAAATGCACATTTTTTAAAAACTTTTTTTGCATATTAATTTAAAGAATATAATACGACAAATACCTGGACACAAAAAATGTAGACTATTATGCACCTAGAAGACAATAATTATGAACTAAATAGGAAGAGTAAAAAACCGCACTTTATTTTGCCCGATAGTGTATATATTTCTGCAATTACATATCTTAAAATTTTGGTTTTACCCAAAGACCAGAAATTACGAACAAAAAACATAAAATTTTAAGTTTTCATTGGAAAAATAAAAAACACTTAAGTTCAAAATAGAATATTTTTCTTAACTGTTCAAAAACAAAATAATAAAATTATTAAAACAAACATTTTAAGTAAAGTACAAAATAATTTTGTACTTTAAAAAAATGTTTTAAAAAAAAAGTTTTTTTTTTATGTACGAAAAAACTTTTTCTTTGTATAATTTAAAAATATCAATTTAGAAATGAATTAATTTTAAACAACTGGAAATTTGGTAGTTGCTTAGTAATCATATTGGACTTTGAATATAATAAATGACCAAAGTCGCTGCGGATTATCGAAAAAAAAGCAAAGTTTTAAATGGTATACATTAGGTTGGCCGCGAAATGAAAAGTATAGATGTTCCTATCTTAAATAAAAAATTGATATGGCGGTGTAGTGTATAAAAACAGAAAAACTTATTTTGGTATAGCTGCTATAGGATTATATTGTATTATTTCGATCCCAATTTTTTAAATATTTGTGTAAAAAATTCAAATTTTTAAATTTTTTGTGAAAAATTGCAACATTTTGGACTTATTTGGACCTGGTCCTAAAGTTTTGTTACGTCATTAAATACCAGCCCCAAAGTCCATTCTTACGATACCAAATTTTCATATTGTTCCTTCGGCAGATATAGGAACCAAACTTTTGAGACGCGGTACCTTAGAATGAAATAAATTTTCATTTGAGATGAGAACATCGTTATCAGATAAAATACTCCATACAAACATTCATATGAATTTATCTTAGTTTGTGATGAAAACTGTTGATAAATATGAACAAAATCATTTAATTTGTTCATTATTTGTCTTAAAAATTTGCATTTATTATCAATATTTTATTTTAAATTTCATAAATATTTGACTTTGAAATGAAAAATTATTGTACAAAAAGAAAAGTTTTTTTGTGTTTTGTTTTCTTTGGAAACATTTTTTTTGAGAACTTTATTATTTTGTACTTGAAGAAAAAAATTTTTTTTAAAAACTTTTTTTTATATTTTTTGTTTTAGTATGTTATAAAATAATTTTTAACTTCAATGAAAATATTTTTTTGTAAAAAACAAAATAAAAAATGTTTCCGGTCTTTGGTTTTACCATTAAAAATCTGTTTGCATTTAATTCCCAGTTTTTTTTTTGTTGATTTTTATATTTTTCTTTGAAGTTTTTTTCAAATGTTTATATTTTTATTTTATTGAAAAGAAATATTTAGAAATCTCAATATCATAATAGTATCGTTTCCTGCAATACAATATGATATTATAATCGGCACCTAATATGATATCGTTTTCACAATCATATCGTTCTATGGTTTATTGGGATGTATTTTTGTTACAGTAACCGATTTTCCAAGTGTAGAAATAAGTTGGAAACGCAATATAAACTTGACATTAGGTATTGCAATGAAGTTATTGGATAACAAACTTGGCTTGTATAGTGAATAAACTTACAATTCGATGTTTGCGCAGATAATATTGATGGAATTTTCAAACAATGTATAACCCAGTTGGAAATTGTGTCTTGAAGACAGTTTCATAAATTACTTATATTGTAAAAGTCTTTAGGTGATATGGGATGATGTAGTGATGTAGACGTGTCAAGACTTTTTCTTCAGGTTACTATCATATGAAAATAGATGTATGTCTGAATGACTTTGATAGCTAGAAAACCTACAATTAGACTGAAAAAATATTAAAAACTATATCGAAATAAATATGATTTTATTTCCTTCTTTTATAAAGCAGAAAATGGGGCGGATCTAAATGCATAAACCTAAATTTAATTGTCAGCTATTCGAATAAATTCTAAGAAAAAATTTATTTTTTTTAAAGTTCATATTTTTTAACTTTTAAAAAGTTAATACATTTGTTAAAAATTTTATATAGTTAACCGTTTAAAGAGGGAATACAGTAAAAAAATCTCCTGTGTTCAACAACTTTAAAAAATAAAAAAATATTTCAGTAAAAATTTATTAATCAAAAACTCTACGACAAATTAGTAAAAAAAATACAAACTATCAAGCGTTTGTTAAAAAATATAAAATAAAAAAATTTAACAAACAAAATAAAATTAAAGTATTGCAGACGGACATAAAAAGCATTTTAAACCAGAACACAGTTTTTACCAATATCGTTGAAGAGGCTAATGTGTTGATTCAAAATGGGTTTAATATTGATATTATTGATTTAAATTTTGAATTTATGTTAGAATACTTCATAGTACCTTTACCCCTAGTCTCTACGCAGACATTTTTGTGTCCGCAATTGTCAAATTCTATCTCTCTCTTCAAAATGTTACGTGTGGACCAATAAGAAATCTATTGCGCAATCTATTTCGTAACAAATGTTTAAACACAAAGCTGAGCAATAATGTTTAACATAAGCTGTCAAATTTATTGTTCTTTTTTAAAATTTTAATTCTTTTAACAAAGCAAAGATGGAAAATTAATTAATTTTGTTTTAAAAAGACAAATAAAAAATAAAATCGGATAATAAAATAAAATTTTCGTTAAAAAAAGACAAATTTAAATTTAACATAAAGATGGAAATAAAAGTTTGTTTTCGTTATTCTGCCGACGTTATTTCTTATGTTAGGAAATAAACATTTCTTCATGGAGACGTAGAGTTAATAAATGAATTTATATTATTACAGTTTATGAATTTAATTCTTTTAATAAATGCATCATAATCAATATAAAGGGTAGTACGCATCACTTTTACACTATTGAATGCTGATATTTTCAATTCTATTCGTCAAGACATCTTATAGACATGTCAGCAGTAGTTACCAAAGATGGAAAAAGTATCACTAACAATACACTGAATTTTTAAATGCAATAATCATGTCGACATCGCTAAGATATGTCATTAATTTGTCAGCACTATTGACAATATGCTGATTAAGTCTTGCAGAAATTTGACAAAATATATGAATATGTCAGTAGTTGTCATGATGTATTTTGTATGGGCACAAATGACAAAGTCAGCAGTGATTCTGACGCGTCATGAAATTGTCTTATAAGATGTCTTAAAGAAACTGGAAACAGTTAGAATTGTAGTAGTAAAGAGTGAGCCCATCTAGATTTCGTCATCTGCAATATCTTCATAAACGAATTTTCAAGAATATAGTTTAATTTTTCCCTCGTTTCTTTGCAAAAATCTACGCGCATCTTTTTTAAACAATTATATGGGATTCAAAGAGGAAAACTGTGCTGGACGCTCAAATATTTATGCAATATTGAGTATCTTTTAGTGGAATTAATGCGCAGGACTTTCTCGATCTGACTATATGTCATACGTTGGTGTTGTATAATCAGTTCATTTACAGCATCAGTTTTTATTAGCAAAACAACCGTTTTTAGAAGACCTTCACAAAATTTATTCTGGAACCAACAGTGGCAATGATTGGATTTCATATACCAGCGATATAAGGTTGATTCATATGGGGGTTCATTTCTAAAAACTGATTAGAATTTAAAAATATATTGTTCAATTAATCAACATGGAAAATTCTAGAAAATCTCATAAAAATATTTTATTATAAAATTAACTTTTTGCCGAAGGCGATTTTTTAAATAACTTTAATATAAAAAAAATCGTCTGAGGACGTAAGACCTTCATATTTTATGACTTCGGTGTCAGATTTACGTAGGTTACGTAGTTTTGCCGTTTCGCAAAACATAAATAGCACCCCTCGTATGATGCAATTATAAACTTAAAAATTTCTTCTAATAAATTGCTTTTTTTTGGCAAAATTTCTGAAGATAATAAAAACCGGGTATTCGAACCAAAAAAGCCGCTTTATTCGATATTCGACCGACCGAAAAATTTTCAAAAGCCGATTAAAACCGGTCGAATAAAACCGGTTTGATCTCCCTATTTTATAACTAATATCACTTTGTTTTCCGACTTCATTCAAAATATATTGACTAAAAATTCAATTTTGTTCCATTTTCGAGTAAACTTTTAGTCAAATTTTAAAAAATACATAATTTTTAAAACAAAAAATGCCTACCCAGGTAAAAACGATCATATATTTTTATATATGGCCCATGTATCAAAATATATGGATGTATATGGTTCCATGTATGAAAAAGTATTTAATAATATATGTTAGTATTTGCAATATATGGATTCATATATAAAATCATATATGAAAATAATAACCATATATGGAACTATATATGAGAATTTCTATTGGTATATGGTGCCACATATGAATTAATTTTCCATATATGAATACATACACTTATATGTATGTATTCATATGTATGACTAAAGGCTAATAAAGGAAATATCATTCATTTTTATACCCTTCACCACAGGTGTAAAGGGTATATATAAGTTTGTCATTCCGTTTGTAATTCCCACAATTTTCGTCGGAGAGCAAAAAAGTTTACATTTTCGGGATCCTTGTAAGAAATGATGACGATAGGACCATGTCCGTCAGTCCGTCCGTGTGTCGGTTGAAATGGCGTTTATGAAGCCCACCGATAACTGACATATATAATATATATATCAAACGATCGGAAATGCTTTCGAGAATTTTGCTATTGGAATTCAGCAAGATCGGTTCATACAATGCGGAGATATGTTAAGAAAACCGGTTTTTAGAACCGGTTTTCCAGTTTCTGAAGCCCCTGTATATACTAGGGACTTCGTTTTTACAAAGAAGTCTCGGACATTTTTTTCTGAATTTTTGTTCTGAAAAAATGAAATAAATCGGTTCAATAATAACTGAGATATCGGACAAAACGCATTTTTTATTTTTTAAAGCCCTGGTTTAAGCTATAGATTTTTATTTTTATACAGATCGGTCACAAATATTTTTATAAAATTTCGGTTTTTTGAATCAGCAGGATCGGTTTATAAATGGCGGAGATATGCTTTAAAAACCGGTTTTTGAAACCGGTTTTTCAGTTTCTGAAGCCTCTGCATATACCAGGGACTTCGAATTTTCAAAGGAGGCTCGGAAATTATTTTCTGAATTTTTGTTCTGAAAAAATTAAATAAATTGGTTCAGTAATAACTGAGATATCGGGGAAAACGAATTTTTTATTTTTGAAGCCCTTGTTCAAGCTACAGATTTTTATTTTTATATAGATCAGTCATAAATGTTTTTATAAAATTTCGTTTTTTTTAATAAACCAAATTCGTTTATAATCAACAGAGTTATGGCCCAAAAACAAATCTGTTAAGAATATAAATACACACACAAACATGTATATTAAGGATTGTAATGACTATTAGTGACGTTTTTTGTTTTTTGTATAGACAAGTAGTTTAGTTAGAAACAGTAGTAATATAATGAATAACAGTGTTGTTGTTGTTCTTTGTATATGCAGTCTGTACAAAAATGAAATTGAAAAAAGATTCGGCTGTGCCGAATCTTTGATACCCTTCACCATATTACCATCTTATCGACATCATATTACCATATTACCGACAATTAATAAAATTTTCGCCTTAACGTATGCTTGCATATTTTCTAAATCTAAATTTTTTTCAAACTACGAAAATTTGAATATGAAAAAAAAAAACAATCATAACAGGCTTTGCTTTTAAAAAAGAAACAACAACAATTCCATATATATTTATTTTTGTATGTAAAAACTGACTGAATTCACAAAGAACAACAACAACACTGTTATTCATTATATTAGTGCTGTTGCTAACTAAACTACTTGTCTATACAAAAAACAAAAAACGTCACTAATAGTCATTACAATGCTTAATATACATGTTTGTGTATGTATTTATGTATATTCTTAACAGATATGTTTTAGTTTTTAAAAAAAATAAACAACTACAATTCCATATCTATTTATTTTTGTACAGACTGCATATACAAAGAACAACAACAACAACACTGTTATTCATCATATTACTGCTGTTGATAACTAAACTACTTGTGTATACAAAAAACAAAAAACGTCACTAATAGTCATTACAATGCTTAATATACATGTTTGTGTGTGTATTTATATTCTTAACAGATTTGTTTTTGGGCCATAACTCTCTTGATTATGAACGAATTTGGTTTATTAAAAAAACCGAAATTTTATAAAAATATTCATGACTGATCTATATAAAAATAAAAATCTATAGCTTGAACAAGGGCTTCAAAAATAAAAAATTCGTTTTCCCCGATATCTCAGTTATTACTGAACCGATTTATTTAATTTTTTCAGAACAAAAATTCAGAAAATAATTTTCGAGCCCCCTTTAAAAATTCGAAGTCCCTGGTATATGCAGAGGCTTCAGAAACTAAAAAACCGGTTCTAAAAACCGGTTTTTAAAGCATATCTCCACCATTTATAAACGGATCTTCCTGATTCAAAAAACCAAAATTTTATAAAAATATTTGTGACCGATCTGTATAAAAATAAAAATCTATAGCTTAAACCAGGGCTTTAAAAAATAAAAAATGCGTTTTGTCCGATATCTCAGTTATTATTGAACCGATTTATTTCATTTTTTCAGAATAAAAATTCAGAAAAAAATGTCCGAGACTTCTTTGTAAAAACGAAGTCCCTAGTATATACAGAGGCTTCAGAAACTGGAAAACCGGTTCTAAAAACCGGTTTTTTTAACATATCTCCGCATTGTATGAACCGATCTTGCTGAATTCCAATAGCAAAATTCTCGAAAGCATTTCCGATCGTTTGATATATATATTATATATGTCAGTTATCGGTGGGCTTCATAAACGCCATTTCAACCGACACACGGACGGACGGACGGACGGTCGGACGGTCGGACATGGTCCTATCGTCATCATTTCTTACAAGGATCCCGAAAATGTCAACTTTTTTGCTCTCCGACGAAAATTGTGGGAATTACAAACGGAATGACAAACTTATATATACCCTTTACACCTTTGGTGAAGGGTATAAAAATAGATATGGAATTGTTGTTGTTTATTTTTAAAAACTAAAACATATCTGTTAAGAATATACATAAATACATACACAAACATGTATATTAAGCATTGTAATGACTATTAGTGACGTTTTTTGTTTTTTGTATAGACAAGTAGTTTAGTTAGCAACAGAAGTAATATAATGAATAACAGTGTTGTTGTTGTTCTTTGTATATGCAGCCAGTTTGTATATACACACATAAAAAAATATATAAATATGGAATTGTTGTTGTTGTTTATTTTTTAAAAGCAAAGCCTGCTATGATTGTTTTTTTTTATATATTCAAATTTTCGTAGTTTGAAAAAAATTTAGATTTATATATGTGAAAATATGAAAGCATACGTTAAGGCGAAAATTTTATTATTTGTCGGTAATATGGTAATATGATGTCGATAAGATAGTAAGATGGTAATATGGTGAAGGGTATCAAAGATTCGGCACAGCCGAATCTTTTTTCAATTTCATTTTAATTAAGAAATAACAATTTACTAAAATGAATTTTCATTTTTTATTGTAAAATATAAATTTGAAATAATCGTTCGTGCTGAATTAAATTCGATATTTTTTGATAAGAAATTAAAATCATAAATTAATAATTTATCGTTATTTTTATACCCTACACCACCAAAGGTGGTTGGGGTATTATGTGTTTGTGCAGAAGTTGTAACGCAGAGAAAAAATCATCGGACCCCCACCTTAAAGTATACCGTTCGACTTAGAATCACTTTCTGAGTCGATTTAACGATGTCCGTCCGTCCGTCTGGTCGGCTGGCTGGCTGGCTGGCTGTCCATGTAAAACTGTTGCGCAAAGTACAGGTCGCAATTTTGAAGATAATTTGATGAAATTTGGTACATATGTATGCTTTTTTCAACACAAGGACGAAGCCTATTGATTTTGGTTATGATCGGCCCATTATTTCACCTAGCCCCCATACAAATGTCCTCCCGGAATAGAGTTTTAACACTCATAGATGCCTTAAAAATAAATATTTTAATGAAATTTAGTACAAATAAGTTTTATATCAGCAAAAATCCGTCTGCCAAATTTCATGAAGATCGGTTCATAACTGACTATAGCTCCCATATAAACACCTCTCCCGAAAATCACTAACGTGCATAAATCCCATACAAATGTTAGTATTATGTTAATATTTAGCACAAGTAAGTTATATATATAAGTAAAAACAAAATTATGTGGATCGAAATGGTGTAGGGTATTATATAGTCGGGCTTGACAGACTATATCTTCTTCTCTCGTTTTTTTTATCTAAGAATAGAAAAAATAAACATTATATCGTAATATTTTTGATTACTATGGTAATTGCTGCGATCCCTGGTTATCACTATTCAAATTCTAAACTAGTAACGAGTATATCCACTATCCATTTAATTACTATAAAAATGATGTTATTTTTTTGGTGTATAATTTCATAATGGGACAGAAAAACAAAATGTATGAGTGTGGCGATCGCTGGTGTAGTGCCTATAAAAAAGTAGAAACAAGAAATCGGTTGTTTATTTACTAAAGGAGATAAAATACGATCGCGTATGCTAGTGTAGGGGATAGCATATGTGTTTTGTTGTTTTAAAAGTAGAAATACTTTAATCAGCACCGAACTAGTTATGCCTTTTTAACGACATATGAGCTTATGTATATATACTTTCAGAATATCAAATTTATATTTTAAAATTTGATTTGTGTAGTTTTGTTACTTATGTATTCAAAGTAACAAATGTTGAAGTTAAGTATATCAATTAAATAAATAAAAACAAAAATATAAAATTATATCCACTTGAAAAAAATATAAAAAAATATTTTTGTTATTTTATTCATATCGAATTTGTCACCACAAAAATTATATTTTTCTTTAATAATTTTGTTTTATTCTGTAAAAAAGGTGGAGTTCTATTGAAAAAAGATCTTTTGTAAAAAAATTTTAATTTGTATATACATACTATATAAAAAATTGTTATGACAAAAATTAATAAATGAATAAATAAATTAATAAATAAAAAATAACTTATTTCCTGCCAAAAAATAACTTTTATATATTAAAAAAAAAAAAAAAATGTCAGTATTTTTACGTATAAAAAAATTTAATCTATAAATTGAAACATTGCTATATGAATATTTTTCTTTCTTTTTGTATAAAAAAATTATACGGCTATGTGATGAGAATCACATATCGCATAAAATTGGCGATTACGATTTCAAATCGCATAAAAGGTGTGATGTGGTTCACAATCACAAGATAATAGGCGATTTCAAATCGCATGCTTATACCAAAGTGAAGTTGTCTATTTTGCTTAAACATGGCTTCAAAAAACAATAAATATGGCGTAAAAATAAAACTTAATATGTTTTCTTTTCATTTAGGTAAAAACTAGTAATATTTTCTACCAATTTTAAGTAAAATATGAAATTTAAAATTTAATCCATTATTCTCTTTCTTATTTGTTTTCTCATACATAAGCGGTTTAATAGAAACAGCTGATCAAATTGAGAGAAATCGAACAAGTAAAACGCGTGAACTGCAGCACATGCTAAAATAAATTTGGCGATTTTCAAAACGCATGTGAAATGACAATCGTGTGATTTCCATCACATAGGCGATAACTTCTTGCTTAGAAAAAGGAAATCAAGAAACTTCTTTATTTTTCAAAATAAATGTTATTACTGCCCAAAAATAAAAGAAATGAAATACTTTTTTTATTCAAAACAACTTTTTTACTAAATAAAATATATATAATTTAAAAATAAGTTTTAAAATTAAAAATATTTATATTATTTATTTCTATAAAAAATATATATTTTAATAACAATTTCTTGTTTCAAATAAAATACAACTCAAAAACTTGGAAAAAATCACAAAATATTTTTTTTCCGAAAGAAAGGAAAAACTTTTATTTATTATTTACTTTTTTTTATAAAAAAAATGGGAAAAATATGTCCTTTTGAAATGAAAAAATTTAAATATTTTTCTAAATAAAAATTTCTAAAATTAATAATTCTCTATAAAAATATTTTTTTTATTGCAATTTTTTTAAATAATAATAATAATAAAAAAACACCAAAAGAAAATTATCTGCAGATTTTATGAAATATATAAAAATATAATATATAAAAGTAAAAAATAACAATTATTAGTTTATCAAAACAATAACTATAAAATATAAATTGACAACTTCGAAATCATACAAAAATTTGTCACGTAAGAAAGGTATGAGCACATCGGTGCGGATCAATGTATTTCTACTTGTAAAACAATAAAACATGTATGTATGTTATGCCCTACAGTAATATTAACGTTCATATCTTTTCCATTGGTAAATAAATAACTAAAATTTCTGTTGGCACTTTTTATTTCAAAATAAAAGAAACAAATATTATTTGTTTCTTTTAATTTGAAATAAAGATCTTTATACATGTACAAACTTATATATATATATGTGTGTGTTTTTATTTGCATTTCTTTGTAAGGAATACACACATGTACAAACACAAATATTTAAACTCTTTCTCTCTCTCTGTTTTGGTGGTGGATTTTGTTTTCCCTTGTTACTTATCCCCCTCATCGATGCAAAATGTTGAGATCGAGAATTACATGAGAGCGGGTTCTATGATTATAACCCGCCATAAGAAATTTTGTTTCTATATGATGCGCCTTCTATATATGAATATTCTTTGATATTGTCTAATTTTTGTATTTTTCTATACTGTATGTAGGTTTGATAAATCAAGTCACGAAGAGCAATATGTAGAAAAAACATTTAAGAAAAAAAATAACAAGAAATAAACTACCTTACATTTTCATGAAGATTTTCAGGAGGTTTAATTATTTGTCAAAAGCTGTTCTTCCTTGTAATAATGGCTTTAAATCTTGATTTACATAAGGTAACTAATTATAACTTTTAAAAACGTTTGTTATGTTCAAATACTAGTCATATTTGAAGATTTAGTCTGAAATTGTCAGGAAATCAACAAAATATAAACAAATTTTGTATACGTGAACACTTTTCTGCAATTTCTTATTAAAATCTATAAATATTACGAGTATATGACAGATTTATTTTAATAAAGGCAAAATTATTATTCGAATAAAAACTCTTTGCAGATCTCTCATGATTTTACTTATTCGGCTCCTCAGCGATCATGAAATATACAAAGGTTTATCCAGGTGTTTATATACTTACTACTTTTTGTATGAATGTAAAATATATATGTATATGTATTGCATGTATGTTCTTATAATTTTTTAATAAAATATTAAAAAAAAAATAATAATAATAATAATCATTCACAATAGGGCCTTTTAATATATATCATAAAATATATGGATGCATATACATGGTCATATATTTCCATATACCCTCAATTTTCGGATCCAAACATATATGGAACAGGATATATGTAAACATAATCATATATGTACATACATATTTTTTTAGCTGGGTATTGAAAAAAATAAAAATAAAAAATATATATTATTGATGAATCAAACGTCTAACAAATCATTTTAATTTCGGTTTATTGTTTCCAGCTGGGATAATGCGAACATTTTTTTTTAATTTTCCAATAAAGTTTGCATAAAAATTAAAAGAAATTAATTTTCAAAATATAATAAAAGGAGAGCGAAACTATAGTCGGTCAAGGCCGACCATATGATACCCTACACCATTGTGTATGAGCTAAAAATTAGACCTGTGGCTAATTGTAGACCAACACTTTTACTAAATGTAAAAAAATACAGAACTATGCATTGATACATAGTATAATAATAAAGCACTCGCACATCTACAAAAACAACAATTGCTTGTATTTTGTTAGTGTAAAACTACTGCCCACAATGTCAAAATGCTTTGAACGGAAAAATGAGAGAATGAAGGAGAGCAAAAGTAAAAAAAAAATCGAACAAAATTTTACATATGAATACAAAAACAATTTGACAATACCGCGAGGTTTGCCAATGAAAAAATAGTAAAACAGCTGTTCTTACGAGTATACTTTATAATTATACCATACTATAATTCATAGTATAATATACCATAGTATAATTTGATTTGGTACATATGCTTTTTTCAACACAAGGACGAAGCCTATTGAATTTGGTTATGATCGGCCCATTATTTCACCTAGCCCCCATACAAATGTCCTCCCGGAATAGAGTTTTAACACTTATAGATGCCTTAAAAATAGGAATATTTTAATGAAATTTAGCACAAATAAGTTTTATATCAGCAAAAATCTGTCTGCCAAATTTCATGAAGATCGGTCCATAACTGACCATAGCTCCCATATAAATTCCTCTACCGAAAATCACTAACGTGCAAAAATCCCATACAAATGTTAGTATTATGTTAATATTTAACACAAGTAAGTTGTATAATAGTAAAAACATAATTATGTGAATTGAAATGGTGTAGGGTATCGTATAGTCGGGCTTGACCGACTATATCTTCTCTCGTTTTTTTTTTTATTAAAAATTAATAAATTATTTGTTTTGTGATACTTCTTTAATATTTTTTATTAAAATATCATTTCTGATGCTGAATAGGGGTGTTATTTTTTTCCAATTTTTAGCATTCGATAACGTGAACAAACTCTAAAACGTGTACTGCCATGGTAAAAATTAGTTCACGTTATCGCGAGTTCACTGTATTATAAAAAACAAGTAACAAAAGCTTTTGAAACAAGTGATTCATCCTTTAATACTGCCAGTACTACAAAATTTGAAATGGATTTTTTTAATTTTTTGGGACAATGCCGCTTTTTTATATTTTTTCGTTTTCTTATGTTTATTAAGGGAATGACTTCCTTCATATTTAATAAAAATTTCGACTTGGCAAAATTTTTCAATAGGCAGTAAAGTCATCTTTATTTTTTATCCACTTCGAATAATCGTCAACCTCAAGCCACCTATCACAAAAATGTTTAAATCTTCCTTTTTTAGAGGGGCCGGGCTCGTCGTGGTTTTCCATCTGGGTGGAAAAAACTAAGAACAACATCAATGAAACTTAATTTTTTCTCACAAATATATTTGATATTAAGTACTCACAAATTTCACAAAAAAATAAAGTTTTAAAATTAAATATAAATTTACGTATACCGCTATTTTTTAAGAAATTTAAATTGTAGAATATTTTAAATTAGTATAGAATATTTTTAGCTTAACAAATTGTATTTTAACTTGAAAGTTGACAAGACCTAAAAAATCTTGACAATCAAGCTCATTCAAGCCCGTAGGGCAACCCTTCATCTATATGATTTTATGGTCTTTTGGGTGATTCCCGGAAGTGGGTTTATATAAGAGCTATGGTAAATTATGGAACGATTCTCATAAATTTTGGCAATGTTGTTTCTACTTACATAAAACTTATTTGTGTCGAATATTAACTTGATACTGTCATTCGTATGGGATTTATACACATTAAAGTGATTTTCGGAAGAGGGGATTTATATGGGAGCTATGGTCAATTATGGACCGATCTTGATGAAATTTGGCACAAAGATTGACACTTATACATTTAAGGCATTTATGATCGTTAAACCCCTATTCCTCCCGGAATTTGTATGGGGGCTAGGCGAAATAATGGACCGTTCATAACCAATTTCAATAGGCTTCGTTCTTGTGTCAAAATAATTATTTGTGCCAAATTTCATCAAGATAGCTTTTAAATTGCGATCTGTACTATGTTCACAAGGTTTACATAGACAGCCAGCCAACTGACCAGACGGACTTCGTTAAATCGACTCAGAATTATTTTCTTTAAGTATACTTTAAGGTGGGGGTCCGATATTTTTTTCTGAGCGTTATAAACATCAGCACAAACGCATAATACCCCAACCAGCTATGGTGGTGTAGGGTATAAACATAGTAGTTTTTTGACCACCACTATGGATTTTCTTATATTTCACTTTTTATAAAAAAAATATTTTATGGTATTGTGTCCCAAATTACAAAACAACTATTTAAAAAAGTTAACATCAACAGCAACAAATTTTTTTTAGTGTTTTCTTTATCGTTGGCGGACTTATGTCCATTCGAGAAAAAATAAAATAGTGCACCATAATTTATATGGTAAAGTTAAGTGAACAGTCTAACCATATTGCAAGTAGGGTTTGGGGTCCGGGAATTCCCGAGAATTTTTTCCAATTTTCCCGGGAAAACGGGAAATTTAATATTCATGTAGTTTTATAATCCTATAGCAAAAAGTGTTACTGTTTATATCACCTCAGTGAAAATTTTACATTAATGTAAACATACTACTCACTAAAGGCATTTTTAGATGTTAATAAAATTAATATAAAATTCGATTCAAGTTATATTTTATATTATTGAAAAACATTTCATCGGTGCGCTGATGAAGTCCTATTTTACTACTTTTCACTAGGAAAAAAACACGTTTTATTTTTGTCAATTCACATTACGAATACACGAGCTTTTAACTACGTTTTTAAGCTGTGTAAATAATTTTGAAATATGTATAAAAATTAAATATGTAAACATTTTTTATATGAAAAATGGATAAGAACTTTTCTTTTAACATCAGAAATAAATGCCGCTACTTTTTCAAAAATTATTACAATTCTACTTTTAAAATGTGTAAATATATTTGACTACGAATGTATTTTTCAAAAGTATTCGTCTTGAATTGATTAACAATGTTTTTCAAATGTTAAATGAAAAATTATTTTTATCAGATTTCCGAACACTACATATATCATTGGACCTCAAAATATTGTTGTTTAAAGGTGTTTTAGATTTGTGTTTTAAAACGAATCAAAACGATAAGAAAAACCATTTATACTAATAATTATGCCATAGATTTAGGGTATTTAACCTAAAAATCTGAAGTATACAGTTTTTAATTAAATATTAGAAATACTAATTTTTCATTCCATAACACCATTCACAAAAGCATACATCTACTGAATCAATTTATAAAGAAGTCATTGATTTTTTTTAATTCTAATTTTCTGCAAATTGAATGGAAATATTCATATTTTTTTAAATATTTTATATGTATTTTTTTCTTTCATTGAATTCATTATATTTTATTTTTTAATAAGTTTGTTCCCGTACTTTTTGGGTAAAACTTGAAAAGCTTGATGATTTTCTAAAAAATGTACAAAAAACAATTTGTTTAGCCATAAAGAAAACTCCAAACTACTTTTATTTTTTAGTATATATGAATGTTCTTAATTTTTTTAATTCAAACTTTCTTCTTAGTAACAAGAACAAAATATGTTTTATTTATTTTCATTCAAAGATTTTATTTATATATTTTTATTTTTTGTTTATTTGACAATTTACTAAATCTATTCAAAGAAATAGTCTGAGCTGTTTCGTGCAAGAAGTTGAACATTGTTCTCTCAAAATCACATTTCCTAATTTTCGAGTACGGGAACACTTTTCGGTAAAATAGGGTCCTGCATGCTCCCAATTTAGAGTACAGGAACAAAGGTAATATTTTACTAAATGAATAAAAGAATATTTTCTAAAGCTAATTCGTAATAGATTTGAATAGAAGAACATTTGAATGATTCAAAATATGTTTTAAGCTTGAATTGTATAATTGTGAATTCTTTAAGCAATTAATTCTTGTGAAGTCAAAGAATTTAAGTCTATGAATTAAATTGTTATGAATGCTTTAAAGAAATAACTGGGAAAATAAATTTAATTCGATTTTGAAAAGTGAATTAAAGAATTAAACCTTTGGAACCTCTTCTTACAATAGGCACTTATTTTATTTGAAATGTTTAAAATTGTTTAAATTTTTAATTAGAAGTAATACTTCAATATTATTATTTTTTTTTTATGTTAAAGGTTGTTTTACACAATAATACTTTGTATTAATACAAAAATTATTTAAAATGTCTTAAAGCAAATTTCGGCACATTATTTTATTTTTAGTTCTATTTGTGGTCAATTCTGTTAAATTTTTTGTTTTTAATTTTTTAAAAAATATTTTAATAAAGAAATTGAAAAATGTGACATTTAATAATACATTTTTTGATATGTATTATAGAAAATTAAACTCTGGTATTAATACAAAGCATTATAGTATAAAACCACCTGAACTAATCGTAAATTTGATTTATAATGTTGTTTTAAAGTATTGAATAGAAAAAATAAAATTTTTCATATGAAATCATTGCTTTTTTCTTATAATTAAAATTTCCCGGGATTCCCGGGAAATCGAATTTTTTATTCCCGTTTCCCGGGAAACAAAATATCACGGGAAACCCCAAACCCTAACTGCAAGGGATTTGCTATCAGTTAAGGCTCACAGGCGCCTAAGAAGGATGAAGATACTAGATCTAGTTCGATGAAATTTTATTAGATTCGTTAGTTTGGAATAAACATTTTTGTTATTGTTATATTAGAACTTTTTTGTTGGAAAAAGTCATAGTTTTGAAGTTTTAAATAGTTTTCAAATTGATAAATATTAAATTTCAAAGGTTTTTTCTCATTGGGAATTTTCTAGTTTAGCAGTGTTTTAATATTCAAAACAAAATTGCACAAATAAATATTTATATTTTTTCCATTTATTGGCATTCAAATATTCATAACTGTATTTGTGTTCATAAATTGGCAGCACTTTTATCGACGCTAAAGTTAAAATGTAAAAATCTACACGTGAACTCCTAACGTATATAAATTTAAATTTTGTATGAAATTGACTATGAACGTCAGCAACAAAACACAGCTTTTGAATTTAAATGAAAGCTTAATTAAAGTTTTTCTCAATTGTCTAAAAGAGTTCTCAGTGGACCAAATTGCCGTAGACGACATTGTTGTCAACGATTCATGCACGACAAGTCCCCTGTTACCTAAGTTTTCTTAACGATAATGTGAAGGAAATCCTTGTTAACGACAAGATGAAAGACAATGCTATTAATGTTGTCTTGTAAAAAACTTTATTAAATAATTAATTTTTGTAAATGATGAATATTTTTCGAACTTTTTATGAATTAATAATTTTTGAATTTTTTATTCGGCTCAAGTTCATTAATTCAATAATATTTGTAAAATATAGAAAAATATTTTATTAGACACTAGCAGGATGGAATGCATTTTCTGATCCGCTACGATCTTCATCAGCATCCATTGTGCCTTTAGTGCTAATCGTAAAGATCTTTATTTTAACTCACACTTTTGAAGAATTAGAATACGTAACTTCATCACTTTACATATTCTAAATTCTTAAGTGTTAAGTTGAAATAACTTTACAAAAGCTTTTTCTTATATTTTTTGTATTCTACATTATTACAGTTAAACACGGTTATAACGAATACCGGATATAACGAACTATGGCTATAGCGAACACTTTTCTTCGGTCCCATTGATTTTACCAACATTTTCCATACAAATAACTACGTTTATAACGAACACGGTTATAGCGAACTCTTTTTATAACGAACGCATTTTTATGGTCCCAAGAAGAATTTTTCATACAAAAAACTACGTTTATAATGAACTCCCACAAATACTTGTTTTAGAAAAATAAAATTACACATTTCAAAAAAGTTCCAAAAATTTAAAAACTAACAGAAATAACTTTTATTTATTTCCATTTAAATTATTGGAGAAATGGAAATAATTTTCACTGATTTTAATTTACATTATCGGCAAATAAAAGATGAATTTTACATTCATAGTTGCTGACCTTTTTAACATAACATACATTTATCGAAAATAGCTAATAATAAAACTGAAATTATTTGAGGATTAAATACTAAATATTAGAAAATCACTATTCCTCAAAAAGTAAATATCTCAAAACATCTGTAATAAAAGAAATCATTGAATCAGTATAAAAAATATAATTAATCTCAGTTTGACATTTGTAAAATGAATGATGAATGCAAAAAATATTATTCCTGAAATATTAATTATTAATATTTAAAAATCACAAATACCGCAGATTTTTAAAGGAAAGGAATACGATTTAATTCCAAATATAAGTATTGTAATGAAATATGTGTATGTTTTTAACAAATATTTTTTTTTTTGAAATTTTACGGATATAACGAACTAAATTTGTCGGTCCCTTCGAGTTCGTTATAACCGTGTTCGACTGTACAATGTGGTTTTACTGCTCTAGCTAACGTTGGTAGAGTGGAACCCAATGCACTCGTTACGTGGTTACGAGCGGCAGCATTATTATCAGCTTAAAAATCAATCATTTGTTTACAAAAATAACCACAGTTGCGCGTAAAATTTGAATTTATTTCAACTTTTTTATGTAGACCTCGCGTGCGCGTGGGAATACAAGATCAGCTGATTGCCGCTCCTCGGCGCTTCTGCGTACATTGGACTTCATTGCCTTCGTTAATATAATTGTTATTTTGTGAGCTACAACTCGGTGACGATATATGACATACATATGTACTAGAGTATTCATTTTACTCGACTTTTTCATTGTTCGAATAATCAAATAACTCGAAAATGCTGTTTTTAAATTACTCGAATAATCGAGTATAACTTTTAAGTTACTCGACTTATTCGATTAATTTATACCTTAAAATTTTGTTCGATTTTTCAATGCTTATCAAAAAAAAAAAAAATATATAGCTTAAAATAAGAAATAGTCATTCCAAAATTAAAATTTCCGTAAAAATTTATGAATATTGTTTCTCTATATTTAATATATTCATTGATAGTTAAATAAATAGTTGAACCAAATTTTATATTAAGGGTAGTCCGAATTGCGATTTTGTCTCATAACCTCACTTTTTAATTTGGACACACACTATGTACAACAGAGGTTGGTTTCCAGTTATATTCAAAATGTTTGTACAATATTTTTAAATATGGCAAGATCTACTAAACCCAGATTTATTTTTAGAATGTTTTATAATTCATCGTTCAATTATGTTCGATATAATTGGCTCTATTTTGAATTACACCACAATTTCTACCGAAACGTAAAATATTTTATTTATCATTTCTTCTTATTTTAAAGAAGAAATAAAAAATAAGCACCATGGACTATCCTTTTCAGATAAAGTAGTTCAGCGATTCTTAACATAAAGAACAAGTTTACATGCTAAACTTAATTTTAAGTCCAAATACCTTCTATATAACAAATTTCATTCAAACCATCACCATAATATCCTCTACACCAAACTGAGCATTTATTGCTATATAAACTATGTACTTTCATTTGTAGAACCAATAATGTTTTTCCAAATCAAGTTTAAAATCCTTTAATTTAATTCTTATTATTTATTAAATTTATATAAAATGATTTGAATTTTACTTTATAATTAATGACATTTATATTTTTATTTAATTAAAAATTAATTAAAAAACGACCTTTAAATATGTGTTGTAATTTAGGCATATATTCCGTTCATTTTATTTAATACATTTAACAAAATTAAAGTTTGTGGTACCACTTTTAGATTCGAAACATTCTATACAAATTTTGAAACATTGTTTTAAGCTAAATTTTCTAGAAAACTAAAATTAGAACATCCTAAAAACTAGTTAAGGAAGAAAATATTTAAAATATTTTTTACTCGAATTATTCGATTAATCGGCATAATTTGCTCGAATAAATTGTTACTCGAAATTCTGGATTTTAATTTAATCGAACAGTTGTTTGTTTTTAATTTGTCGATTAATCGAACAAATAATATTCGAGTGAATACCCTAATATGTACATGTGAAGATTTTCTAGTGCTGGAGCAAGTTAAGTTTGAGCAGTTTGTGAATGGTGTGCAAAATCATGATGTGAAATACGTCGTGAGTGCAACACGTAAGGAATCGATTGCAGAGAGGTAACAGTTGCGCTGGCACAGAAAACTACAATAATGAACCCTAGGTCAGAAATAGGCAGTGTGCATGGTCTCGAATGAAAGATATAAAGGTATTCAAGGAAAAACCCGGATGACTGTCTAATAACGCAGCAACCACCATTAACTGGAACGACTGTCAGCCTACGAAAAGCTTATGTGGACTGCAGTGTTACGAAAATTAATTTGATAAGTTTGGAATAATAATTTTAGAATTTTCCAGTTTGTAACGTATTCGAATCGTGAAATTGCTATAGTGTCTTTTAAATCGTAAATACAGAGCTGTATTTGGATTGAAAAGCAAATTTTAATGACGTGTTTTATTATTTGCAAGAAAACTAATGTTTTCGAAAAGGTAAAGCGAGACAATATAATTTTTTCATAAAAATGCCCACAATTTGGTACTTTTGACTTCCCGGTTTTTAAATACCTTTATTCGACATTATTTCATCGACGCTATCTTCGCTTATGTGTGTTGTTTTGATATAAATCATTTGTTGTTTTTTGTGTGTTGTTACCGGTCAGAAGTTTATTATCACGAAACTAAGTAAAAGTTTATTTTTATTTCATAATTTTAAACGATTTTAAAAGTGAGTATTAAATAAATTAATTAATATACCAGATAAATAATTTAAGAAATTATATATTATTTCGCAAAGTTCATCCGTAATGATTAAAAGATATCATGCAATATTCTTATTAGTAATAAATTATATATAATATATAATTTCTTCATTGTGAAATACATTTGTGTGCAATCATAACGTATTTACAAGGTTATTCATTTTCTTATTACACCTCTTTAAATGCGCATTGAGCACAATAAATGGCAAATTGAGTATCTACATACAAATGTAGATACATACGAATTGCATCTGGTTTCAGGGCTGCCAGATAAAATTCATTTAAAATCGTCAATTTGACGATAAAAAAATCGTCAGTTTAATTTTTAAAAATCGTAAAAAAAAATCGGACATATAAAATCTTAAATTTTTATCAAACAGAAATGAACGAAAACATAAATAATAGTATTAATGATACAATAGAAATTGAAATTTAAAAAAAAATTAACAAAATATTTCTCAAAATTTTAATTCGTAAATACAGTCGAACACGGTTATAACGAACTATGGCTACAGCGAGCACTTTTCATCGGTCCCAATGATTTTACCAACATTTTCCTTACAAATAACTTCGTTTCATAAAATGGTGATTTGATAATGTAGTGCTTTGTGTGCAAAAAAAAAAAAATTTTAAAATTTAGATAGATAGATTTTACATTTAAAACTTATTTATTGAGTTTTAAACCAGCGTTTAAATATTATGCGTCAGCAAAATTTCTTCTCCTTATGACTATGCAATAAATATTAAACCATTTAATTTTTACTACACACGGCAACTAAAATTATTATAAATAGCCTTCGAATTTTTAGTAACAATGTAAATCGTCTTTGCAATTTTTATCAGCAAACAGAAAATATTGCTCATCAAAAAAACTAAAACTTCGTGTTTTAGTCTCTTACACATAATTTTTTCGGACACATATAGCACACGAACAATTTTTCTTCGTGTGCTGCAAAAAATTTTTAGCAAATTTTCTTTGTTTTGATTTTGCAACTATAGTTTTTTTTAGTATTTTTATTTAAGCAATTTTGCTGCTACTAAAATTTATTTTATGAAGAATAAAACACATGTATTTGTTGTTATACATTCACACATACATGCATACTCCGATATACATGTGTTTTATTCTTCATAGAAGAAATTTTAGTAGCAACTAAATTGCTTAAATAAAAATACTAAAAAAAAACTATAGTTGCAAAATCAAAACAAAGAAAATTTGCTAAAAATTTATTGCAGCACACGAAGAAAAATTGGTCGTGTGCTATATGTGTCCGATAAAATTATGTATACAAGACTAAAACACGAAGTATTATTTTTCTATTTTAATTTATATACGAGTTGAATATTTCTTTTTTATGCTACAAGAAATTGTAAATAAACGCTGCAATTTTTATTGACAATACTGAAAATAGAAAAATAATTTTAGTTGCAATTATAAACAAAAATGAAACAGTAAAAATATTTTTAGTATTTTTTTTGTTAGCAGCAGATATTTATTGCAAAATGTGATAAATATAGTATTAAAATCAAACCCTGTTTTAAACATTATTTACTTGTATGTAATTTTGACTGTTATTTCTTTATTGTTATGAACTATGTATTTTCATTTAATCTAGTAGATACTAGTAATATGTATTTAATAATATATATTACGTTTTTTAGTATTACTATTTGATTTGTGAATTTTTTTATAACAAAGATGCATTTATATATTTATAATACAGAAAAGTGTGTTTATACCCTACACCACCATAGCTGGTTGGGGTATTATTAACGTGACTAGAGAGTTTTTGTCAAAAAGCGGGACCCGAACGACTAAAAAGCGGGATTCTGAACAAAATTATATGGAAAAAGCGGTATTTTTAAAAGCTTTGTAAAAAAGAGGGATTTTCTTTTTATATCTCAGTTAAAAATCTTAATCATCTGTTCTTTCGCAAGCACTTGGTTCACGACCCAATTGAGACATTACAAATTGAGAAAGACTCATCAAAATTTTGGAACATCGAAATAAGTAAATATATCTCTACAAACTGAAACATTAAAAATTAAAATTTTAACGTGTTTCTCGAAATGTTTTCCAAATATTCCTAGTTAAATTTCAAGATTGAATCAAATACTTTTTGAATTTGATAGCAATAGTTTTTCTTAAATAATTCTTAGACCCGTTAACAATAAAACCAAGGTTGGTTGCCGTTACCACTAAAAAAACCATTTAACTTAAATACCGTCACCCCTAAAATATAGTTACTGAAATCATTGAAAATACGGTTACCGCTAAAATATATATCGCTAAAAACTCGTTACCGAAATAGATCGAAATACCAATAACGCTAAAATACCGTTAGCATTATTTTTGCGTTTAAGAAATATTATTATTTTAATAAAGTTGAAATAAAACTTGTAATAAAGTTATGGCTGCCCTCGTCATTATAATACTTTACTACTGATTATATTTTATGGTTCTGAACCGATACTTTGAAATTTCTGAAACAAAAGTTACCCATAAATTACCATTACCGAAATAACTAAAAATATCGTTACCTCTAAAAAACCGTTATCAAAATAATCCGATATACAGTTCCCTTTTCACCATTTTGAATCGGCTGCCAACAAGTTAAACACAAATATTCATTTAAAACAAAAAATTAAAATAAAATCATTAACACCAGGTTTTCGTAAGCACTAAATTTAAGTAAATTTAATCGAAAACATTGTTCCAGATATTTCTATAACTTTCAGTTTATACAAAAATAAAAAAGTATCCAATCCGAAACAAAGGCACATTGTTAATAAGGTTCTAGATATTTATTAAAGGTACAATTATGAAAATATCCATGTTAACCTTGAGATCAAAGTTCATGTCAAAACATCTTTTTGAAATGGCACATTTTAATTAAAAAAGATTGAAAAAAATTATTTAAATAGCCACACACACAAATGTTCTCACGAAATGAGTTTTTAAAATCTAAAAATCTCTCTGAAAGAACAAAACTTCTTTCTCCAAAAGTGTTTTATTCTAACATTCTTAAAATAATTAAAATTTTAAACCTATTTCTGGAAAAAAATTCTAAACTTTTTTGTTCAAAATATATTAGACTTGAGATTTTTCATTCACTGGTTGAGAACTTTGTAAATATTTTAACAAGTTTAAAAATGCATATCTTTTGGGAGGTTTTTCTACATCGAAGTCATCAAAAAAACACATTTAAGATTAGTCAGTAGGGAAGATGATCAGCATAACAAAATATGTATTTAAAACTTTTAATTATCAAAAACGATTTGTAAAAAATTATTAACTTTCCAGTGGAAAATAATATTTTTAGTTACACTTAAATTTTGGTAAGAATGTTATAGAAAACGTAAATAAGGAAATCGAATAAATAATTGTTAGAGTTAGAAAAGCGGGATTTCTTAATAAAAAGCGGGAAAAATATTTTAGGCGGGATCGAAGTTTAAAAAGCGGGATAATCCCGCCAAAAGCGGGATGTCTGGTCACGTTAGGTATTATGCGTTTGTGCTGATGTTTGTAACGCACAGAAAAAATTATCGTCGAATCGACGACGGTGATTTTAAATAAGTTTTAATTCATAATATAATCTTGAAAATTTTCCAAAAACGAATTTTGAATTATTTAATTTGTATATAAAAGAAATAAAAGAAAAAAATTATTTTTTTCTTCACTTTACCAAAAATTCAGTTTTCAAAATACTGTTTTTTTTTAGTAAAAAACGAAATCACTGAATTTTATTTTTCATTTTTAATCTTTTGCAAAAAAATGAAATTGAAAAAAGATTCGGCTGTGCCGAATCTTTGATACCCTTCACCATATTACCATCTTATGTTATCGACATCATATTACCATATTACCGACAAATAATAAAATGTTCGCCTTAACGTATGCTTTCATATTTTCACATATTTAAATCTAAATTTTTTTCAAACTACGAAAATTTGAATATGAAAAAAAACAATCATAGCACGCTTTGCTTTTAAAAAATAAACAACAACAATTCCATATTTATTTATTTTTTTATGTGTGTATATACAAACTGACTGCATATACAAAGAACAACAACAACACTGTTATTCATTATATTACGTCTGTTGCTAACTAAACTACTTGTCTTATAGGCAAAAACGTCACTAATAGTCATTACAATGCTTAATATACATGTTTGTGTATGTATTTATGTATATTCTTAACAGATATGTTTTAGTTTTAAAAAATAAACAACAATTCCATATCTATTTATTTTTGTACAGACTTCATATACAAAGAACAACAACAACACTGTTATTCATTATATGACTGCTGTTTCTAACTAAACTACTTGTCTATACAAAAAACAAAAAACGTCACTAATAGCAAAGAATATACAACATATAGAAAGCGCATGTCAATGAAAACTGAAATATTTTTTAAAAGTATTTCATGATGCGGGAGGAAAGACAAAAGGAAAAGAAGCTTGCGTGTTTTTTATCTCTTCTGTTATGCTCTTGAAATTAATAAAAAACACACAAAAAAGTCTGTCTCGGACGAGCATTCAAGCAAGAATGTTGTGTTACTGCTTGTTGCTTGAGATACACTCATGAAAAATATTAATATGATTTTTTATCTCTTAATTAAACAACTATCTTTTTTTTTAATTAAGAAATAATAATTTAATACAATTAATTTTCATTTTTTATTATAAAATACAAATTTGAAATAATCGTTCGTGCTGAATTAAATTTAGTATTATTTGATATTTTTTAATAAGAAATTAAAATCATTAATTATTTATATGTCGTTATTTTTTTTAATCAAAGAGTAAAAAAAATAAACATTAAATAGTAATTTTTATGATTACTATGGTAATCGTTGCGATCCCTGGTTATTACTATTCAAATTCTAAACTAGTAACGTGTATTTCCACTTACAAGTCTTGAATTGACGAAGAAACTTTCAAAATAAAATTACTATAAAAATGATGTTATTTTTTTGGTGTATAATTTCATAATGGGAAAAACAAAACATACACAAACATAATTGTGAATGTATGAGTGTGGCGATCGCTGGTGTAGTGCCTATAAAAAAGTAGAAACAAGGAATTGGTCGTTTATTTACTAAAGGAGGATAAAATACGATCGTGTATGTGGTGAAGGGCATAGCATATGTGTTTTGTTGTTTTAAAAGTAGAAATACTTTAATCATCACCGAACTACTTATACCTTTTTTTAACGTCATATTAGCTTATGTAAATATACTTTCAGAATATCAAATTTGTATTTTAAAATTTGATTTGTGTAGTTTTGTTACTTATGTATTCAAAGTAACAGATGTTAAAGTTAAGTATATTAATTAATTAAATAAATAAAAACAAAAATATAAAATTATATCCACTTGAAAAAAATATTTTTATTTTTTTTATTCATAACAAATTTTTCACCAAAAAAATTAGATTTTTCTTTAATAATTTTGTTTTATTCTGTAAAGAAGGTGGAATTATATTGAAAAAAGATCTTTTGAAAAAATATTTAATTTGTATATACCTTCTATATAAAAAAATTATTATGACAAAAATAAATAAATGAATAAATAAAAAATAACTTATTTCCTGCCAAAAAAATAACTTATATATTAAAAAAATCAGTATTTTTGTTTATAAAAAAATTTAAGTCTATAAATTTAAACTTTGCTGTATGAATATTTATTTCTTTTTGTATAAAAAAAAAAAATAATAACTTTTTGCTTAGAAAAAGGAAATCAAAAAAACTTCTTTATTTTTCAAAATAAATGTTATTTCTGCCCAAAAATAAAAGAAATGAAATACTTTTTTTATTCAAAACTATTTTTTTACTAAATAAAATATATATAATTTAAAAATAAGTTTTAAAATTGAAAATATTAATATTATTTATTTCTATAAAAAATTTATATTTTAACAATTTCTTGTTTCAAATAAAATACAACTCAAAAACATGGAAAAAATCACAAAATAATTTTTTTTTCCGAAAAAAAGGAAAAACTTTTATTTACTATTTACTTTATTTTTATTTTTGCTAAAAATTTATTGCAGCACACGAAGAAAAATTGGTCGTGTGCTATATGTGTCCGATAAAATTATGTATACAAGACTAAAACACGAAGTATTATTTTTCTATTTTAATTTATATACGAGTTGAATATTTCTTTTTTATGCTACAAGAAATTGTAAATAAACGCTGCAATTTTTATTGACAATACTGAAAATAGAAAAATAATTTTAGTTGCAATTATAAACAAAAATGAAACAGTAAAAATATTTTTAGTATTTTTTTTGTTAGCAGCAGATATTTATTGCAAAATGTGATAAATATAGTATTAAAATCAAACCCTGTTTTAAACATTATTTACTTGTATGTAATTTTGACTGTTATTTCTTTATTGTTATGAACTATGTATTTTCATTTAATCTAGTAGATACTAGTAATATGTATTTAATAATATATATTACGTTTTTTAGTATTACTATTTGATTTGTGAATTTTTTTATAACAAAGATGCATTTATATATTTATAATACAGAAAAGTGTGTTTATACCCTACACCACCATAGCTGGTTGGGGTATTATTAACGTGACTAGAGAGTTTTTGTCAAAAAGCGGGACCCGAACGACTAAAAAGCGGGATTCTGAACAAAATTATATGGAAAAAGCGGTATTTTTAAAAGCTTTGTAAAAAAGAGGGATTTTCTTTTTATATCTCAGTTAAAAATCTTAATCATCTGTTCTTTCGCAAGCACTTGGTTCACGACCCAATTGAGACATTACAAATTGAGAAAGACTCATCAAAATTTTGGAACATCGAAATAAGTAAATATATCTCTACAAACTGAAACATTAAAAATTAAAATTTTAACGTGTTTCTCGAAATGTTTTCCAAATATTCCTAGTTAAATTTCAAGATTGAATCAAATACTTTTTGAATTTGATAGCAATAGTTTTTCTTAAATAATTCTTAGACCCGTTAACAATAAAACCAAGGTTGGTTGCCGTTACCACTAAAAAAACCATTTAACTTAAATACCGTCACCCCTAAAATATAGTTACTGAAATCATTGAAAATACGGTTACCGCTAAAATATATATCGCTAAAAACTCGTTACCGAAATAGATCGAAATACCAATAACGCTAAAATACCGTTAGCATTATTTTTGCGTTTAAGAAATATTATTATTTTAATAAAGTTGAAATAAAACTTGTAATAAAGTTATGGCTGCCCTCGTCATTATAATACTTTACTACTGATTATATTTTATGGTTCTGAACCGATACTTTGAAATTTCTGAAACAAAAGTTACCCATAAATTACCATTACCGAAATAACTAAAAATATCGTTACCTCTAAAAAACCGTTATCAAAATAATCCGATATACAGTTCCCTTTTCACCATTTTGAATCGGCTGCCAACAAGTTAAACACAAATATTCATTTAAAACAAAAAATTAAAATAAAATCATTAACACCAGGTTTTCGTAAGCACTAAATTTAAGTAAATTTAATCGAAAACATTGTTCCAGATATTTCTATAACTTTCAGTTTATACAAAAATAAAAAAGTATCCAATCCGAAACAAAGGCACATTGTTAATAAGGTTCTAGATATTTATTAAAGGTACAATTATGAAAATATCCATGTTAACCTTGAGATCAAAGTTCATGTCAAAACATCTTTTTGAAATGGCACATTTTAATTAAAAAAGATTGAAAAAAATTATTTAAATAGCCACACACACAAATGTTCTCACGAAATGAGTTTTTAAAATCTAAAAATCTCTCTGAAAGAACAAAACTTCTTTCTCCAAAAGTGTTTTATTCTAACATTCTTAAAATAATTAAAATTTTAAACCTATTTCTGGAAAAAAATTCTAAACTTTTTTGTTCAAAATATATTAGACTTGAGATTTTTCATTCACTGGTTGAGAACTTTGTAAATATTTTAACAAGTTTAAAAATGCATATCTTTTGGGAGGTTTTTCTACATCGAAGTCATCAAAAAAACACATTTAAGATTAGTCAGTAGGGAAGATGATCAGCATAACAAAATATGTATTTAAAACTTTTAATTATCAAAAACGATTTGTAAAAAATTATTAACTTTCCAGTGGAAAATAATATTTTTAGTTACACTTAAATTTTGGTAAGAATGTTATAGAAAACGTAAATAAGGAAATCGAATAAATAATTGTTAGAGTTAGAAAAGCGGGATTTCTTAATAAAAAGCGGGAAAAATATTTTAGGCGGGATCGAAGTTTAAAAAGCGGGATAATCCCGCCAAAAGCGGGATGTCTGGTCACGTTAGGTATTATGCGTTTGTGCTGATGTTTGTAACGCACAGAAAAAATTATCGTCGAATCGACGACGGTGATTTTAAATAAGTTTTAATTCATAATATAATCTTGAAAATTTTCCAAAAACGAATTTTGAATTATTTAATTTGTATATAAAAGAAATAAAAGAAAAAAATTATTTTTTTCTTCACTTTACCAAAAATTCAGTTTTCAAAATACTGTTTTTTTTTAGTAAAAAACGAAATCACTGAATTTTATTTTTCATTTTTAATCTTTTGCAAAAAAATGAAATTGAAAAAAGATTCGGCTGTGCCGAATCTTTGATACCCTTCACCATATTACCATCTTATGTTATCGACATCATATTACCATATTACCGACAAATAATAAAATGTTCGCCTTAACGTATGCTTTCATATTTTCACATATTTAAATCTAAATTTTTTTCAAACTACGAAAATTTGAATATGAAAAAAAACAATCATAGCACGCTTTGCTTTTAAAAAATAAACAACAACAATTCCATATTTATTTATTTTTTTATGTGTGTATATACAAACTGACTGCATATACAAAGAACAACAACAACACTGTTATTCATTATATTACGTCTGTTGCTAACTAAACTACTTGTCTTATAGGCAAAAACGTCACTAATAGTCATTACAATGCTTAATATACATGTTTGTGTATGTATTTATGTATATTCTTAACAGATATGTTTTAGTTTTAAAAAATAAACAACAATTCCATATCTATTTATTTTTGTACAGACTTCATATACAAAGAACAACAACAACACTGTTATTCATTATATGACTGCTGTTTCTAACTAAACTACTTGTCTATACAAAAAACAAAAAACGTCACTAATAGCAAAGAATATACAACATATAGAAAGCGCATGTCAATGAAAACTGAAATATTTTTTAAAAGTATTTCATGATGCGGGAGGAAAGACAAAAGGAAAAGAAGCTTGCGTGTTTTTTATCTCTTCTGTTATGCTCTTGAAATTAATAAAAAACACACAAAAAAGTCTGTCTCGGACGAGCATTCAAGCAAGAATGTTGTGTTACTGCTTGTTGCTTGAGATACACTCATGAAAAATATTAATATGATTTTTTATCTCTTAATTAAACAACTATCTTTTTTTTAATTAAGAAATAATAATTTAATACAATTAATTTTCATTTTTTTATTATAAAATACAAATTTGAAATAATCGTTCGTGCTGAATTAAATTTAGTATTATTTGATATTTTTTAATAAGAAATTAAAATCATTAATTATTTATATGTCGTTATTTTTTTTAATCAAAGAGTAAAAAAAATAAACATTAAATAGTAATTTTTATGATTACTGTGGTAATCGTTGCGATCCCTGGTTATTACTATTCAAATTCTAAACTAGTAACGTGTATTTCCACTTACAAGTCTTGAATTGACGAAGAAACTTTCAAAATAAAATTACTATAAAAATGATGTTATTTTTTTGGTGTATAATTTCATAATGGGAAAAACAAAACATACACAAACATAATTGTGAATGTATGAGTGTGGCGATCGCTGGTGTAGTGCCTATAAAAAAGTAGAAACAAGGAATTGGTCGTTTATTTACTAAAGGAGGATAAAATACGATCGTGTATGTGGTGTAGGGCATAGCATATGTGTTTTGTTGTTTTAAAAGTAGAAATACTTTAATCATCACCGAACTACTTATACCTTTTTTTAACGTCATATTAGCTTATGTAAATATACTTTCAGAATATCAAATTTGTATTTTAAAATTTGATTTGTGTAGTTTTGTTACTTATGTATTCAAAGTAACAGATGTTAAAGTTAAGTATATTAATTAATTAAATAAATAAAAACAAAAATATAAAATTATATCCACTTGAAAAAAATATTTTTATTTTTTTTATTCATAACAAATTTTTCACCAAAAAAATTAGATTTTTCTTTAATAATTTTGTTTTATTCTGTAAAGAAGGTGGAATTATATTGAAAAAAGATCTTTTGAAAAAATATTTAATTTGTATATACCTTCTATATAAAAAAATTATTATGACAAAAATAAATAAATGAATAAATAAAAAATAACTTATTTCCTGCCAAAAAAATAACTTATATATTAAAAAAATCAGTATTTTTGTTTATAAAAAAATTTAAGTCTATAAATTTAAACTTTGCTGTATGAATATTTATTTCTTTTTGTATAAAAAAAAAAAATAATAACTTTTTGCTTAGAAAAAGGAAATCAAAAAAACTTCTTTATTTTTCAAAATAAATGTTATTTCTGCCCAAAAATAAAAGAAATGAAATACTTTTTTTATTCAAAACTATTTTTTTACTAAATAAAATATATATAATTTAAAAATAAGTTTTAAAATTGAAAATATTAATATTATTTATTTCTATAAAAAATTTATATTTTAACAATTTCTTGTTTCAAAATACAACTCAAAAACATGGAAAAAATCACAAAATAATTTTTTTTTCCGAAAAAAAGGAAAAACTTTTATTTACTATTTACTTTATTTTTATTTTTCTTTAAAAAAAATTCAAAAAATGGAAAAATATATACTTTTAAAAATTAAAAAATTTAAATATTTTTTTAAATAATAATTTCAAAAACTAAAAATTCTCTATAAAAACTTTTTTTAATAATAATAAAAAAACACCAAAAACAAATTATATGCACATTTTATGAAATATATAAAAATATAATATATAAAAGTAAAATATAACAATTATTAGTTTATCAAAAATATAACTATAAAATATAAATTGACAACTTCGAAATCATATAAAAATTTGTCACGTCACTAAGAAAGGTATAAGCACGTCGGTGCAGATCAAAGTATTTCTACTTGTAAAACAACAAAACATGTATGCTATGCCCTACTGTAATATTAACGTTCATATCTTTTCCATTAGTAAATAAACAACTAAAAATTCTGTTGGCACTTTTTTCAAAATACAAGAAACAAATTGTTTCTTTCAATTTGAAATAAAGATATACATGTACAATCATATATATATATGTGTGCGTGTTTTTATTTGCAATTCTTTATAAGGAATACACACATGTATAAACACATATACTTAAACTCTTTCTCTCTCTCTGTTTTGGTGGTGGATTTAGTTTTCCCTTGTTACTTATCCCCCTCATCATCGCAAAATGTTGAGAGCGAGAATTACATGAGAGCAGGTACTATAATTAGAACCCGCCATAAGAAATTTTGTTTCTACATGATGCGCATTCTATATATGAATATTCTTTGCTAATAGTCATTACAATGCTTACTTATTCTTAACAGATTTGTTTTTGGGCCATAACTGTTGATTATGAACGAATTTTGTTTATTAAAAAAAAACGAAATTTTATAAAAACATTTATGACTGATCTATATAAAAATAAAAATCTGTAACTTAAACAAGGGCTTCAAAAATAAAAAATTCGTTTTCCCCGATATTTCAGTTATTACTGAACCGATTTATTTCATTTTTTCAGAACAAAAATTCAGAAAATAATTTCCGAGCCCCCATTAAAAATTCGAAGTCCCTGGTATATGCAAAGGCTTCAGAAAAGAAAAACCGGTTCCAAAAACCGGTTTTTAAAGCATATCTCCGCCATTTATAAACCGATCCTGCTGATTTAAAAAAAATATTTGTGACCGATCTGTATAAAAATAAAAATCTATAGCTTAAACCAGGGCTTCAAAAAATAAAAAATGCGTTTTGTCCGATATCTCAGTTATTATTGAACCGATTTATTTCATTTTTTCAGAACAAAAATTCAGAAAAAAATGTCCGAGACTTCTTTGTAAAAACGAAGTCCCTAGTACATACAGAGGCTTCAGAAACTGGAAAACCGGTTCTAAAAACCGGTTTTTTTAACATGTCTCCGCATTATATGAACCGATCTTGCTGAATTCCAATAGCAAAATTCTCGAAGGCATTTCCGATCGTTTGATATATATATTATATATGTCAGTTATCGGTGGGCTTCATAAACGCCATTTCAACCGACACACGGACGGACGGACATGATCCTATCGTCATCATTTCTTACAAGGATCCCGAAAATGTCAACTTTTTTGCTCTCCGACGAAAATTGTGGGAATTACAAACGGAATGACAAACTTATATATACCCTTTACTCCTTTGGTGAAGGGTATAAAAAAAAAAAAAAAAACTGAGGAATAACTTCTAAAACAAATTTGTTATCAATTTGAATTAAAGAATTAAATGATTAAATATATTATTTTCAGCTTGAATTGTCTTTCGAAAGCTAACACCTTTTTTTTTTTTGTATTGAAAGTTTCACTAAAATATTTCCAGAAGTTTAGGTAAGATTGCCTCACACATTAATAGACAAATAAAATCGATTTTTAATAGTTCTGTGCCAGTGTTAGTCTGTTACAGTTTTTAGTCAGAAAGTGTTTCTGTAAATTTTTTTTATGTTTTGTTGTTTGTCTGGTAAATTGTAATTAAAATCTGTAAATATGGCTCGTACTTGAACAGAGCTAATATACATAATATAATATAATATACATAGTGGATTATTTAAAAATTGCATTAAATTGAATTAATTTTGTTTTTTGTTGATTTATAAAATAAATAATTCTTAAATTGGTATATTTTAAAAATTGAAAAAATTTAAAAGAAAAATCGTCAAATCGTAATATTGCAATTTTTGAAACAAAAAATCGTCAAATCTGGCAGCCGTATCTGGTATGTATGAATCAGTGTTGCCAGTGGAATTTTGAATGTTGAAAAAATTCGATTTTTCTCTACGCATTAAAAAATTTCACATTTAAATCTGCGAAATAAATCAATAAATTACAATAAATTATTTACAATACTGTCTTGATTCTATTTTTTTCCAAAAACATGCCCTAGATTTAAGAAAAATAAAAATAAAACCAATGGCATATGTCATTGTCAAATCATATGATTACTTTAAAGTTTTTCACAATTAAGAAGCGTAGTGATTTACAGAACGAGAAAGAAAAACATCATCAAACTAAAAAAATTGGTTAATAATATAAATACATACAAAAATACAGTGAAAGCTCCCATAGGCGGACAGCGATCGTCACGCTGATTATGTCCGTCTATGGGATATGGTACATATTTTTGTTTTACAAGGGGTAATTCATTACTATATCTTTTTGTAATGAATTAACTTATAGATATGCATATTCTTATTTATACATATGTATCGTCAACTAAAATGCAAAAGGCCGTAACCACTAAAAAATCAAATGTTGGTTTTATTTACTGGATTATAATGTACTGGCGCAAAACTACATTTATACAAAAAATTTCATGCTCATATCTTCAAAAATTATATCAATATTGACAAATGTCAAAAGATCGTAACATTAATTTCAAAAACGACAGTCATAAAATTTGTTCCATTTATGAAAATTTTAATTTGAAAGTGTTTTATGATTTATCTATTTTTATACCCTTCACCAAAGGTGTAAAGGGTATATATAAGTTTGTCATTCCGTTTGTAATTCTCACAATTTTCGTCGGAGAGCAAAAAAGTTTATATTTTCGGGATCCTTGTAAGAAATGATGACGATAGGACCATGTCCGTCCGTCCCTCCGTCCGTCCGTGTGTCGGTTGAAATGGCGTTTATGAAGCCCACCGATAACTGACATATATAATATATATATCAAACGATCGGAAATGCTTTCGAGAATTTTGCTTTTGGAATTCAGCAAGATCGGTTCATACAATGCGGAGATATGTTAAAAAAACCGGTTTTCCAGTTTCTGAAGCCTCTGTATATACTAGAGACTTCGTTTTTACAAAGAAGTCTCGGACATTTTTTTCTAAATTTTTGTTCTGAAAAAATGAAATAAATCGGTTCAATAATAACTGAGATATCGGACAAAACGCATTTTTTATTTTTTGAAGCCCTGGTTTAAGCTATAGATTTTTATTTTTATACAGATCGGTCACAAATATTTTTATAAAATTTTGGTTTTTTGAATCAGCAGGATCGGTTTATAAATGGCGGAGATATGCTTTAAAAACCGGTTTTTGGAACCGGTTTTTCTTTTCTGAAGCCTCTGTATATACCAGGGACTTCGAATTTTTAAAGGGGGCTCGGAAATTATTTTCTGAATTTTTGTTCTGAAAAAATTAAATAAATCGGTTCAGTAATAACTGAGATATCGGGGAAAACGAATTTTTTATTTTTGAAGCCCTTGTTCAAGCTACAGATTTTTATTTTTATATAGATCAGTCATAAATGTTTTTATAAAATTTCGTTTTTTTTAATAAACCAAATTCGTTCATAATCAACAGTTATGGCCCAAAAACAAATATGTTAAGAATATAAATACACACACAAACATGTATATTAAGCATTGTAATGACTATTAGTGACGTTTTTTGTTTTTTGTATAGACAAGTAGTTAAGTTAGAAACAGCAGTCATATAATGAATAACAGTGTTGTTGTTCTTTGTATATGCAGTCTGTACAAAAATAAATAGATATGGAATTGTTGTTGTTTATTTTTTAAAACTAAAACATATCTGTTAAGAATATACACAAATACATACACAAACATGTATATTAAGCATTGTAATGACTATTAGTGACGTTTTTGCCTATAAGACAAGTAGTTTAGTTAGCAACAGAAGTAATATAATGAATAAGAGTGTTGTTGTTGTTCTTTGTATATGCAGTCAGTTTGTATATACACACATAAAAAAATAAATAAATATGGAATTGTTGTTGTTTATTTTTTAAAAGCAAAGCCTGCTATGATTGTTTTGTTTTTTTTTTTTCATATTCAAATTTTCGTAGTTTGAAAAAAATTTAGATTTAAATATGTGAAAATATGAAAGCATACGTTAAGGCGAAAATTTTATTATTTGTCGGTAATATGGTAATATGATGTCGATAACATAAGATGGTAATATGGTGAAGGGTATTAAAGATTCGGCACAGCCGAATCTTTTTTCAATTTCATTGCATTAAGTTAACGTTTGAAAATTTTTACTTAATAGCTCAATTTTAAAGCATTTTGTTTTTCATTTAGACATTATTTGCAATAAATTATGATTTCATGATATTTATTTTATCAAATTGATGCTTCTCTCCGTTTTCATTTTTCGTACGCGAAAAAAATCATCTCTTAATTGGCTAAGGGTCAGACTTCTTCCAACAGCATTTTTGCTAACGAATTTTCCACGAAATTTTTAAAATTAAAAGCATGTTGAAGACAAGTTTGACAACAGAGTCATCTACATATGTTGGCATGTAGTGTGCATTTAAAATGAACAGGATTAACTTGGGAAATCTGCAGCCATTGTGTTGTACGAAAAATCATGGACCCATCATCGAGACTGCCTTCAGGACATAGATAACTGGGACAGCATCTGTTTTAAGGGATCAAGTTTTCATTTTCTTTTTTCTAGTATGAAGTATTTTTAATGAAGTGTAAAGGCATCATTTTGTAAAACGAAACGACAAACGTTTGAAAAATTCTTTTATGGAAAGAATTTAAATTTCCTAGTATTCTTCATACAAATTTTGTACGTTTGAAAAATGAGTCCTTAAAAGTCATAATTAAATTTAAAAAATAATTTTTTGCTCAAAACCAGTAAAAAAACGAATAGTAAACTATTTAATTTAAAAAAATGTAAGTATGTAAATATGAATCAAAACTCGGACAAAAATGATAATAAGTAGTATCTTATTAAAAAATATTCGGTTCATTTCTTTCACGGTTTAGGATTTTTGTCCGCCTACGAGAGATGTTTTCTCTAAAAACAGGTGTCCGCGTTCGCCCAAGAGAGCGTCCGCCTAACGGAGATTAATTTATTCTAAAAATGCCACCTAAACCATGGGACCTAAAAAATTGTCCGCCTACCGGAGATGTCCGCTTATGGGAGCTGTCCGTTAAGGGAGCTTTTACTGTATTTATATTAAACATTGTTGTTGTTTTTTGTATGGGCAAGTAGTTTAGTTCTTGTTCTCGTTGTTGTTGTTTGTATATGCAGTCAGTTTGTATATACATATGTATGTACATACATACATACATACAAAAATATATGAATATGCCATAGTATAATTATAAAGTATACTCGTAAGAACAGCTGTTTTACAATTTTTTCATTGGCAAACCTCGCGGTATTGTCAAATTGTTTTTGTATTCATATGTAAAATTTTGTTCGATTTTTTTTTTACTTTTGCTCTCCTTCATTCTCTCATTTTTCCGTTCAAAGCATTTTGACATTGTGGGCAGTAGTTTTACACTAACAAAATACAAGCAATTGTTGTTTTTGTAGATGTGCGAGTACTTTATTATTATACTATGGAATATGCAATTGTTGTTGTTTATTTTTTTAAAGCAAAGCTTGCTATGACTGTTTTTTTTTTTCGTATTCAAATGTTCGTAGTTTGGAAAAAAATTAAGATTTATACAGTAGCTCACAGTTTATTTCGTGTGTTTACAATTTAATAACATAATTGTTAATAATTACTTTATTTTTGTATGAAATTAAAAAAACAACACCAGATAGTTAAATATAAATTGTTTTTTATTAATAACATGAACAAAAACATAAAAGTAATTCATTCTTAAAATAAAAAATTAACAGAAAAAACAATTATAACAAAAAGCCACTTCACAGCTTATTTCGTGTACGTATTAAAATGAAGAAGTTTACATGTTTTTTAGGCTTAAAAAATAACTAATATTTGGTTGGGTAACCTTTTTGCTTTAAAACATCTTTCAGTCTAGATTGCATAAAACTTACAAGTTTTTTTGTGTATACCGTTGATATTTTTTCCCATTCTATTCGAAGAGCCATTTTTAAGTCCTCGTGATTACTAATTTGGTGATTTCTGATGTTTTTCTCTAGTAAACTCCACAGATTTTAAACAACGTTTAAATCTGGTGATTGGGCTGGTGTTTTAACGACATGAGGACAGTTTCTTGATAGCCATACTTGTACAATGTTCGATTTGTGTTTGGGGTCATTATCTTGATAAAACCAAAAATCATCTGTAATACCCAATTTTTCTGCACTTTGGAGTAAATTATTTTGAAATAAATTTAAATAAACGGTTTTGTCCATCGTCTCATTAATAAAAACGAGGTTACCAACGCCAGATGATGACATGCACAACCACACCATTACATGACCACCACCATGTTTCACAGTGCCTCTTAGTTGTTGAGGGTGGAGTTCTGTATTTGGTTTTCGCCAAATGTATGACTTACCATCTGACCCAAAAAGATTAAATTTGCTTTCGTCAGCAAAAATAACCTTGACCCAAAATGATTGGTCTTTGTTGACATGATCTCTGGCGAACTGCAATCTACTCTTGAGATTCTTTGGGCTAATAAATGGTTTATTACTGCCGGTTCTTCCGTGGAAATCAGCACAACGGAGAATTCTTCTAATTGTCTCTGGATTACATGACTTTCCTAGGAAATTTTCTGCTTCTTTTGCCAATGCTGGTGCGCTCAATCTGGGATTCTGCTTAATTTTTCTTAGTATCCAACGTTCGTCAGCCTCTATAAATATTTTATTTGGTGCTTTGCGGCTTTTATATGCAATTCTCCCCTCTCGAACATATCGCTGGATAATATACTGAACTGTAGAGCAGCTCAAGTTAACGATTTCGACAATTTGCTTTTGAGTTTTTTCCATTTTTAAAATGCGTGATAACAAGTTCACGTTTTTCTACAGATGTTCGTCGACCCATGATTAAAATGTAACTAATTAATAATCTAAAACTTCTAAACATTATTAATAAATTGTTTATTAGTCCATTCTATGCAAATTCTTATTATTGGAACGATAATAAGTAACGGTAAAATTTAAACACGAAATAAGCTGTGAGGCTATTTTTCTTTATATTGTGATTTTGTACTGAATTATTGCTATGATTGAACTATTTAATGTTGTTTTATTGTAATTGCAAAAAAATATATATTTCTTTTCATTTATTTCAATAAGTAAGAATATTATCAAGTAAAATTTTAATAAAAACTAAAAACACGAAATAAGCTGTGAGCCACTGTAAATGTGAAAATATGAAAGCATACGTTAAGGTGAAAATTTTATTATTTGTCGGTAAGATGGTGATGGGTATCAAAGATTCGTCACAACCAAATCTTTTATATTGCATGTATTGTAATGCTAACAATTATAAAAACTTGACGTTGATGTGATGTCTGATTCTGTTGAAAACAGAATTTTCTTGCGTTGTTCCGTGACAGCTGTTAGCAGTGTTGCCAAACAATAACTTTTTTCTTACAAATAAACAAATGCTTAACGAAATAAAAAGGAAAAACCCCTAAATAAACAAAGAAATAAATGAACAAAAATAATAATAAGAATGTTCTATACCAGGGGTTCTCACAAGACCTCGCTTCGCGACCCCCTTTTGGCATTGCAATGGAAGCGCGACCCACCACAACTTTGACTAATTTAAAAATCAGAAAAAATGTTATATAAAGATAAAGTAATTTTAAAAATAATATTAATAATTGCGACATTTCACATAAGGGCAACTATATGGAGACCTTTGGCAATAAATCAAAAATGCGTTTTATGATAAAATTTGTATGTAACTTTAAAGAGGAAACTTTTCTACACAATGTTTGTTCACAACACTTTTTGTTGAATAAATTTCAGAATAGTAGTATTATTAATAAGAATTTACACCTTTTTTAGGTATTAAATAATAAAATTCATATTCATCAAAGAACACAATTAAGAAAATAAAAAAAAATCGTTATGTATATTTTCATTATTTTTTAATTAATATTGCTCGGTGGGTTATAAAAATTAATTAAAATAATTTAAAATCTAGAGAAAATTATCTTTTCAACGATCCCAATCACTTATGTTAAAATACCGCGGTTTAATTAATACCTTTGCATCTATATGCATTGTTTGGCTTGAATATTAAGACACTTTTTCGTACAATAAATCTAATATTATTCTCTGCGTCCATAAAAGATCAAATCTTTGATTTGAGGGAAAAGACAGTGTATGTTGAAGAAAAAATGTTTAATAGTTTTAATGCTTCGGAGCTAACAAGCGAATAAACTTTGCTATATTTCAACTATTTAAAATGCTTTTAAATCTGTTGATTCAAAATAAAATTTAACGCATGAGTTACATTTCATCTCTTTTTGAATTGAACCTGGAACTTTATTAATATTAATATTGAAAGGACTTTCCGCCTTTAAATTATAAAGTTGTTAAAATTTTCTTTATATAGCCGTGTCATTAACAGCATAACTTTCTTCGTTTGATCATTGTTGTCTTTATCAAGCATAATATTTTCAATCAAAGGTTTCTTCATTAGTAGTTTCTTAAAAGAACTAATTTTAGAAAAAACGTTTCGCTTGTCTTTAATTTAGGTATATTTTGTAAAAAGATATATTTCCATTTTTAAACAGTTTCATGTTTTTATTGGAATTTTCATTTAAACTTCTAAATAATATTTACATTAAAAAATTGTGTGTTCAAGAACTCTTCGCGACCCCCCACGAAGGTCCGTACGGACCCCTTGTGGGTCGCGGACCCCCATTTGAGAACCGTTGTTCTATACTATGGTAAGAATAATCAAATAAAAAACTTTTGAATATATTTTTTTTTTAAATATTTGTTTTACTTTTGATTGAATAAAATACTTTCTTTTTTTAATTTATTTTGTTCAATCAGATACAAAATTATAATAAATTCAATTGATTTAGTATAAATAGAAATCCTTAATGTTTTTATTTTAAAAGTAATAAATTGATTAACAAATATTTTAAATTAGAAATAAGAAATGGAAATAAAATAAAAAGTATTTTTATACCCACCATCAAAAAGATGGGGGGTATATTGATTTTGTCATTCCGTGTATAACATGTCGAAGGAATCATCTTAGACCCCACAAAGTATATATTTTCTGGGTCCTGGTTAGATTCTGAGTCGATCTACCTATGTCCGTCCGTCTGTTGAAAGCAGGATAGGACTCGAACGGGTTTTCCCGTGTGTTATATTCGGCCCGGCCGAATCTATATACCCACCATCAACTTTTTCAAATTTTGCATTATATAGAAGGGGGTGGTAAAGTGGGCGGACCACGCCCATTTCTTGTTTCCGAGCTTACATTGGTCCTTTAACTATTTGAACTCAATTTCGTTGATTTTTACCTTATATGGGAGGTGGGCGGTAAAGTGGGCGGACCACGCCCATTTTTGGTTTCCAAGTTTATATCGATCCCCGAACTATACATACAAAATTTCGTTGTCGTATATGCTTTTCTTGAAGAAATATCAGCAGAAAAGTATAAAACGGACACCCTGTGTTTCTAGTTTTTAACCCATAACTTTTTTGTTTCTTAACAAACCTTATATAAGATAAACATTTGTGCCAAATTTCGTCCCCCTACGTTGCTCCGTTCGAGCCCTATCCTGCTTTCAACAGACGGACAGACAGACGGACGGACATAGCTAGATCGACTCAGAATCTAACCAGGACCCAGAAAATATATACTTCTGGGTCCTGGTTCTTAGATGATTCCTTCGACATGTTACACACGGAATGACAAAATCAATATACCCCCCATCTTTTTGATGGTGGGTATAAAAAAGTCAAGCGTCAAAAAATTTTGAAAGTAGAAGGAAAATATTGAAAAGTCGAAAATAGCAGGTAAAAGTCGAAAAGTCGGAAAAAGTTTATTAAAAAAAGTAAAAAAATCTACTATTTATAAATTTAAAAAGTCGAAAAATTGAAAAGTCGACTTTTGGTTCCAACTATAAAACCCTACAATCGAGTAAAATCATTAGAAAAATAAATACAAATGAGGCTTAAATTGGTTTTATTTATGGTAGATGTTTATACTCAAACGATTTATTTCTGATTGTCTGTTGTCTCTGCTACTCCCATAATAATATTTAAACCCAAATATCCCGAATTAGCTTTTCCATTATATTGCCCAGATTGTTAAAATGTATAATTTGCTCAGACTGTTACAATTTGCGAATTTTGTCCAACAGAGAATAATTAAAATTGCAGCAGGAAAACTTTATAATTGTAAACTATTACTTAGTCCCATTTTACACTTGAATTGCACTTAAAAGTGGATTATATCGTCCTGTCATTTATTTATTATACCTTTAACCACAGGTGTAAATGTAATTTCCACAATTTTCGTCTAATACTTATAAAAAAAGATTATATGGATCTTTATAAGAAACAGAAGCTATCAGTGTCGTTTATTATTATTATTATTTTTTTTTTTGTTTAAGCAAGCAAGCGTTGCTTCTGAAAAATAAATGTATATTACAAAGAGTAACTAGAGACGAAACTAATTGTCAAAAATCTAAGTCAGTTGTCAAAAACCTAACTCATGCAACAACAAAATACATGTAATCAAATACATTTTGTTGTTGCCAAAAGAAAATAAAAACACATTTTTGTTTACAAAACAACAATTTTGTTGAATTGTCAATTGAGAATTTCGTCTCTATGTGCTACTCTATGGTATATTATTTTTTAAGTATAAATATGAAAATAAGCTGAATATAGTGCTTTATTTATTTATTTATTTATTTATTTTTTATTTGTAACTTCTACAACAAAACTTTCGTCTTAAAAAGTAGAAATCTTATGATGTTATTATTTACAGTGAAACATGGATACATTTAATACAAGAAACTTTTAAACAAAGAAACATTAAATTAAAAAAAAAAAAAATACATCAAAAAATAAAAAACATAAATTGTTAGTTAAGTATGTGAATTTTCTTTTTAAAGTAATTTAAATTTTGTTTTAAAGTAATATAAATTTTTTGGTATGTTAATAAAAATTAAAAATAAAAATTTGTTATGAAAAGTATTCGAATAATTTTCTCTTAAATTGTAATGCGTTGCTGATAACTTTTAGTGATGGAGGAACATTGTTCCAAAGACGTATAGCGTTAATGAAGAATTGCCACTCTGATATTAATGTATGGTGTCTAAATTGAATCAGATTTTTGTTTCTTTCGAGTGTACTAAAACTAAGTCGATTAAACAGATGGTATGGCTCACGAGTTGTAATAATTCTGTGAAGAAATGTTATGACTCGTATTTTCAGCAAGTTCTCAATAATCACCCCATATATTTTCTTAGAGTAAGCCGTAATACTCTGGTAGTTACCATTTGCGTCAGTTTTTCGGAGTCCAAAAACGTACCTTGCGATGTTGTTATAGGTAGATTTTAGCTTTAATTTGCTGGTTGTATCACAACTCGCAAAAACCTCACAGCCATAGGTTAATGTCGGTATTAAATACGTTTTTGCAATTAGCAATCTTATTTTGATTGGTGTATAATATTGTGTGGACCACAGAGTTCTTAACATCGAGTAAGTTTTACCACAAGCTTGTAGTACATGGTCTGACCAGGTTAGAGTGTCGTTAAAAATTACGCCAAGATTTTTTGCTTTGCTTACAATTTCAATTCGCTGATTATTAATGCATATGTTAAATGAGTCAATATTTTTTTTTGATCTTTTACGTATTGCTAAGCATTTGGTTTTTGTGGGATTTAAACTTAGCCCGTTTATATTTGCCCATATCGAAACTCGTTCTAAATCCTCATTTAGTTTTGCTGCACATTCTTCAAAGTTCTTATTTTTGTTACTAATATATAGCTGGACATCATCAGCGTACATTCTTATGTTACAGTAAAGTAATTGTTCAGGAAGATCATTTACGTAAATTGAAAAAAGAAGAGGTCCAAGAATGGATCCCTGTGGTACACCCCTAATAAGTGGAAGAAAATGTGATGTTGTTGAGGCATTAATTTCAACGCGTTGTATTCTATTTTCAAGATATGACGCAATTAATTTACAGGAAGTGAAGGAGAAATGCATAAATTTTTCAAGTTTTTGAATCAATATCGTATGATCTACGGTATCAAAGGCTTTTGAATGATCTAGTAACACCAGCAACACAACACGTCCATTATCAACTTCATGTCTAATATCCTCGGCTACATCAGTTAAAGCAGTAATGCAATTATGTTTCGCTCGAAAACCAGATTGCTTATCAGTTAAAAGATTATTATTACATAGATACTGAGATATTTGTTTGTGTAGAAGTTTCTCAAATGCTTTTGACAGATATGGTAGTATAGCTATGGGCCGATATTCAGTGGACGATTTTGGTATTGGAAGTATTTTAGCTTGCTTCCATCTTAGTGGGTAAATGCTTGTCATAATAATTTTGTTAAAAATAAAGGTGATTAATGGTAGAAGTGATGGTAGAAGGATTTTGAAGAAGGTCGGATGAATGTCATCAACACCAGTGGCATTAGACTTTATAGACAGACAGCTTTTTAGTACATCCAGTTGACTTACGCAATCAAAGTTGAACATACTTTGAGGATGATTCTCGACACGATGATTGGTATAGTATGTATGGTCCGCTTGAATCATTGGAATATTTACGAAACTCCTATTTAATTTATTTGGATCTGCTATACCACTATTACATTGCTGCTTTTTGTTATTTCCTATACCAATTTCCTTAATAGTTTTCCAAGTGTTCTTTGTGTCTACTAAATTAGTAAATTTTTCAGAAAAATATTTAGTCTTTGCGGCTTTAATTATTTTTGTTACTTTTTTCCTAGCTGTGCGAAAGACGTTGTATAGGTCACTTGTTCTGTAACGCTTCCATCTGGAGTAGGCATAGTCTCTATCTACTATAAGGCGCTTGATTTCCATTGTAAACCAAGGTTTTTGACGGCTGCTAACTTTTTTTGATTGAAGTGGTACAACTATATTAAACAAAGTTGCAATGTTTCGCTCCAAAAAAGCCAATTGATCATTTACAGATGACATGTGGTAAATGCAATTCCAATCAATCCTGGTAAACTCTTCAACTAAACTGACATGATCAATACGTTTAAAATTTCGAAACTCGATTGTCTTGTTAGAAGCATGGATTGGAACATCATAATTCAGGAATATTAAATCGTGTTTTGAGAAACACGATGCAAGTAACTGGTCATACATTAAAACTTTTGATTTATCAGATACGAAAAATAAATCGATCAACGTACTGTTTGTTGATGTTGAATGAGTAGGAACGATAATATTTACAGGAACAAGATTAAACGAATTCATATTCAGAGTTAAGCTTGTATCAATTAACAGATTTGAGTTGAAATCCCCAGTTATCTTGTTTTTTTTTTTTTTTTAATACGATACAAACAAATTAAAGAATATTAGTTTTTTTTGAAAAATTACAAAATTTTGAATACATTTGGAACAGCTTTGGGAAATAAATCATAAAAACTTTCATTCGAACTGGAACACCAAAAAAATGTATTATTTTTTTGCCCACAATATTATTGCTACACATATTATAGCATATACTGAAAATACATATCGCTCATTTACTTCAAGAACGTCGTAACTCAAAAAAAGCGAATTTACAGACAACTTATTCAAAGTTTTTAAATTGCTATTATCTTATTAGAAAAATTAATTACATATTATCTTCTCAAATGGTAACCATAAAAGATGTGAATACGATATTTTAACAGAAGTTAAAGCCCTTTAATTTAAAAATCTTGTTTTTTTTTTGTTATGATGTTCTTGAAGTAAATGAAAAAAAATTAAAATTCCAACTCCTTCCCCTGCATATCTTCGGCTAAAAACGCACATTTTGAGCGCCATTTTGCGTAGAGACGAATCCAATTGATTTATAAAAAAATGTCTTTTATACATCAATTCTACATAAAATTTTAGTAAGAATGAGAACTATTCAACCCGCATAAAATGCATCGTGTTCCAACTATGGTGTCCGAAAAATTTACTTTTTAAAAAAAAGTTTTAAAAATATATATAAATACAATGAAAATATACAATTTTCTTTGAAATATAACACAAAAATATTTACTTTACCACTTTTCGCTTTAAAGTTATAAGACATTAACATTTTCATATAATAGCAAAAAAAAATTTTATTTAAACCAAAATTAAAAATATTGAATATTGTAACAATAAAATGCAAAGGCTACTGTGAATTATAATGAGCATGTTTTAAAATTTTTTATAACAATTATTTTTTAAGATAATTAATTTTTGAGGCTATTATTTGAAAGCTTCTTAGTCTTATAACTCTAAAGCGAAAATTCGTAGATTAATTATTTTTGCGCCATTTTTTAAAGCCAATAGTACATTTTCACTGTGTTTATAAAAAAAATATATATTTAAAACTTTTTTGAAAAAAGTAAATTTTTCGGACACCCTAATTGGAACACGACGCATTTAAAGCGAGTTGAATAGTGCTCATTCTTACTGAAATTTTATGTAGAATTGATGTATAAAAGATTTTTTTTTAAATCAATTGGATTCATCTCTGCGCAAAATGGCGCTCAAAATGTGCGTTTTTAGACGAAGATATGCAGGGGAGGGAGTTGGAATTTAAAAAAACAAAATACGCCATTATTTTTACTGATGCAAAAACCTTGTAAAAAGGCATGATATCCAAATATCAAGAGAAATTTTTCTTTTCGAAACGAACCCTAATATTTACACATGTGCATTTTCTATATTTAATAAAGATACTTTGGATTTATTTCCAGCTGCAATGTTTCTCAGTATATTAATGAATTGCCTTAAAAATGCAACAAATGTTAATCTACATCGCATTAATAAGTCTCACATAAACCAATTTTTTACTAAAGGGCGATCCACGCAATTACAGGAATCACAGCTACAATCACGTTTTAATACCTACACGACGTTATGCCCTCGTACACATTTAATCAATAGGGCACGCATTTGCTTGGTGCTTTTGCCATTGACCAGTGTTAGTTGCACAGCACATACTTCAGGCAATTTGAAAGCAACAGCAAGTAACGATGTGAGTAATTTAAAATGCACAATGATAAAATGTTATACTTTGATAACTAGTCGAAAATTATTTGTCTTTAATAAATATAGTGAAATTATTACCGCGCAAAGCTGCGGTAAGAATTAACTAAAAACCGCATGCAAACATAATACATACTAAAGAACTGTTTTAAAGTTTTATAAAGCAAATATTCTATTAAAATATAGCTCTATAAATCTGATTAAAGATTTTTCAATTATTTCGAATGCAATCACATCTAAAATTTATATAATGTTTATGATTAAAGACCTAATGGTAAACTACGCATAGTGTCCCATTCAAAAAATGAAATTGACATAAATCTGGAATTTCCGAGGCGAGTTTAACTTTTGAGATTGAATCATATAGAATCCTCTCATGTCAAAATCTTTGAAATCGATTCAGATATAACGAATCAGGATTTTTTTAAATGTTCATACTCGAGGTGTCCAACTTTGGGACCCTGTTTACCCGCCCCCGTTGTATCTATATGATTCAATTTCAAAACTTAAACTAACCTGCACTTCTACTATCACTATGTGATTTCATTGAAATCGGACCAGCCGTTCGAAAATTTTAAATTTATTTAATTTTTTTAATGGGACACTGTGTGACGGTGTATCGCATATGTATGTATTATCGCAAAGAGAAAATATTGAATTGCATTTTCCAAAATTATTTTATTCGAACTTAATTTTTTAAACTATAACATCTATTTCATTGCGCATTTAATGAATTTTAAAATAAAATTGTATTACGTAAATAATTTTTCACTCAATTTCGTCCTAATATATTTTTAAATACTAAAGTTTTTTGTAATCAATGTTGCTAAAAAATTAACAAGTAAACTCGTGAATATTTTATTAACATTACTACACAGAAAAAAGTAAAAATGGACTTCAATTACGAAATTTGTAATATTAATTAATTTTTAATTGATTTTGCTCCAATCATCAAAATAATAATATTAATAACTAGAATAATTGATATTATTATTACTACTTTTCCTTAAATAGGCCCAGCAAAAACTTTGCTTTCCTGGTCAGCTGGCAGGTATAATTGGAAATTAAAATAAACTACTTATTTTTTGTCTCAATAACTAGTTATTTTTGTTCGAGTTGTCCATGAATTCTAGTAGTTATTTTTAGACTCTAGTGATACTAAAAAATATGTACCTAAACAAAAATAAAAAAAAAAAAAAACGAAAAAATTTGCCGTCAGCGAGTTTTGAACTTGGGACCCTATTAACTAGTCGTTTTTAATGACTAACGTCTTACTCAGTACACCATCTCGCACTTAATATTCAAAGCTAAAAAACTTGTTTTAGCATAAAATATATTTTTAAAACATTTTGTTGAAAAAACGAATAGCATCAGAATGGGGTTGAACCGGCAACCTTCTGGTTGCTAATCCTGCGCTCTAGACAACTGATCCATGTGATTGTAACTTACTGTCTGAGTACTTATTTATGTAATGTAGAGAAGGCAAATAATAATGACGACAACTTTCCAGGAAAGTACTTTAATAAGTAGTTGACATTACCGAAAACCAAAAAGTTTTTACTGGGAGATGCAATGAGCAGAAAATTTTTGAAGAACTTACTTCAATTTATTTTATTTCTGTACATTTATAGACAAATATTTAATTTTTCTTTTTATTTTATTGACAGCTGTCAATTTATTAAAAAACAAAACTGTAAACCAATTAGAAAATTAATTATATTAATAAATCATATAATTAAATTCCAATATAAAGTTAATTAATAATTTTATTAAAAAATTATTTGAAATACTTTTTTCTGTGTAGCTTTTCCCTTTGCGCATCGCTACCCCATTTGATGTGATAACTAATATTAACTTTCTATGGGGGCTTTTTTAAGCAAATCGGTTCAGCCGTTTGAGAGTTTTAAAAAATTTGGCGTAAAATGTGGGCGTAGCATCCGATGAAGATCCAACATTCTGCAGTGCAAGCACTATCTATATGTCAAATTTCATGTAAATAGCTTCATTTATTACGTTTATACGCGATTATTGCAAATACAAATAACTTGCAAATAAATATGTAATTCACTGTTTATATATGCAAATTGCACAAATAAATATATTTCCTTATATGTCCTGCCAGATAGGAAAATTGAAACTGTTATCATCGAAAATTCTACGAACGCAATTAGCTTCACTAATCACGATTACTTTTCGTAAGTTACTAACTTACAAATATAATACTAACTCATTGTTTAAATAGCACAATTTTCATATCGCAATATTTTTAATTGTGTGTAAATGGTGCGTATAAACGTAATAATTGTTAACATGAAAAATTTAAAAAAATATATTTTTTAAAAGAATGCGTAAAATGTGGTCAATCGAAATCTAAAATAGCCTATAATCACCACCGGCATTGGTATTTTATGTGTGTCAAATATAGTGATTGATACACAAACAAACACTTCATTTTTATACCCACCATCAAAAAGATGGGGGGTATATTGATTTTGTCATTCCGTGTGTAACATGTCGAAGGAATCATCTAAGAACCAGGACCCAGAAGTATATATTTTCTGGGTCCTGGTTCGATTCTGAGTCGATCTAGATATGTCTGTCCGTCTGTTGAAACGGGATAACGTAGGGGGACGAAATTTGGCACAAATATTTGTCTTATATAAGGTTTGTTTGGGGTTGAAAATGGGCAAAATCGGTTAACAAACAAAAAAATTACGGACTAAAAACTAGAAGCACAGGGTGTCCGTTTTATAGAGTTCTGCTGATATTTCTTCAACAAAAGCATGTACGACAACGAAATTTTGTATGTATAGTTCGGGGATCGATAAAAACTCGGAAACCAAAAATGAGCGTGGTCGGCCCACTTTACCACGCACCTCCCATATAAGGTGAAAATCAACGAAATTGTGTTCAAATAGTTCAAGGACCAATGTAAACTCGGAAACAAAAAATGGGCGTCGTCCGCCCACTTTACTGCCCCCTCCCATATAGCGTAAAATTTAAAAAAGTTGATGGTGGGTATATAGATTCGGCCGGGCCGAATATTCGCTCTTGCTATAATATATGAACATACATAAGGATTAAAACTCTGTTAGATTAGTTTTGTAATTTTAATCTTTTAAATATTGGTTACTTGTAAGACACTAAATTTCATCTTTGTTTCTTTTCATCACGTATTACCCTTCACCACACGTGTAAAGAGTATATATGTTTGTCATTCCATTTGTAATTCCCACAATTTTCGTCGGAGAGCAAAAAAGTTTATAATTTGTGGATCCTTGTAAGAAATGATGAGGATATGACCATGTCCGTCCGTGTTGAAATGGCGTTTATGAAGCCCACCGATAACTGCCATATATAATATATACATCAAACGATCTGAAATCCTTTCAAGAATTTTGCTATTGAAATTCATCATTATTTAAGCTACAGATTTTAATTTTTCTATTGATCGGCCATAACTATTTTTCGGTTTTCTGAATCAACCAAATTCGTTCATAAACAATCGAGTTATGGGTCAAAAACTAAAAAAAAACTTTTAATAAAATAAATACACAAACATTTATATTAAGCATTGTAATGACTATTAGTGATGTTGTTTTTTTTTGTACAGGCAAGTAGTTTAGTTAGCAACAGCAGTAATATAATGATTAACAGTGTTCTTGTTTTTTATATATGCAGTCAGTGCGTATATACATACATACATACATACATACATACATACATACATACATACATACATACATACATATATACATACATACATACATACATACATACATACATACATACATACATACATACGGATAAGTGAGTTGTTTCAAAAACTTTTGGCATTCGGTGACACAATTACATGGGAATTCTTGGAAACTTCAACTATACTGGAATCACATGAGCAAGATAACGAGATTCATAGGATAGACCCACTTATATTCAACAATATTCTTACCAACAGGTAAATCCGATGGTGGTAAGGATATTGTCGAATATACATAATTGGGTCTGATAGTAAAGTACAAAAAAGCTTGGTGTCGATTTCCATCAGCTAGGTACTCGTCCCCGTATCAAAACATGCAACGTTTCGAATTCTTATGTTGTCGCTGTTGAGAAAAATATGACCATTTATATTTTCGACGCCAAAACTGCATTTTTAAATTTTTAGCTCGAAGATAAAATATAAATGCGTCAACCTGCTGGTTTTGTGGATGAATACAATTCGAAGAAGATATATTAAATGAAAAACAAAATGCTTTAAAATTGAGCTATTAAGTAAAAATTTTCAAACGTTAACTTAATGCAATGAAATTGAAAAAAGATTCGGCTGTGCCGAATCTTTAATACCCTTCACCATATTACCATATTACCATCTTACCATATTACCGACAAATAATAAAATTTTCGCCTTTCGCTTTCATATTTTCACATATATAAATCTAAATTTTTTTCAAACTACGAAAATTTGAATATGAAAAAAAAAAAAACAATCATAGCAGGCTTTGCTTTTAAAAAATAAACAACAACAATTCCATATTTATTTATTTTTTTATGTGTGTATATACAAACTGACTGCATATACAAAGAACAACAACAACACTCTTATTCATTATATTACTTCTGTTGCTAACTAAACTACTTGTCTTATAGGCAAAAACGTCACTAATAGTCATTACAATGCTTAATATACATGTTTGTGTATGTATTTATGTATATTCTTAACAGATATGTTTTAGTTTTAAATGAAATTGAAAAAAGATTCGGCTGTGCCGAATCTTTAATACCCTTCACCATATTACCATCTTACTATCTTATCGACATCATATTACCATATTACCGACAAATAATAAAATTTTCGCCTTAACGTATGCTTTCATATTTTCACATATTTAAATAATTTTTTTCAAACTACGAAAATTTGAATATGAAAAAAAAAAAAAAACAATCATAGCAGGCTTTGCTTTTAAAAAATAAACAACAACAATTCCATATTTATTTATTTTTTTATGTGTGTATATACAAACTGACTGCATATACAAAGAACAACAACAACACTGTTATTCATTATATTACTTCTGTTGCTAACTAAACTACTTGTCTTATAGGCAAAAACGTCACTAATAGTCATTACAATGCTTAATATACATGTTTGTGTATGTATTTATGTATATTCTTAACAGATATGTTTTAGTTTTAAAAAATAAACAACAACAATTCCATATCAATTTATTTTTGTACAGACTGCATATACAAAGAACAACAACAACACTGTTATTCATTATATGACTGCTGTTTCTAACTAAACTACTTGTCTATACAAAAAACAAAAAACGTCACTAATAGTCATTACAATGCTTAATATACATGTTTGTGTGTGTATTTATATTCTTAACAGATTTGTTTTTGGGCCATAACTCTGTTGATTATGAACGAATTTGGTTTATTAAAAAAAACATAATTTTATAAAAACATTTATGACTGATCTATATAAAAATAAAAATCTGTAGCTTGAACAAGGGCTTCAAAAATAAAAAATTAGTTTTCCCCGATATCTCAGTTATTACTGAACCGATTTATTTCATTTTTTCAGAACAAAAATTCAGAAAATAATATCCGAGACCCCTTTAAAAATTCGAAGTCCCTGGTATATACAGAGGCTTCAGAAACTGAAAAACCGGTTCCAAAAACCGGTTTTTAAAGCATATCTCCGCCATTTATAAACCGATCCTGCTGATTCAAAAAATCGAAATGTTATAAAAATATTTGTGACCGATCTGTATAAAAATAAAAATCTATAGCTTAAACCAGGGCTTCAAAAAATAAAAAATGCGTTTTGTCCGATATCTCAGTTATTATTGAACCGATTTATTTAATTTTTTCAGAACAAAAATTCAGAAAAAAATGTCCGAGACTTCTTTGTAAAAACGAAGTCCCTAGTATATACAGAGGCTTCAGAAACTGGAAAACCGGTTCTAAAAACCGGTTTTTTTAACATATCTCCGCATTGTATGAACTGATCTTGCTGAATTCCAATAGCAAAATTCTCGAAAGCATTTCCGATCGTTTGATATATATATTATATATGTCAGTTATCGGTGGGCTTCATAAACGCCATTTCAACCGACACACGGACGGACGGACGGACGGTCGGACGGACGGACGGACGGACGGACGGACATGGTCCTATCGTCATCACTTCTTACAAGGATATCGAAAATGTCAACTTTTTTGCTCTCCGACGAAAATTGTGGGAATTACAAACGGAATGACAAACTTATATATACCCTTTACACCTTTGGTGAAGGGTATAAAAATAAACAACAACAATTCCATATCTATTTATTTTTGTACAGACTGCATATACAAAGAACAACAACACTGTTATTCATTATATGACTGCTGTTTCTAACTAAACTACTTGTCTATACAAAAAACAAAAAACGTCACTAATAGTCATTACAATGCTTAATATACATGTTTGTGTGTGTATTTATATTCTTAACAGATTTGTTTTTGGGCCATAACTCTGTTGATTATGAACGAATTTGGTTTATTAAAAAAAACGAAATTTTATAAAAACATTTATGACTGATCTATATAAAAATAAAAATCTGTAGCTTCAACAAGGGCTTCAAAAATAAAAAATTCGTTTTCCCCGATATCTCAGTTATTACTGAACCGATTTATTTAATTTTTTCAGAACAAAAATTCAGAAAATAATTTCCGAGCCCCCTTTAAAAATTCGAAGTCCCTGGTATATACAGAGGCTTCAGAAACTGAAAAACCGGTTCCAAAAACCGGTTTTTAAAGCATATCTCCGCCATTTATAAACCGATCCTGCTGATTCAAAAAACCAAAATTTTATAAAAATATTTGTGACCGATCTGTATAAAAATAAAAATCTATAGCTTAAACCAGGGCTTCAAAAAATAAAAAATGCGTTTTGTCCGATATCTCAGTTATTATTGAACCGATTTATTTCATTTTTTCAGAACAAAAATTTAGAAAAAAATGTCCGAGACTTCTTTGTAAAAACGAAGTCCCTAGTATATACAGAGGCTTCAGAAACTGGAAAACCGGTTCTAAAAACGAAATTTTATAAAAACATTTATGACTGATCTATATAAAAATAAAAATCTGTAGCTTCAACAAGGGCTTCAAAAATAAAAAATTCGTTTTCCCCGATATCTCAGTTATTACTGAAGCGATTTATTTAATTTTTTCAGAACAAAAATTCAGAAAATAATTTCCGAGCCCCCTTTAAAAATTCGAAGTCCCTGGTATATACAGAGGCTTCAGAAACTGAAAAACCGGTTCCAAAAACCGGTTTTTAAAGCATATCTCCGCCATTTATAAACCGATCCTGCTGATTCAAAAAACCAAAATTTTATAAAAATATTTGTGACCGATCTGTATAAAAATAAAAATCTATAGCTTAAACCAGGGCTTCAAAAAATAAAAAATGCGTTTTGTCCGATATCTCAGTTATTATTGAACCGATTTATTTCATTTTTTCAGAACAAAAATTTAGAAAAAAATGTCCGAGACTTCTTTGTAAAAACGAAGTCCCTAGTATATACAGAGGCTTCAGAAACTGAAAAACCGGTTCTAAAAACCGGTTTTTTTAACATATCTCCGCATTGTATGAACAGATCTTGCTGAATTCCAATAGCAAAATTCTCGAAAGCATTTCCGATCGTTTGATATATATATTATATATGTCAGTTATCGGTGGGCTTCATAAACGCCATTTCAACCGACACACGGACGGACGGACATGGTCCTATCGTCATCATTTCTTACAAGGATCCCGAAAATGTAAACTTTTTTGCTCTCCGACGAAAATTGTGAGAATTACAAACGGAATGACAAACTTATATATACCCTTTACACCTTTGGTGAAGGGTATAAAAATAATATTTATGACCTAAAACAATCTGCTCGTGTTTGGAACCATAAACTTGATAATGTTCTTCCTTAAGCCAATTTGCAAAATAGTATACATAAGTATACTAAAATAAATATTTCACCTCAAAAAAATATAACAAATATAACATATTTATTTTAGGCCGACAATTTGTTATATTTTTTTGAAGTGCAATATTTATTTTAGTATATGTTGATTACATATTGAACAAAAATATTCATTGTTAAAGATTACGCACAGTGTACGATTCAAAAAATGAAATGGAAATAATTATGCAATTTCGGTACAGCCGTTTCGATTTCAATGAAATTTGAATCGCACAATGTGCTACATAGAGAAAAAGAGCTATGTAAATAATCGGAAAAAACCTAAAAATGTACAAAAGACAAATTTTTTGGGTTTTTCTGTATTTGTGAGCAAAAACCCCAAATATTTACAAAATCACCAAAAATGTGAATAACACAGGTCAACACTAAAAAAGTATGTTGAAAATCATGTTGCTAATATTGGAGGTATAGTCATCCCAATCACCAGGAACAATTCGGGTTTTCTCCATTAAGTCACATTTTTAACCCATTGAGTACCAAAAGATAGAATATAGAAATATCACTCAAATTATCATTGTTGTTACGACTAACGAATCCCTTCCAGGGCTAAAGTTGTAAAAATCAAGAATTTCTCAATTAACCCTCGTAAAAACATTGAAAAATGGGGGGTAAGAAGTGTATGTAGAGGGGAAATTTGTATTGGGAAAAAGTTGTTAAAAATTTTAATATCGCACTGACAGAAAATGCGTATCCATCAAAAGTATGGAAAAATAAAAATCCAAATTTAAATAACAGAGTTAATAAAAAAATTATAAGAAAAATATATCGTGAATAATTCGGGCTAATTTTAATTCCTTAAACTAAATATAGTGTAGAAAGTTAAATAAAATATTTCCATGACGTCACAAAGATATAAAGTTTTTATTTTCAACTTCATTCAAAAATTTATGCATATTTTTTTCTTAAATTATTATTTAAGAACGTACTATTTTCCATTTTTTCTCATACTAAGAAGCAGCAATATGTCACCAAAGTAGGATTCAATATGCCTATAATCTCTCAACAGCATTTTGGTGTAAAAGCTCTCATTGTTCTTCGCTTATTTTGCCTATTTTTTCGGTGCTTTTAGCAATTTTAAAGACTTCTATATGCTATGGAGGTAGGGTTGCCAGACGGCCTTGAATGAACATGATTGTCAAGATATTTTAGAGATGGTCAAGTTACAAGTTCAAATATAATTTGTCAAGTTGAAAATAATTTGTAGTTATAGCTCTGTTCCAGTACTTGTCAATCTTACAAGTTTTAGTCATCCAAGATATATTTTTTCCAATTATACCCTACACATAGATGGGGAGGATATTATGCGTTTGTGCTGATGTTTGTAATACCCAAAAATATTGGTATAAGACCCACCTTAATTTATACTTAGAATCACTTTCTGAGTCGATTTAACGATGATGTACAGGTCGCAATTTTGAACAAAAATTGATGAAATTTGGCACACAGGTTTCTTCCAGTCTAGGGACGAAGCCTATTGAAATTGATTATGATCTTTCACCTAGCCCCCATACAAATGTCCTCCCGGAAAAGGGTTTAACGATCATAAATCCCTTAAATACACCAATATTTTAATGAATTTTGTCACATATAAGTTCTATATATGTCTTAATCTGTGTGCCGAATTTAAGATTTATAATTGACCATAGCTCCCATATAACTTAAAAACTCCTAAAGGTAACAAATTTTCTTTCTTTCTCAATGGGTTAAAAATGTGACGTGATGGAAAATTTACATATTACTTTCTACACTAAATCAAGCCTAAAGAATAATAATTTTGCAGAATTATTCGAGATATAAATTTTATTTTTCGGTTTTGTTGATCTGTGTAATTAGACAAAGAGCATAATGAACAATCGCCGAACAGTTTGGGTTATTTTTCATAATATCAAATATTCACCCAAAATCTAACTATACTGTTGACAAAACTTTTTTTAAAAAAGGAAAATTATGTTAGTGAAGCAGATTTTGGAAATACCACAGTTAAAAACCCTTCTGACCGGTCGAAGGCCGGCTATTAGTAAAAAAAAATATTGCTCCAAAAATAGTTGATACAGACCCAAAAGATAAACTCATGTTCATAAGAGGATTAGCTGTTTATAACATCGGATGTAAGCTATCGCCACACACTAGATGACAAAATCCTTGTGAAGCAACTTACACTTAAGGAAACTGTAAAATTACCCAAAAACATTTTTGGGTAATTTTACATCACCCAATTTGAGTTTGTCACTTTTTTTAGCGTTTCTTTCATTTATTTGTTTTGAGCGATTATTCGTACAACCGAGAAAAAGATGATTCACATTGAATACTGCCCTACAGACAAAATGTTGGCAGACTTATTCACTAAAGGTTTACCTAGAGATAAATGTAAAACGTTCACAAATCAATTAAATTAAATCTTGTATTAAAAATGTGAAATTCAAATTAAGGAGGAGGAAGTTTAGATTACTTGTTAAACATTAAATGTCATCTTTTGATCCTTTTTTATTTTTTCCGTTTGTTTAGCTGCATTTGTTGTTAATAATATTGTTTTAGAATAATTGCTTACTTTCAAAAATAGTTATATTAATCATTAATTGTAATGAATAACAGGTCGACACTACTTTAAAATATGTTTTAGTGAAACTTCCTATCTAATAGGGTTAAATTGTCACTTGAAAACTTGCTGGGATCAGGAATTTTCTAATTTGTGAATTCTTAGTAAAAGTAAATGTTTTAATTGCAAGTACTTTAAAGATTAAACGAATCATTTTGGAATATTTTTTTAGACACGTTTTCATTATATACAATATACTTTATTGTTACACAATTTCATGAATAAGTTTGTTGCAACCATTCCCATAACTACTAACAAAGTTATACACAAACATTACATAATCGTAAGAGCAGTTAACACAATTTTAAAAATTTACTTTCAGTCAGATATCATGGCTGAAAAAGCTAAAAATGCTAATAGCATTTATGATTTTACCGTCAAGGATACCCATGGCGAGGATGTTTCTCTTGAAAAATACAAGGGAAATGTTGTGTTAATCGTTAACATTGCCTCCCAATGTAGTTTAGCTAAGAACAATTATAAGAAACTAACTGATTTGCGCGAGAAATATGGAGACAAAGGTCTGAAGATCTTAAACTTCCCTTGCAATCAATTTGCCTCACAAATGCCGGAAAGCGATGGCGAAGCCATGGTTTGTCATTTACGTGATGCCAAAGCAGATATTGGTGATGTTTTCCAAAAGGTAATTTCACGACACATTCATAGCGTTTTAATATTTTATTTTTTGTATTTTTAGATCGATGTAAACGGTTCGAATGCCGAACCTTTATATCAATATTTAAAAGCGAAGCAAGGTGGAACATTGGGCAGCGCTATTAAGTGGAACTTCAGCAAATTTCTGGTTAACAAAGAAGGTATACCTGTTAATCGTTACACCCCGACCACCGATCCCATGGACATTGCTAAAGACATTGAGAAATTGCTCTAAATTATCTAATGTACGCAATTTGAATTCCATTGATGTTTATATAAAGGACGATGGAATTTTAAATTTAATGTTGTTAAATGAGTTAAGAATTACCCTTTGCATCGCTTAAGATCCAATCATATTTTAATCACTATAATTGTATAATTTATATTTTTATAGAATTTCCATAATATAGTTTGTATTCAGCTCCAAAAATATCTTAAAAGATCTGTTTTTTTTTTTTTATTTTATTTGTTTATTTTAAGTTAAAATTAATACGTAATGTTACATTTTTGACGTTTCCAAACATTTTTGTTCATTTCCTTTAAGTAAACCGGGGTTTCTATTACTTGTAAATAAAAAGACGTCAGTGCAATTTGTTTTCAAATTAAAATACATCTCTTTGTTTTACGCTATAATGTAATTATAAAGTGACCGCACATTTACAAAAAGAACAATTGCTTTTATTTTGTTACATACGAATAAAAAAACACTTTACTAGTTTCGCGCGGTGCCTACAAAAAAAAAAAAAAATTAAATCAGCTGGGCTTACGAGATCACTTTCGTATTTCACTATGTTTTACACCTTAATAAACACACGTTATATTACACAATTTAACTGTTTTGAAATTTACACACTATGACAATATTACGATTCAAAGAATTATCTTCTATAATTTTCTAGTAACGTCAAGAAGCATCTTTGTTTACAACGTACAATATACAAGGTAAGTTTTTCATTAACCCACATTTAACGCCCACTGTTACATATATGTGAAGCTAAATTGCAAGGTTGGAAACCGATACCGTTATAAATACCGTTTTAAGTTGTTTACCGTAACTGATACCGATACCGAAATTATTATTTTGTCAAAAATACCGGTATTCATATCTTATTCAAATACTGTTTCGCTCTGCATCGGTATATACCTGTATTTTAAAAATACAAAATTTTAAACATAATATGGAATTATAATTTACTCGAGGAAATAAAAAAGATAAAATTATTTTTAATAATAAGAATTTATTTAATGTAAATTTATAGAATTTTGTTTTAAAGATGACTTTAATTGTTTCTTTGTTATATCGTTTGCAATAAATATATTTTTAAAGAGGTTTAAATGCCTAGTCATGTCAGACTATATAACATCGTGTTCAAATCATCACACAGTGTCAGATTTGACAGTTTTAGAACGACAAAAATCCAGTTTTGGAGATATTGGTCTGAAATTGTATATTCTGTTAGTAGATAAGACAGTGGGCCGGTAAAATCACTGCCACTCCCATACTATAAATATTACTTTATTTGTAAGAATTTAGGATTTATTTTTGTTAAATCTATTAAAATAAAGAATATTTTAAAAGTAGGCGTGGCAAGATCTAATCACACCAATCTTAGTGTAACATTTGCATAACAAATTTTCAGCCTTTACCTTAAAATGTTTAAATAATTCTTAAAAAATTGCTAATATGAGGCACCGGACATTTTATTCTTATATTTTAAAAGATCGCAAAAAGTCGCAGCCAATATTCTCAAATATAATTTTATAGATATTATTTTATATAACAATCGTATTTCTAAATTGGAACTCGTTGGAACTTTTTAGTTCTATTCCATTAAAAATATAATTTCCAAAAAAATATATTTTTTAATATTAAGATTTCTTTTAAGTAAAAAACAATATTTTCAGTATTGTTTTTTTAACTTAGCTAATTATAATAGAATAATTTCGAAACATTTATTATTACATACCAAAAAAAACCATATCAATATCTGCAGTAATCACTGAGATATCTGAAGTTAAAGTTAACATACTTCTTTACAGAATTAAGTACATAAAATTAAAATATTTTTAAAAGTTGCAACTTTGAAAATCCATAATTTGCGCTATAGACACTTTCCAATACTTTAAGTATTTTTTCCATAATATATTATATGTTTACTAATAAATGCAAAAAGAATTACTTCAATTAATAAGCTTTTATTTTCGTATTTTTGTCGTTCTAATTTGGATAAATATGACACTGTGCATCATAGGAAGTCGACATTTTTCGAAAAAATTATATTCGATGTCCCCTTTCATAATTTAGGTGCATGTGCTTGAACTCACATTTTAATTATCTCGAACAGTTTCGGAAAAGACGTTCACCAGCCACTACTTTTAGAATTATTAAATACTACATTTTTGAGTAAATTTTTAATAAAATCGAAGCTTACATAAAAATTTTTATATAAAGTATATGAAATGCATGAGTAAATAATTTGTTATTTAATTTTCTGGGTCAAATACGATATTTTTTGATACATATCTGATATGTATGTATATAACAGAATTCATTTGATTTGAAAAATCAGTAGAATAAGCAATTGTTCAAACTTTTTTTCTCTATACATTTACAATCCTGTTTAAATCTGACAATGAAAAGTTTCATATCTTATTTGGGTCTCAGTTAGAGCCTATTTACATTGGGGATTATCGCAGGGTTTCTTTATGATATTTTGTTTTAAAGTTGCTTCAAAATCCTTTCTACATTTACACACATAAATTTCTATTGTGAAATTTTTTAAAAAATGTTTGACAAAAAACAACAAAACAGAAAAATTAAAAATAAATTTAAACAAATTTCATGAAATTTTTAGCTTTGCGACGACGTGCAACTTTTCTTAAGGCTCCATTACTCTACCGTAAATGTAAATGTAAAAACGTAAATGTAAAGGGAAACGTTAGTGGATGATTACTCTAAAAACGTAAATGTAGCCAATACTTTGTTGTTGTTTTGCACACATGAACATCGGTGATGTCAATTACACATATTTCCAGTAGATCAAATTCAAATTGAAAATCGCTAAATTTATTGGTTTGTATTTCAGCGATTCGTATACAAAACGAAATTTGTGCTTTTATGACAAAAATTTTGAATTTTAAATTAAATATTCGACTCTACGTCTCGTAGGATTTTTTGCACGATTGTCTTATTTTGTTCTAAATTTTGTCTACTTTCATAATCTATATCGTTTATACCGTGCCAATCCTTAGTTTCTGTGTTATAGGCCAGCAACGATTTTGTGTGCCATTTTGGAGGAACCCATTTTTCTCTGGAACGGCTCGTAGGATTTTTTGCACGATTGCCTTATTTTGTTCTAAATTTAATCTACTTTCATAATCTATATCGTTTATACCGTGCCAATCCTTAGTTTCTGTATTATAGGCCAGCAACGATTTTGTGTGCCATTTTGGAGGAACCCATTTTTCTCTGGAACGGCTCGTAGGATTTTTCGCACGATTGTCTTATTTTGTTCTAAATTTTGTCTACTTTCATAATCTATATCGTTTATACCGTGCCAATCCTTAGTTTCTGTGTTATAGGCCAGCAACGATTTTGTGGGCCATTTTGGAGGAACCCATTTTTCTCTGGAACGGCTCGTAGGATTTTTTGCACGATTGCCTTATTTTGTTTTAAATTTAATCTACTTTCATAATTTCTGTGATATACGCTAGCAACCATTTGTGGTTATTAAAAGGAAGCTTTATTTTATGTCCATTTTGTTGTAATTATTGTGTTGCTGAATTATTCCTACATAAAGAATTAATATTTTTAATAATTTACAATTTAAATTTATGTCCAAAATTGGAATTTTTTTTTTCAAAATTCCCCAAAATTGGATATTTTTGACTTCCCGGTTTTTGAATTCCTATTTTGTTTAAATTTTCTTTGATTTTTCATAAAAATCCCCAAAATTGGGTATTTTTGACTTCCCGGTTTTTGAATTCCCATTTTCGACGCTAACTCATCGACGCTATCTTGGCACACGTTTTAAGTTTTTGAGTACACATACACACATGACTCTCATAAGCAAAACGTGTCAGCTGATTCGCTACATTTACGGTAGAGTAACGGAGCCTTTACCCTGCTTGCTTCTGTACACCTCTTGCTTACAAACGTAAAAGTTGCAGCGATTTTCCCCGGGTAAAAATCCCCAATGAAAATGAGCTCTTATTCAACTAATGATTGGAGAGATAATTGAAGTATTTAATCCGGAATACCGGAAAGTTGAAAATATTTTCAAGCTATTCTAGAAAATCAAAAAGTCCCGGAAAATTTTCTCCTGAGCGACTTCAGAGTTTAAATTACATTTAAATTTATTACTTTCATATAACCATCATTATGGCGCGGCGTTTTAATTATTTGCTACTTTAAAAACTTTTAGTGAGTAAATGGGATAATTGGGAGTTAGGGACTTAATTAGTACTTCCTTGTTGGAGCACTATTTCTCCTCTACAAAATTTCTCGTCTGTAATTGAGACATTAGCAGTTATATAACCTAAAAACTCATAATATGATTTGAAAATATTATTTTCTTTACTAATTTTTATGGTCATTGGAATGAGTACTCCTACGATATCCGAAATGCATTTTCCATATTTTTGTAGCGTTAACCTCTTTTTATGTTATTTCGTTTTTTTTTTCTGTTACTTCACGGATTTTTTTGCATTTATGCATTTTGCAATTTGTAGAATAAAATTAGCTTTTTTTTTTAATGTTTGCAAAATTAATTGAACGATTGTTGTCTGCATTAAAAATCTGTGGTAAATAAAAATTTTGTCCAAATTTTTAATGTTCCTGTACTGCAAAAAGTTACCCCAATTTCTTTTTAAAAATTAGAGTTTAATATTCCTAAATGCTTGCTGTCAAAAAACAAGCATTTCCCAGCAAAAACTTTGCTTTCCTGGTAAGCTAGCAGGTATAATTGGAAACAAAAATAAACTACTTATTTTTTTGTCTCAATAACTAGTTACTTTTGTTCGAGTTGTCCATTAGTTCTAAAGTTATTTTTAGACTCTAGTGATACTAAAAATATGTACCTACACAAAAATTAAATATAAAAAAAAAAATATAAAAAATTTTGCCGTCAGTGAGGTTTGAGCTTGGGACCCTATTAACTAGTCGTTTTTAATGACTAACGTCTTACTCAGTACACCATCTCGCATTTAATATTCAAAGTTACAAAACTTGCTTTAGCATAAAATATATTTTTAAAACATTTTGTTAAAAAAAAACGAATAGCATCAGAATGGGGTTGAACCGGCAACCTTCTGGTTACTTATCCTGCACTCTAGACAATTGATCCATGTGATTGTAACTTACTCTGCAATTATACTATTGAGTACTTATTTATGTAATGTAGAGAAGGCAAATTATAATGACACCTACTTTCCAGGAAAGTACTTTAATAAGTAGTTGTCATTACTGAAAACCAAAAAGTTTTTGCTGGGTTGTAAAAATTGTATAAAGTTTTCATCGAAAAAAATCATATTTCAAAAAATTTCAAGTGAATATTTATTAAATAAAATATACAAATATGTAATTTAATAATTTTTTGGCGAAATTGAATTAAAAATTATTTAATAATTTTACTTTTTTAAGATTTTCCAGGTTTTTAATACCGATACCGATATAATTAAAAATACCGTTATTCGTTTCGGTTTCCGACCTTGCTAAATTGTCAAAAAACGGAACCATTTATACATAATTTTTATTATGAATTATGCAATTCAATGCTCGTCCGGCGTTCTCAAATGGTTTTTTGTCCACTTTCACACTTGTTGTTGTAAAAGTAGTTTAATGAAGTTATTGGACATTGAAGTAGGGTTGTATTGCACAGTGGGGCCAAATGCAAAATAAATAGTAATAAGTCTGGATGTTTGAAACCACTGAACCGATTTAGATGTAGCATCTATAGAGGAGGAATGAGGCTTTCAGAATGTTGTTGGCTGCAGTGTGTAGCTGGGGTACGGACGACGCTACAGTGGGAAAAAACAAATTCAAAATTTCAAAACAAGTCTTAAAAATTTTAATTTTTTGTCAAAAAGTAACTTTATATATTTATTTTTTTTTTAAATTTTGTTAAAAAAGTACAATTTTTTAGCATTTTCTGATAGACTGGACCTCAAGAAATCGTGTATGTATACTTTTGTAAATTTCTGAACGTACACCCTACATCCAGCAGTGGTTAAAAATTTTAAATATTTTATGAAAAGTTCAACTGCAAAAAAATTTATTGTTGATTTCGGTATTTTTGCAAATTAAACTAGACAGCTCAATATGTTCTTAAAGGTTTAGTAAAAAATTATGACAACCTACCGGTAAATTTAGTCACAGGAAGCAATTTTCCGAAAATACCCATATTTTCAATAATAAAAACTTGGACCTTTAAAAATATATAGTAAAATTATATATATTTTTCTGATTTGCACATTTGTCAATTCTCCATTAAATATTTTATATCATGTGAAAAAAATATGTTGATACCTGTAAGTATTTAGAAATTATTCAGTCTCAAATTTTTGAAACCTAATTTGCATTTGTTTATTTTATTTTAAGAAAAGTGTACTAAAAATTTTAAAATAGTAAAATTTGTTATACATATGCAGTTTTAAAGAAGACACAATTTCCTTTAAAATTATATATAATATGTCTATTTTGTGTTTGAAACATATCTAGTGTTTATAAACCGGTTAACCGAAAAACCGGTTTTTTCTTCAAATTTCGGTTATTTGCGAACCGGTTAATTTGAAATGTTCAAATTCGGTTAACCGGTTTACCCGGTTTTTCTGTGTCGGTTAACCGGTTTCAAAAATTTGCTAAAAATTTCACAAAATTTCGTCCTTTAGTTGCTTTTTTCTGAATTTAAAATATAAGAAAATATTTTTAAACTACTAAAAATGCCAGGTGATATATATTTACTTGTTGGAAGTTAACTCTTTTAAAACAGTATGTATAATAAATCAGATAGATAATTAAGCATTCCATTTACAAAAACTTTAATTTCATACGAATGAAATTTTCCAAAAGAAGAAAATACTTATGTAACATTACACCTAATAATGTATAGCTTAAGATAAAAAGAAGATTTTATATAGGATAATAGGAATAAAGACTTCAAAAGTAGAACTAAATAAGTGCAGAAAATGTACTTTTAAGTGATTAATAATCTTCTAAAAATTAAAAACAAATTTCTTTTTAGCAGAAATAATGTTTATTATTTTTTTTTTGCAATTTTATGCAGATATTTTTATTACATTTTTTTATAAAAATTATATAAACTTTTCCTTGAGAGAAAAACTTTAAATGCGGTGAATATAAATCATAATATAAAGTATAATATAATAGGTCTAAAGCTTCCTTTTTGTAAAATTTCGATAATTTAATTTTATTTTTAACCTAGAAAAATTAAAAAAAAAAAACTGAAAAATACTTTATAGAATAATTTTAGATCATTATTAAGCTTCAAAAGCTGTGCTAAAATATGCCATAAAAGTTGTTTTTATAAATTATATTAAAACTAGTCTAAAGGCTGAAAAAAAGTATTATAAATTTTCGATGTAAATCAATCGCAATATATAAAGAACAGTGCAGTGCACTGTTTATTATTTGGTACATGGTTAAACTAATAAATTGAAACACTTTTTTAACCAAAAATATTTTTATTAAGCTTCAAATTAGACCAATTATTAAAATGTCGGTTAACCGGTTTAACCGGTTTTTTAGTAGACGGTTAACCGAAAAACCGGTTTTTTAATTTTACTCAATTTTAGGTTAACCGTCAAACCGGTTTTTTGAAAAGTCGGTTTTTTATAAACACTAAACATATCTAATTAATATAAACAAGCGCGAATATATTCGGCCCGGCCGAATCTACACTATCGGACAAAATATTATATTCATTGCTATTCAGTTCATAATTATTGTCTTATAGGTGCAGAATGGTCTACATTTTTGGTGTGCAGGTATTTCTTTAAATTAATATGCAAAAGAAGTTTTTGAAATATGTGTATTTCTAGTTCGGGGTAAAAGTGTGGTGTCGGTAATGCATATCGTGCGACATAATAAAGTGACACTTTACATTATTTCTTAAAATTGCTAAATTTTATTATTCTATTCATTAAATTCTATTAAAATTATTATTGCATTTGAAAAATAAGGATAAATTCGGCCATATTATCGGTACGTTTTCTACCAAAATCCAGTAAGATTTCTTGATTCCAGATAGAGAAAACTAATTAACATTAATGTAATTGTCTTTAAAGTGCAACATTTTATAATCTGACGCCAAAAAAAAACATTTTATTATAAAAAATTACAATTTAAAATCAAAATAATATGAAATTGAGAGGGCAGAAACCCTAAGACTACGAAGTACTATCGTAACGATATAAATTTTCTATGCACCTAGAAGACAATAATTATGAACTGAATAGCAATGGTAAGAAACCGCACTTTATTTTGTCCGATAGTGTATATACTAGGGTATCCAATCGATTAACCATCATTCGGTTATCCGGTTAATTTTGGTCGATTAACTGTCCGAATAATTTAAAACAGTATATTTTCGAATAAGGAAAAACCGAATAATTTGTTTCGAATAACCGGTTAACCGAAATGTTGTTTTCTGGAGTAATAAATTAGACATTTTTATGATAAATTTATGACAACTTATCTTTTTTATGAGGCCTGTAACATTCCAGTAAAAATTAATAAAAATTATTTTTAGCTAGCTGCCTTTTCTTGTGCTTAAGAAATAATATAAAAAATATTTAAAATAATTCTCTTATAGAACTTTAATATACGGTTTCCATTTTTTGAAATATTTGTTACTAAAAAAACTGTAACAAATGAAAAATAATGATGCATATCTTTTTACGAAAAAATGTGTTGGTTTAATAAAAATTAAAATTAATTTTCTTGCGCCGTTAGTTTTTGCAGTTTTGCATAAAATCGTGACCATGACATGACATAACACAGGTATCAAAAAATTCAATTCATTGGAAATGATACGAATTTGTACTACTTCAAGATCAGAAATTCAAAATCTTACTGAATTCTTTGGATGATATTTTTTGTTGGGATAAAATGTTTTATAAATAGCGACATAAAAAGGCAATAATATTATATCATCATAAATGTTTAAACTTGTGATAATAGACATTTTAAAAACAAAGATTTGAGTAAAGTAAATTCAAATTTAATAGGAGTCATACAAATTTTAATTTCGGACTCCAAAATGTACGCAAAAAGTATCGGTATTAATATGACTCTATTAACAAAAAACCATTCATACACAGAAAATATACTTACATAAAAAATTCACTGAAGAAAGCGGAATTAGTATCAGCTAAAAATAAAATTTTTTTCATACAAATATCGTGAAAAGTTTATCAAATGTGAAAGATTTTTATCTATATTATATTTCTAAGTAACTATTTCAATATATTACATGCTATAATTAGTATAATTTAAAAATTTTACATGTATAACTAAAATTTTTCGGTTAATCGAATAATTTACCAATAATCGGTTATTAATAGGGTGATCGACGCGGTTTTCCAACCGGTTTTAAAACCGGTTTTTTCAGTCAATGTGCTGTCGGTTTTTTCAAAATGTTCATTTTTCGAATGTCGAATAGACTGGTTTTTTTAAACACAAAAAACCGGTTTCAAAAATAGCATTTTATTTCAGAAAACATGTACTAAATAGTGATAGTGATATTTGAAAATTTAGGAATAATTTTTTAAATATTCATAAAGACTGATTTCTTATGTTTTTAAAATATAGTTTAAGTCTAAATTGGAATTTATTCTGTAATATTTAACAAATAAATAATTAATAATTATCCTGTATGACCCAATTTAATTTTTTTGATCCAATATTTCCTTTATTTTTTAAAGATGTGTTAAAAAAGTTTCACCTGCAGAATCGTTTCAATTGAGACTTAATTAATATACTATCTCCATATTAAGCCATGGTTTCTGTTTATGCTAACTAAAATTTAGATGATTTTTTCTACAATTTTGAAACATAATTATCTTCTAGTCATCTAGATATATAATTTGCTTAGCATTTTTTCTCTTTCCAGAGCTTTCTGAAGCTACCAAACATTGGAAATTTAAATTTGGCTTAATTATAAAACTTTTTGTTCAACAAATCCTAATGGAGCCATATTTTGAAATTTTTTTCAGGGAGCAGATATAAAAGGATTTATGTGTCTTTTTCTAAGAATTTTTTCTCTTCCCAGAGCTTTCTAAAGCTCCCAGAAGACATAGAAAATTAAAATTCAGCTTAATTATAACCCTATTCGTCCTACAAATCCTAACGGAGCCAGATTTTTAAATCTCTATCAGGGAGCGAAAATAACTGGATCTATATATATGGATTTAAATATATCTTTCCTAAGCAATGTTTCCTTTCCAGAGCTTTCTGAAGCTCCCAGACGACGTAAGAAACTAAAAATCGGCATATTTATAAAACTATTCGTTCAACAAATTCTAACAGTGCCAGATGTTTCTATCAGGGACCAAAAAGTCTTTGGTATTAGGAACTTTTGAGTTGCTATACTTATACTTTGCTCTCCAAATCCTATAAAAAACTGATTCAGTTTTTCGGCCATTTACGACGATTTTTTTATTTTGAAAGGTTTACGAATTTAAAACTTTAATCAATATTATTCCAATAAATTTGAACGGCTTCAAATAATTGACTTCGATTAGGGAGAGGAAGGTGTCTAAATGTTGTTCATATTTTTTTATTTTAATTTTAGGATTTGTTTGTGCATATTTTCATTATTATATTATTTTTCCTGACATTGTTAGGCTTTTACGCTTGTATTTAATAAATTTTAACTTAATTATAAGAATTGATTTTTTTAAAGAAATATAGTCTTTTGATATAAATATTAACTTCTGCAAAAAACCGGTTAACCGGTTTTTTCTGAATTTCAAAAAGTGCAACCGGTTTTTTTAAAATACCAACTATTCGAACTATTCGAAAACCGGTTTCTCAAAAAAGTCGAATAATCGATCACCCTAGTTATTAACCGATCAGCTTTTAACCTCGAACAATTATTTGCCGAATAAACCGAATAATATGAAAACCCGAATAATTGGATACCCTAGTATATACCCACCATCAACTTTTTCAAATTTTACGTTATGTGAAAGGGGGCGGTAAAGTGCGCAGTAAAGAGGGCGGATCACGACCATTTTTTGTTTCCAACCTTACATTGGTCCTTGAACTATTTGAACACAATTTCGTTGATTTTCACCTTATATGAGAGGTGGGCGGACCACGCCCATTTTTGGTTTCCGAGTTTATATCGACCCCCGAACTATACATACTAAATTGAAAACCCGAATAATTGGATACCCTAGTATGTACCCACCATCAACTTTTTCAAATTTTACGTTATGTGAAAGGGGGCGGTAAAGTGCGCAGTAAAGTGGGCGGATCACGACCGACTTTACATTGGTCCTTGAACTATTTGAACACAATTTCGTTGATTTTCACCTTATATGGGAGGTGGGCGGACCACGCCCATTTTTGGTTTCCGAGTTTATATCGATCCCTGAACTATACATACTAAATTTCGTAGTCGTACGTGCTTTTATTGAAGAAATATCTGCAGAAAAGTATTTAACGGACACCCTGTGTTTCTAGTAGGGTGATCGATTATTCGACTTTTTAGAGAAACCGGTTTTCGAATAGTTCGAATAGTTGGTATTTTGAAAAAACCGGTTGCACTTTTTAAAATTCAGAAAAAACCGGTAACCGGTTTTTTTCAGAAGTTAATATTTCTATCAAAATACTAAACTTCTTAAAGAAAATAAATAAATCTTATAATGTTCAAGTTAAAATTTATTAAACATAATAATTTTTGGAGATAAGCATTAACCCAAAATAACCTAAACCATTCGGGGAGGGTTTTTTTTGGAATTGTAGACCAATGGTCAATTATGGACCGATCTTCACGAAATTCGGCACACAGATTTAAACTAATATGGAACTTACATGTGCAAAAATTCTTGCTACATTTAAGGGATTTATGATCGTTAAACCCCTTTTCCGGGAGGTTATTTGTACAGGGGTTAGGTGAAATAATGAACCGATCATAACCAATTCAACACGCTTCGTCCTTGGACTATAAGAAACCTGTGTGCCAAATTTAATTAATTTATGTTAAAAATTGCAACCTGTATTAAGGTGGGTCTTAGGCCAATTTTTTTGGGTGTTACAAACATCAGCACAAATGCATAATACTCTCGCTACCTATGGTAGTGTAGGGTATAAAAAATATAAGAAAATATTCATAAAAAATGTTATTAACTTTTACTTAGCATAAACAGAAACCATGGATTAATATGTAAAAAGTAATAATCAATGTTATTGAAACGATTCTGCGGGTGAAATTTTTTTAAACAAAATCTTTGAAAAATTAAGAAAATATTGAATGAAAAAAAAAAGACTAAAACATTTAAATTTAACCTTAAACTATATTTTTAAAACATTAGAAATAATACTTTATGAATATTTAAAAAATATTCATAAATTTATATTCAAATATCAGTATTTAGTGCATGTTTTGTGAAATAAAAAGCTATTTTTAAAACCGGTTGTTTGTGCGAAAAATGAACATTTTCAAAAAACCGAAGGCACATTGACTGAAAAAACCGGTTTAAAAACCGACAGACAGACGGACATAGCTAGATCGACTCAGAATCGAACCAGGACCCAGAAAATATATACTTTGTGTGGTCTTAGATGATTCCTTCGACATTGTTACACACGGAATGACAAAATCAATATACCCCTTATATTTTGGATGGTGGGTATAATAAATTTGAAATTAGCAAAGTGTTGCAAATTGAAAATTTTTTCTTTTTTCATGTTGTTTTTTATACGGCGGGATTATTCCGCTTTTTATATTTTGATCCCGCACAAAATATTTTTCCCGCATTTTTAACTCTAACAATTACTTATTCGATTTCTTTATTTTCGTTTTTTATAACAATCTTAAGACCTTATGACACTAACTTTTCTAAGCATTTTTCATGGATTTATGAAACAGTACAAATATACTGTAATAAAAAAATTTACTCAGTGGAAAGAGTACAACCATAGCGTAATTAGAAAGTGCTCGCACATCTATAAAAACGACAATTGCTTTTATTTTGTTAGTGTAGAACTGCTGCATATAACGTCAAAATGCTCTAGATGCATTTACATATATGTTTTCATTATTTTATTCGCAAAAAGATAATAAATATAATTTATTTTTATAAAAGTTGGAAACCGAAACGTATATGGGTATCGGTAAATAATAGGTGTTTTCATACAATCAAATAAATGCCTCGTATAGCTTATAAACTGTATAAATATATGAGCTAGTAAAAAATTTGTCAAACTTTGTTCGAAAAAATATTTACACAATTTATAAATATTTACGCCTCAATTTCAATGCGTAAACTACTTCGTAAACTTTTACTTTAATAAAATCAAATTTGAAATTTGGATGAAAACCCTTAATGTTTAATTAAATTTCGCGAAAAAATTATATACATATATAAATATACAAATACAGTGTTGGAAAAATAATAGGGACACTCTAATTTTTCAATATATTCTTACTTTTTTATTTATTATTCCATAAATATTAAAGAGAATATACATAAAATTAAATAACATCAAATATTTTAACTTATAAAGTAAAAGTAATTAACTAGTTCTGCCAAAAAATATTTTTTTTAAAAAGGCCTGGAAAAAATAATAGGGACACTTAAAGTTTTGGAAAAAAATATTTTTTTTTTTTTAACATTACCATAATTTTCAAATACTTTTTCAATACTTGGTTGAAGATCCCTTCATTTTTATAACATCCTGACAACGGCGATTCTTAGATCCCACAAGATTGAATTGAGTACCAGGTTTCTTGAAAATTTACTCACAACTCTTGTTTATTTTTTTATTTAAAGCTACCAATTTTATTTTTGAGGACTCCCCAGAGATGCTTAATGGGGTTTAAGTCCGCTGATTGGGACGGCCACTCCATTACAAGCACTTCATTCTGCTGAAACCACGTTTTGACACTTCTAGCGGATCATTATCCTCCATGAATTCCCATTTTAGTGACATTTCATCCTCAGCAAATGGAAGCTTTTTATTCTGGAGAATGTCTATATAGTCAGCAGCATTCATTTTTCCCTGAATCCAAACTATTTGACCAACTCCAGAGGCCGAAAAACATACCCATAGCATTATAGAACCACCACCGTGTTTGACGGTTTTTTTTTTTTTGTTATATTTTGGATCAAATTCAGCCAGGACGACGTACAAATGATTTTCCGTCAGATCCAAATAAATTTACTTTTTTTCGCCTGACCATGGTTCGTTGTTTCAGTTTTTACAGCCTGGCAAATTCCAACCTTTTTTTGTATGTTTTTCTTGCTCAACAGTGGTACTTTTTTCAAACTGCGTCCCATTAATCCGACTTCCTACAGCCTATTTCTTATTGTTCGCCTTGTCACTGAAGCACACAATTAATTTTTAAGGCTACTTGATGACATAAAGGGGTTATTTTTGGAAACTAGAACTAAACGTTGGTCAAAACGCGCCGACGTTTTAGGCTTTCTACCTCTAGTTTTATGTTTTTTTTTCGAATGAATAGCATTGAATACTTTAGTATGTAATTTATATATTTTATTTAAAAAATATTCACTTGAAATTTTCGAAATATGAATTTTTTTCGTTAGAGAACTTTATACAATTTTTACAAATGCTTATTTTATGGAAACAAATGATACCAACCAGAGACCGTAACAGTTATGACTTTTATCATAAAAGTCCGAGAATAACAGTTATTTTGTGATTTTTATTTTTTTTTTTTAACAAAAATAACAGTTATTTGGTGATATTTATTTTTTCGAGCAGAAATAAAAGTTATTTTGTAATTTTTATGAATTGAAAATCATATTTTTATGAATTTTTCAATTTAAGAATTAATGATTTGTTTAATTTACAAAATATATATCATAAAAATATGATTTTTCAATTCATAAAAATTACAAAATAACTTTTACTTCTGCTCAAAAAAATAAAAATCACAAAATAACTGTTATTTTTGCCTAAAAAAATATAAATCAAAAATTTAAAAAGCATAGTATTTTATGAAAGACAAATTCATAACGATGGCAACGGTTTATTTAAATCAGTTGCCAGATATTTGGTTATAATTGCTTTTTTTGTTTACAAATATAAAGATAACTTTTATTTAAAGTCCCTGATACCAACGATATTAATTTTTGTAGTACAGTAAAGTATATTTATCACAGATTTTTAATACCTAAAAAAATCGTTGAAATAATTTTGCAAACATTTTTCAAAAAGAAAAAAGCTAATTTTATTCTACAAATTGCAAAATGTAAAATTGCATAAAGGCAAAAAATCTGTGAAGTAGCAAAAAATAACAGAATGGCATTAAAAGGCATTTCAGATATCGTACACTGAACCAAAAAGGTACATAAATACAATTAAAAAGTTCATTGTTACAATGAATTTGTGCACTAATTTTGACCCTATGTACAGGTTCATTGAAACAATGAAAACAACATCAAACAAGTTCATTGATTAAATTTATTCTTACATTGAATCATTCATTAAATAAAATAAATAATTTCAGTGAACAGCAAGGTACGGAAAAATTCGGATTACGAATAATTCGTAAATTTAAAAATAAAATTCACTTTTTGGATTAAATTTGAATTCTTCGCTTTTTTTAATTTGGGTTACGAAAATAATCTAGAAAAACTTTTTTTAAATTTGTATTTATGTCGAAGATCGTTATTTTACGATTACAAACGGTTCGGTCGCCACACATATTGTACAATGATGTGCGCAAAAAGTGGTTGAAAAATAGTAAAAACAGGTTCATTGTGTGCATGTACACTTATACATACATGTAGATGTGTATAAAAAATATTCTTTTTAGCGGCATACTGTCGTTTAGAAAAAAACCTAACTATGAAACTGCAATGATATTTGTTGTTTTAAATTTGTAAGTTTATATGTATGTAGGTAAGTATATGAATTAATTTTTGGCTGTGATGCAAATATGTAATTATTTAAAAAGTAGCTGTCGTAAAAAATAACAGTGTTGTTGGTGTAATATCGATAATTTTTTTTTTTTTTTTTTTTGTGTAAACAAGAAATGAAATAGCAAAAATAGAATTTGTTTATAAGGTGTATAAATTTGAGTATTTTAAATGATTGTAGAAAGTAAAAAGGGTTGATTACAAAGCCAAACTAATTTTATAACAATCATAAACATGTATTTTATAGATTGATTGGAGAAAAATTTTATGGGATTATTAAATTTTGTAAATTAAATATTTACCGCAAAATATATATGCATACATATGTACGTACAAAATAATTATTTTTATTGCTGTCATATAAAATTATGAAACATGGATTTAAATGTGCAAAAAAAATATACATATGTATATTAAAATAATTCTAATTTGTCTATATTACTAATTGAAAAACATATATTTACGTACATGAATATATACATACATATGAAAATAAAAAAAAAAAAAATAAACTCAATTAATTATTGCCATAAACATTGTGTTGTTGCTTCATTTTAACAAACAAAAGAAAAACACGCAGTTATAAACACACAAGCGTATGTACAAATGTCTTTTATATCCACACGTCTTTCTTTCAACATAAGACAACACATTTTTTATATCGTTGTACACGACTTCAATTCGAATCATTCGTTTTGGGTTAATTCCCAAATAATATTTTTATTTTCAAAAATAAAATTTTTGATCTTCGAACAAATCTAAAAATTAAATTTGTAAACAAAAAATAAAATTCGTTCAAAAAAATTAGGATTAAATTCGCTGATAAAAATTGTGATCCGAATCAATCAAAAAGTGAGCGTTCTACCTACCCTGGTGAACAGTACATTGGTTTCAATGAACTCATATTTTGTCCCAATGAAACTATACATTAAAAATGTATTATAATAATAGGCGTGTTCTGTATTTCTTGTTTCTATTTTATTTTATATTAAATTATTAAAGAATATGATATTGAGTTAATATAAGCAAAAATTAAATATAAATATAAAAATAAAATTATTACATTTCACAAAAAAATTTAAATAAAAAAAAATGCATGTTACAGATGTTATCGTGTTTGCTTTGTCATTTATAATAATATAGTAATTATTGTTGTCCTCTATATTGCTCAATGGTATGGAATATCCATTTAGATGCCACATTAATATAACTACAGCATTATCCTTAACAAAGAAAGTTTATAAATAAAATTTTTAAAATTCGTTCAATTGCTTAAAATATTTGAACTAGAAGGGTGTGAAGATAAATACGTCAGTTAAATACGTCCTACATAAATGATAAATACGCTCCAAACGCTGTTATTTGATTTTTCAAAATGAACAAATTAAAAACTATATAAAAATGAAATTTTTATTAAAAAAATCTAAATTTATTTATAAAACATAATAAAATATAAAATTATAAAAAAAATTTTTCGAATATGTAACTTTATAAATAAAATATCTATAAGATTCCAGAAATGTATATTCTATGTCCAGATTCCTTCTGTGATCAGAGATATATAATTTTGAAAAATGTATTTTTGCACTATGCGAATATGGAAAAATGTAGAATTTTCAAGTGGCTCCAATGGACACAAGGAGCAGACATGAATCGGGTAAGCGGAAGAGTGGGAGTATATCTCTGATCTGTGATCAGAGATATATAATTTATAAAATTGTATTTGTTCACAATGTTAATATTATGGAGTTTCTTTGATGTGGCGTAGTTTCGGTTCTATACAAGAAATTTTCTATATAACCAAGAAATATGTCAGGTAGGGAATATAATTTAGCTGAACACAATCGTGTTAATACTTTGTTTTGCAATGAAATATAATTTTTATAAAAACTTGTTTTATATGTTATAAAACCGCCAAGCCAGTCAATCGTGCTCGCTCCTGTTCAACAAAAGAAAGCAACTCAGCTGTTGATAGAAAGTTGCCAGAAAACAATAATATTTTATCTGCGCCTGAAGTTATGCTAGGTAAATCAACTTTAGAAAAGAAATCATTTAACCCTTCAACTGGTGCTATACCCAAGATTGGGCACCCTTTAAATAATGACCAAAAATCCCAAATTCAAGTTGGAATGGATCGATACATTACAGTTTTAAAACGTGGACGAAGCCCTAAGTCCTCGAAAATAGCACCCTTGGCAAAATTATCTAAAGATAGTAAATTTGATAGACCGAACAATGAAAATCGTTTTTCTATTTTGCAATGTGAAGGCAATGAGCCCGCTAATATAATTAGGCCAGCCAAACCACCACCAATTTATTTAAGAGAAATTAACTCGAACACTTTGGTTCGAAATTTGATTTCATTGATAGGTGAAAACTCCTTTTATGTCACCCCCATTAGAAGAGGTACAATTCATGAGACCAAAATACAGGTAAATAGTGAAAACGATTATCGTAAGGTTGTGCCAGATTTCGAAACCCATAAGAAAAGCTTTTATACTTATCAACTGAAAGGTAGCAAGGGTCTACAGATTGTTATAAAGGGTGTTGACTCTAGTGTCGAACCTGCTGAAATCAAGAAAAGCTTGGAGGACAAAGGCTTCAAGATAAAAAATGTTATAAACATTCGAAATCGGGAGAAAATTCCTCAACCGCTCTTTCGTGTGGAATTAGAACCCGGCGATATGAAACTGAAAAAAAAATGAAACTCACCCTATTTATAACATAAAATATTTATTACACCGCAAAATCACTGTAGAAGAACCACATAAACGATCGGGCCCAGTCCAATGTATAAATTGTCAAGAATATGGTCATACCAAGGCTTATTGCAGATTGCCACCCGTATGTGTTGTTTGTGGAGAGTTACACAATTCATCGCAATGTAATAAATCTAAAGATGACTCTAAATTGAAAAAATGTAGTAATTGTGGAGGAAACCATACTGCAAACTACAGAGGCTGTCCTGTATACTCTATCGTTAAAAAATCACTAAGCCAGAAATCGAGAATTTCCCCCGTTCAACCATTAAATACCCTAAAGGTAAATCACCCACCGTTACAACAGTCCTCTGACAATAAAGCCTCGTACGCAAACATCCTTAAGAACAACCAAACTTTACCGCAGGACTATCAACACCAAAATAAATTTAATCACAATTTGAACCCAGAGGCAAGAGAGCAAATGCCCGCTTTCAATTTTACCCGGCTAGAAGCTACAATCGATTCTCTCGTTCAATCGGTAAATAATTTTACAAATTCAATGAGCAATATGATGCAAGAAATGCTTAAAATGCAATCTATGTTATTGCAGGCTGTGCTGAACAAAATATGACCTGCCTAAAAATAAGTTTTTGGAACGCAAACGGCATACGCCAACACAAAAATTAACTCGAATATTTTCTTAGAAGTCATGACCTAGATATAATGTTAGTCTCGGAAACCCATTTGACGTCCAGAAGCTTATTTAGGATAAATGGATATGTCTTTTATGACACTAAAGATCCAAGAGATAAAACATGTGGAGGCTCCGGCATTTTAATAAAAACCCGAATCAAACACTACTTAATGTGTGATCTTCGTGAAGATTATCTTCAAGCTACAACAATCTGTATTGATGATTGTTATAGAAACTTAGTGATTTCATCGATATATTCACCTCCCAGGTTTTCAATTTCAGAAAATCAATATGAAAATTTTTATAAATCACTAGGACCCCGTTTCCTGGCAGCTGGCGATTATAACGCTAAGCATACATTCTGGGGATCACGACTTATAACCCCTAAAGGTCGTGCATTGTTTAATACAATTTCTAAAATGGGTTTGAATGTTATTTCGAGCGGAGAACCAACATACTGGCCTACTGACTCAAATAAAATACCGGATGTTATCGATTTCGCTGTCACGAGGAATTTACCAAGGGAATTAATTCATGTTAAATCTTCACTAGAATTATCTTCAGATCATTCACCCAATTTTGTTACTATATTGAACCCCCGAGAAATTGTAAACCCCACTGGTATCTCAGCGATATCTAACACAAAAATAAACTGGTTGAAATATAAAAATTATATTAGCACTCATTGCACGGAAAATATATCGCTGAGAACACCAGAAGATATCGATCTCTCTCTCAATAATTTTGAAAAAAGTTTAAAACTTGCTGCTGAACATGCTACCCGAACCCCCCGACAAAACAGATATAATAGAATTTGTTCTGTGGATGTCGAACGGCTCTTGACTGAAAAAAGAAGAGTTCGAAGAGAGTGGCAACTGCACAGATCCCCTCAACTCAAATCGAAGCTAAGAGAATGCCAAAAGCGCCTTAATAAGCTACTAGAGTATCAAAAAACTGAATCACTGAATGAATATTTGGAAAACCTAGATGCCACCCCGTATTCGAATTACTCACTATGGCGAGCTACGAAGAAGTTAAAAGGACCAGTTACAAGTAGGCCCCCTCTACGAAATACAAATGGAGGCTGGGCAAGAAATGATACCGAAAAGGGGAATCTGTTTGTTAGTCACCTAAAGAACGTGTTTTCCCCAAATTTATCAGATGACATAATGGAGTTGCCACTTGTTGTACCCCGTTTTAGAGCAGTTGAACCCCTTTGTTTTGAGATTCGAGAGATCGACAAAGGTATTGTTGACTTAAACTCCAAAAAAGCACCTGTTATTGACAAGATCAGTAACAAAATGCTTTTGGAGCTACCCCGGGTAGCAATAAGAATAATACTTTTTATTTTTAATGCTATATTACGCCTTGAATATTATCCACCAGAATGGAAGGTCTCATTGGTTACAATGATACCTAAGCCCGGAAAAGATCACACTAAAGTAGAATCGTATAGGCCTATTAGCCTGTTGTCGAATATATCAAAGCTATTTGAGAAGCTATTAATGAAAAAATTGAAACCGATAGAGAATCGTTTCGATTGTATTCCAACACATCAATTTGGTTTTAGAGAAAAACATAGCACCATAGAACAAACTCACAGGCTTATAAACGTTATATCTAAGACATTTGAAGAAAAGAAATATTGCTCTGCTCTCTTCATTGACGTTTCTCAAGCCTTCGATAAAGTATGGCACGAAGGATTATTATTTAAAATTAAACAATATTTACCCACAAATACGCATAGGTTGCTAGAGGGCTATTTGGCTCATCGAAAGTTTGTTCTTAAAGAGGGAGACTTTATAAGCTCTCCGCAGTCCATTGGAGCAGGTGTACCCCAAGGCAGTATACTGGGTCCCTTTTTATATTTAATATACACTTCTGATATGCCAACTAATAGTCGTACCCATATATCAACATTTGCAGATGACACAGCAATTCTAGGCGTTCATGAAAACCCCCCAAGAAGCATCTAAACTCTTGCAGGATCATATACTATTTTTAGAAAAATGGTTGAAGCAATGGAGAATAAAAGTGAATGAACAGAAATGTATACATATTACATTCACATTGCGGAGAGATTCGTGCCCCCCAATCCTGATAAATAATCAGATTATACCCCAACAAACGGAAGTAAAATACCTTGGTATGCATCTAGATCGACGTCTTACGTGGAAATCACATATAGATTAAAAATTAACCGAAATGAAGTTGAAATCACTTCAGATTAACTGGCTAATTGGTAGAAATTCTAAATTAAGTCTGGACTGCAAACTGTTGATCTATAACTCAATTATAAAGCCAATATGGTGCTATGGTATCCAACTATGGGGCACGGCCTCAGCTTCAAATGTTGAAAAAATTCAAAGATTCCAAAATAAAATACTTCGAATGATAACCGCAGCACCCTGGTATATAAAAAATGATAATATTCACAAGGACCTCAATGTTCCTATTGTTAAAGATGAAATAAGAAAACACGCAGAATCGTATTTGAGGAAGCTTGAAGTACATCCTAACCCACTTGCTCGAAACATAATAAGAAGCGATGGCTACAACCGTTTGAGAAGAAGGAACACAACAGACCTCCGCCTAAGCTAAACTCTTTGATTACATATAGTTTTTCGTCCGACAGTGGTTGGACTTAATATAAATTAAGATTTAGAGTTAAGATTTGTATACTTATTGTTAGTTCACTTAAATTAGTGAAGATTCCATAAATAAATTTAGATGAAAAAAAAAAAAAATATATCTCTGATCACATATGGAATCTGGACATAGAATATACATTTCTGGAATCTTCTAGTCCTAGGCTACTCATACTCTTCCGCTTACCCGATTCATGTCTGCTTCTTGTGTCCATTGGAGCCACTTGAAAATTCCACATTTTTCCATATTCACATAGTGAAAAAATACATTTTTCAAAATTATATATCTCTGATCACAGATGGAATCTGGACGTAGAATATACATTTTTGGAATCTACTAGTCCTAGGCTACTCCCACTCTTCCGCTTACCCGATTCATGTCTGCTCCTTGTGTCCATTGGATCCACTTGAAAAATTCACATTTTTCCATATTCACATAGTGAAAAAATACATTTTTCAAAATTATATATCTCTGATCACAGATGGAATCTGGACGTAAAAAATACATTTCTGGAATCTACTAGTCCTAAGCTACTCCCACTCTTTCGCTTACCCGATTCGTATCTGCTCCTTGTGTCCATTGGAGCCACTTGAAATATTCGGCAATTTTTTTTTTATAATTTTATATTTTAATATGTTTTATAAATAAATTTAGATTTTTTTAATAAAAATTTCATTTTTATATAGTTTTTTTATTCAAAAATAAATTTGTTCATTTTGAAAAGTCAAATAACAGCATTTGGAGCGTATTTAACATTTGTGTAGGACGTATTTAACTGACGTATTTATCTTCACACCATTTTGAACTAGTTACCTTTAAATCTTTTTGGTCTATAGAAATTTCCTTATTTTGACGATCACCAGATGTAGCATTCAAATCTTGATTAGTCTGTAATATATTTTTATTAAGAATTTAATTAAAATATTTCATATATTTATGTATACTTACGAATCGAATCCTCTTGATTTTGAAATCGCAATATTTTTTGAAACCCTTGTATTTAAGGCTAATAACACATTCTTCTGCATCTTAGTGTTTTTATCTACATAAATATAAATTAAATGTAATATTTAAAAACTGTTTAAAATCATAAACATTATTAAACTTACGTGTTATGAAGGCAAGTCTCCAAATTCCTTCTTTGTGTAATTAATTTAATTTGGTGTATTCAATTATGCTGCTCGACTTCTCCTTTGCAAATAAATTATATTTATGTATTTTAATAATTCGATTTATCTTATTTAGTTTTTAATTGTTTTCGTTTTTAATATAACACTCATTTTTTTACTTTTTGCTTTTGTTTAAAACGCGTCATTTCTTGTTAAAAGATAAAAGAAAACTGAGTTGTATTTGTTTTATATAATTTTTAATATAATTTAATGAAATTTATCATTGGTTCAATGCTTATGTTCATTGTGTAATGCTTCTTCTTAATTAAATCAATGTATTAGTACATTGAATAAATTAATTCAATGAACTAATACTTTAAATCAATTAACTAATTTACCTATTGTAATAAGAAATAAATTTAATGAATGGTTTCAATGTAATAATTTTTTGGAAAAAAAATAATGAATTTCATTTAATGTACTTCATTCATTGAAATTACTTTTTTCAGTGTAAGAATACTCATTCTAATACCATAAAAATTGGTAAAGAAAATATGATTCCCCAAAGAGTTTTTAGGTTATATGACTGTTTAGTAACACATTAGGGTAAGAGCTAATGTGTCAATTATAGACGAGAAATTTTCTAGAGGAGAAATAGAATAGAAAAATTCAAACTCTGAAGTCGCTCAGGAGAAAAATTAATAATCGTCAAATTCATTGTTAATACTTTAATGGAAGATGGCTCAAGCTGTAATTTTCTGAAGGAAATTTTGCGGTCTTCTGGAAAAACCAATATTAATAATCTTCATAGAAGCAAATATCAAACAGTTAACTAAGAACCTATTATTAATTCCAACAGTACGTTCATGGCAGTCATATGATAAATAATACAATGCATCAAGAAAATATTGCCTCAACAACGCAAAATGAAAGCGTACCAGTAGTTTAGCAAAACCCCCAAAGGGTTTTTCAAAGTTAGTTCGAATTTTGGTTGTATGGCCTTTTGAAGTCCAAATTTTTCTGAACGCTTTTTTCAACATGACTGGAATTAAAAATTGTTTAAATTGTTTTATAGAATACTAGCACTTATGTCTCCACTACTGAATCGATTAAAATGAAACATGACACATGAGTATATCCTTGAATGAAGTACTGAGTGGATCCACTTTTTTATGAAAAGATTGCTTTGCTTAGTACATATCGTAAATTATTGGCCAATATTTAACAAATTTTGAGCAGTGATTCGTTCCAAACACCAACACAGTATATGTAGCGCACAGAAAAATTAAATATTTAGCAAGATGAAGCATCTAGCAGAGTGTGTGTGAAACAAATTTCTCAATTTTGATAATATACCCACATAAGTGGTTAATTCTTCAATTTGGTACAAATAATTATACTAAGTTGTTTTCAATCTTGGACAGATTTCAAAATTATAATAGCGGAATTTCAATATTAGCAAATGAAAATGTTGTTTAAATTGTGAATTATATGTAAACTGACCACAAATATGATAATTTTGTACCTTTTTATTATTAAAATTTCCTTAACGAATGAAATTTTTTGTTCGTTTGATTTTTGCTTTTTATTCGTTTCAATTCTTGTTATAAAAACCAAATTTTCAAATAAATCATTACGTATTCGTCTAGAAACATTGACATTCGTTTTATAAAAACGGAAATGAAAATTCGTTCGTCATTTTGACGAAACGAATTCAATATTCGTTTTATAAAAACAGGCTGTAAATCACTTAAATTTTATTTTTACTGGAATACATTTATTAAATTTTAATGCAAAATGAAACAACTATGTTAATTGAAAAATATATGGTAATAATTTTTTCTGTGGAAAGGAACCCGTGCAAAAAATTTAAAATTTCATAAAATTTGTTATAAATGAACAAAATAAGTACTTTGTTTTCATTTGATCTCTGCTACAAAGATATATTTTTTAGTTTCACACTAAAAATAATCTTCTTGAGTACATCACCAACCAATTTTCGAAATACCCCCAAAATTTTGAGGTATTTTGAATAAACAATTTTGATATTAGTTGCTGAACTAAAGATTGACTAGGAAGAACGTAGCTTTTAACTATATTAAAATGTTTTTCTATTTTAAAACTTCAACATTGATGGAATTTTTTCTTTAAGACTAAACATACGTATTTCTTTCTAAAGTCTTAATGATATTTTGTTTACAATAAAATGAGATATCAATCTTGAAAATCGTTTAAGAACTCTTTTTAGGTTTTAACAGAACCGAAATGGATAAGGTACCACGAATGCTGATGAAGTGTGTAGCGGTACCGGAAATACGTATTCCATTATGCTGGTGTATAATTATAGTCCACAAACTCTGCTTTGGTACTGCCGAACAGAGACAACAAGGCAATTTACGATTGCAAACTTGTTTACCATCATTTATCAATTGATTTAAAATGTGATGGCAATGTTTTAGTGGCTTTAAGATCACCTGATGAAGATTCTCCTTAAATTAATCAATTTTGTGAAAATTCTATTGATAGCCAAAAATTGCTTTCAGATCTAAAGCTTTTTGTTCATTCATTTTATTTTTATTTTGTTTATATACTATTTTGGTAATCTGGTATTATTAAAATAATAAGTGTATTATATTTTTTTTCTATTAAATTGTTTCGATTAAATTCTTTCGATTCTTAAAATAATATATTTTTTCAATAAACATTTCTGCACATGATTTAGTGTACAGAACTATATTTCACAGAATTCAAGGTTTGTCATTATTGTTTAAAAGCGTTATATCAAGTTCGCGTGAAATAAAAACGCGTATTTCAAGAAATGGTCTTTATTATTTAACCGTGTTATATGGAAATCACGTAAATAGAGGGTTACCTGTATAAACAATCAATACTAAAAACTATATATGCTTGATTTGAAAGCATTGATTTTAGATGACTTTTTCTCCGTAAATTTATTTCCACATCTATTGACATCTGCTTATTTTACTATAATATTTAAACTGAATTTAGTGATTTGGTACCGTATTTAATACCTGGTTTTAGATATACAAATCACATTCTTTTAGTTTTGCACTAAATAAAAAATAAATAACTATAAAAAATTTGAATTTTAGATCTCTGAGGGTGAAAAAAGTACTATTTGAAATTGATTTTGATACCGAAAAATATTTTCATTGTCCATCCCTGATTCATTCAGCTATTCAGTTTAGCTTCGTTAACATTCGTGTTGTGTATGTGAAAATGCCGAAAACTCTCGGCTCCGGAGTGCTATGGGTGCTTTTGCCTGCCTTAGAAACTTTATTGGAAGTGGGTTTTTTGATTATTTTATTAAAAAGTGTCTTTTTAGTCACTTTTAGACTTTTAGATAAATGTAGAAAATACACAAATTTACAATAACAAAGCACATTACCGTCGAATTATGAACAAAAAATCTTTCATTAGACGACTGTTTATCTTCCAGAACAAAGAACAGAGAAGGATCACGATATGATTCACTCAGTAAATGTACAACATTTAAAGTGTTCAATGTAGATTTTTATAGTGACGGATAAAAAATATATAAGGTAAAATAAAAAAACAAATCATTTTAATTTCAGTATTTTTTTTAATATTTTATATTTAATTTGGAAATGAACATGAATTTAATAAAATAATAAAATCTGTGACAAAAATGAAAAACTACATAATTCATTTTTATTACTTTTCAGGAAAACGTTTTTAAGGTTTAAAATTGAAATTAAAGGTTATTTTAAATTACCTTCCGTGTAAATACATGCGCAATTAGTATAAAAATTATTTGGTATATCTTTGGAACCGATATGTATTGAATAATATAGCAATAGTGATGTTGTTTTTCCTTTTACAAAATTTATATTTTATTTAAATAATATCTCAAGTTATAAATTTTTTCCAAAACGGAATTTTAAAACATATTATGAATATGTTGAGTTATGTACTTATTCCATTTCCAAAATATAAAAAAAAAAAAATTTATGTCTTAAAAAATTACATAGCGAGGGCTTATATTCAAAATGGGCATCATGCAGATTTCCAAAAAAATTTTTTTTGCGTCATACTCTTTAGTTTTCTGTTTTTTACACGGAAAAGACTAAATTTCAAATTCAATAATAAAATTCATAAGGTCAATATTTTTTTTAAAACAAAAACTATAATTCGTAAATTTTTTATTGAAAAAATTTTTAAATTTTCTTTATTAAAATAATATACTATTTATAAAATATAATACATATTATAAATAACAGTTGATTTGGCCTGAAAACTTTTTCATTACTGGAAAGGTTAAGTACTCTTACAGTAACTATTCAGTCATCACAGGATTTAACAAGGTCTCTTCCTGATATTATTTAAGTCAATTTTAATTTCGGTTGATTCTACTACACACAAACTATTGTCCTCACAATCTACCTCCATATGGGCTTACACTAAATATTATGATTGAGGTGGCAATTTCTGATGTCCAACAGTTATCAGCATCCTTTTTGTGCGTTTTTTTTTTTCCTAAAAAATTTATACATTCCTTTTTCTCTAAAATTAAATTTTCTTTAAGAACATAAAACAATTTTACACTTTTCTGAAAGGTATCTTCAAGGAGATAATTTTAAAGTTAAACAAGCGCGAATGTTATATTCGGCTCGGTAAAGTGGGCGGACCATTTTTTGTTTCCGAGTTTATATCGACCCCCAAGCTATTTACACAAAATTTCGTTGTCGTACATGCTTTTGTTTAAGAGATATCAGCAGAAAAATATCAAACGGACACCCTGTGTTTCTAGTTTTTAGCCCATAACTTTTTTGTTTATTAACCGATTTTGTCCATTTTCAATCCCAAACAAACCTTATATAAGACAAATATTTGTGCTAAATTTCGTCCCCCTACGTTGTCCCGTTCGTTAAGCCCTATCCTGCTTTCAACAGACGGACGGACATAGTTATATCGACTCAGAATCTAACCAGGACCCAGAAAATATATACTTTGTGAGGTCTTAAATGATTCCTTCGACATGTTACACACGGAATAACAAAACCAATAACCCCCCCATCTTTGTGATGGTGGGTATAAAAAACCTAAAACGAGCTTAAAAACCTAATATGGCCAAGTATAGACCTTTCCCAAATTTAACCTATTTTGTATAGAAATTTTGACATTGATGATTCATATACTAGGATATAATGGGCAATTGGCTTTTGATTCTAACAAAAATAAGCGTTTGAAATATTGAAGTTTTCTTAGAAAAATACAATATTTTGGACATTTTTAAAAAATGTGATAAAAATTAAATTTATTTTACTGTATCAATTTTACTTCGCTTTTAAATGTTATGTAAGTAGAGGACGTATTGTAAATTTTGTATTCCGTTTTGCATAATTGACTTAAAAAAGCGACAAAATGGACAGACCAATTTTTTTTTTTTAATATTCGTCGCAGCATCTTTTGTGTGGTTTTCCACATTCGCTTTTTGACTTCCAAACTGTTCACATCGTGGTGTTTGATAGTGTTCTTTTTAAATTTGTGCATGTGTTTTTCTTAGGTATGTGGAAAGTCAACAAGAATGTATAATTAAGTAGACCAGTTTTCTACAATGAATAACATCCTTAGAAAAGTAAGTACTATCGAAATTATTTTCGATTCGAAGTTTATTTCGATCACGAGTGCGAAAACTACCCCCTGAAAACTGCCGAAGCCATTAGGAAAAATAATCAATAGGCCACAGCTGTTAAAGGAGCTATCATAAAAAAATTTAAGAGTTGAATTCTGCTCCTAGCTCCAAGGAAGTTTGGTCGAATAAATGGTAATTTGGGAACTTGGAGTGATCTACATAATATGAAATATTTATCATTTCAAAGAATCATTTAAAGCTGACCAGCGAGTTTTTTTGTCAATGAAAAAAGGTGTAATAATGAGGTAATAACATTTTTTTGATGTATTTATTTACTGTCTGAATAGAAAATCTAAATCATCGGCTGTTGGGCATGATGACATCAGCTATGAAATGTTGGGAATGTTTGGCCCTACTCTGTAACGTACATTCATCATCTATTACACAACATTTAATTTAAAATTTCTTTTATGAACTTTGTTCCCGTTTTGGCGTTCAGAAAATTTGAAACGCCTAGCCGCTTTGCACCCGGAAATGTTTGAAATACTACACAAGAACTGCTCCACCTTTTTGACTTTAAGTTCGTTTCGTGTTCCTTTATTTTTTCCTGTTTCAGGTAATATCGTTGTTGAAGTTTTACTAGAAACAAATCGTCTGCTGACACGCAGCTATTTCTTTTTTTTTTTTTGTCCAATTTGGATGAGTTTCAATAGCTCCAATTTTTTATATGTCCGAATAATTCCTCAAGTCTACACGTAAAACAAGTATTGAATGATATCAATAGGAGTTGCAGCCTTTTCCAAATTATTAACCACCGACAGGAGTACACCCAGCTATAGCCCTACAGTTTTATAGATCCTTTATTAAACCCAAAATGGACTACGCCATGTCATCTTTTGCAAACATTAGCAAAGGTACAATGAAATCAAAGTTGCGACAAATGATTTTTTGAGACGTATTCTTGGTCTTGTGAAATCAACACCATCACATATTTTGTAGCATATGGCAGCAGAATTTCCTCCGGAAACAAGGGCAAACCTGACTACCTCCGGGGAAATAATTAAGACAATTCTATTCAAGCTTCCGTTATCCAGGTACATATACGAATTACAGGGGGTCAACACAACAATAGCAAAGAACTTTGATCGTTTTCTTTTCATATTCAACGAACTTGGCGAACTCCCAGACATGGTTAAGAGTCCCAGTAATGTGCAGTTCGACCTCGACTTCTTTAAGGGCGTATCAAGGGGAAAAAAGGTTGCTAATAAAGAAATAATAGAAGCCCTATTAGCAGAAAAGATAATAAGCTAAATGAGGAGGGATATGAAATACACACTTAAAAAATTTAAGAATTAAGAAATTTATGAAATTTTCCTATATTCCTATCAACTAGAAACTAGAAACTAAAAAATAAAAAAACAATTGAAAAAAATTAATCAACCAAACACGTGTTTTTTGTATATATACTTAGGTTTTTTGACAACCGACTTAAGTTTTTGACAATAGAACTTCATATCTATGTTAATCTATGGTCTATATAACAAACAACTCAAAATTTGTTAGAAAAATTATTGATAATTTTGTTTATTTCAAAATATTATTATTTTTTTTGTACCAAAAATGTATAAACTTAAAATTAACATAAAGAATACGAAATGTATCAAAATGATATTAAATAAACATGAATGATTTACAATATATACTAATTATGTATAAACATTTATGTTAAAACTAAATTAATTGATGATTAGTTAAATAAATCCAATTGAATGTTCCAAACAAAAAAAGTATTTATGTATAAATAATAAATAGTAGTTTGTATATTAAATAAACTTAAGTAAACTTTGCATTATACAATTACTTGTTTAACTACATACTAAATTAATGTAGATGAGTTCATTATAAAGGTAAAATATTGAGGAGAAAAAAATTAAATTAATTAGCATATTATTTCATTTATTTACACTTTTTCAAAATAAAACAAAACAAGCCGAATTGAAAAAATAAGAAATGTCAATTAAATGGAATGGAAACGAAATTAAAATGAAAAAAAAAAAAATAAGTATTTCTTTAAAATAGGGAAGACTTTTGAAAAAAAAAAAAAAAAACGGAATTATTATTATTTTTTTTAATTAGACAAATTTGGAAGTTTTGAGATTATATAAATATTAGATTTTTAATATTTCAATTATTAAACAAAGTTGTATATATTAGAAAAAACAAAAAAGTAAACATTTAGGTGGTAAATTTTAGATTTGTTTAGATGTAATTTAAAATAATTCTTTAAAATTTAACACAGTTTGTTTCTTTTATTTGCTTCTAATTTTTTTAGTATCAAAAATAAAATATGTACGTCATTACAATTGTTTTTCACTCAACTTATAATCAAAATGATAACCAAAAGATTTACATTTTGAAAATAAAAAGACAATCGATATAAGAAATCATTACAAAACATTCAATCAACACTAAGTACCAAAACCAATTACTACGAATTTAAATGGGTTTCACGTTAATAGTTAATAATTATTTCTTTATTTTCATTTATAGTACCAGTTTCATTATTGACAAATATGTGTATTATTTTTAGCAACAAAGATAAAAATGCTATCAAAGTGGTTAAAGAATAATTTTGATTTGATGATTGAGGAATTTCTCTATTAATTTCGAATAATTTACCAAATTGTTAAAAGAATGTTTGAATGATTTTTTTGTTTAATAATTAAATATCAACTAACTTATTGTTTAATGATGATAACTTGTTTTGATATACACATCTATATGATATATATAGAAAAATTATTGGAAATTGTAAAATTTCAACAATTTTCTAATAACACGTATTTTTTAAACATTGCTTCGCCATTTACACATATGATTTCATAATATTATAAGATTTTCTTTTCGTTTTTTCTTTTGTATCGCTATAAAATTTTTTTAAAAAAAGAAACAAAACTTAGACATAAAAACGTATTAATTATATCATTTGCATAATGCAATAAATTGGAGTTACAAAATTTAGAATTTCTTTCTTTTTTAGAATTATATTATCAGTTTGTTTATTCTGTTTCTATAGTTATATAATGCATCATTTAAAGTAAAAACAATACTACAGATGTATTATTTTAATCCGTTTGTTTTATTACTTTGAACTTGTATTTTTTTAACATAAAAAAGATTGTTCATAATTTTATTTAATATTATGTTTATTACTATAAATATATTTATATTTTATACATATAATATATGTACCGTTTTTTGTTTTTGTGTTCATTGTTATTATTAAATAGTTCATAGTATATAAAATAAATAGTTTATATTCTTAAAATTTATGTATTATATTTAAGTTATTATAAAAAATATTAATTTACAATTAATACCTATAAATAATAATTATATTATATAAAGTTATAATGTTAAAGTTATAGTTATACAAAATAATAGTATTATTAAACGTACTAAATATAAATCATGTACATCTTTACATAAAAATTATTTCAGTATACTGATATTTGTTCATTAGTTAGTTAATATGTACATACATTCGCAAATTTTTCTGAGAAATGAAAAAATTGTAACCTAAATGAGACGAACGTCCTTATAAGTTAAACTCTCTGTAGAACAAATTATTTGTTAAAATCGTTTGATAACTAACAGTTTTGATTATATTTACCAAAAAATGTTAAATCAATATAAAATAAACTGCTACAAAAAATAGCAAAACATCAAAAATTTATTAAAAATAAACTCTAAACATTGAAGGAAGAATTCAGTACACCTTTTAAAAAGAAATAAACTCATGTACAATTATGTATAGATGCTTAAAATTACAAGCACATGTACATTTGCGAATGTATATTTATGTTAATAGAGATACAACTATTAGTAATATGTATTTATGTATTGTATGCAATTAACATATGAATAATATATATTTCTTTATTAAAAAAAAAATAAATCACACTAAATATTATAATTTAAATCAAAAATTTTCTATACATAATTTGAACTTTTTAGCTTTTAGAATTTTTTACATTATATTTTTATATTTTTTTTAGTAAAAATATATTCTCTTGTCTGGTAACATGAACTACACTCACTCTTGTTACTGTTAAATAAATGGTAAGCTTTAAATGAATCTAATTTAATAAAAAAAAAAAAATAAATAAATAAAGGTAAAACGTTGTTATTTTTATAATTTTCGCTATAGCGACAGCTATTGCTAAGTTTTAGAATTATTGTTTATTTGCTTTTCAATAAATTACTTATAACTGTAACTGCTTTTTAGAGGAAGATACTGATCAGAGGCAGAGTAGGTAATACTGTTTTCATTAGCACAAATGAAAATACAAAATTAGTAAACTCAATTGGAAAGGCAACGATTGACTACGTTTTAATAACAAATAAACATTAAAACATGTAGCAGTAGGCTTTATAAATGCATGGATTATAAATGCTTAATATTAAAAAACTTTTCACAAATTTGCATAATATAAATATGAAATAGTAAAATTTAAGATCTGATTCTACATCACATGTTTTTTATGCGAATATAATTTTAAATTGCAGGGATATATTAAATTATTTCAATACTGCTTAACCATCCATTATTTATGGGGTGTATAAATTCGATTCCCAACCAAATGCGTATGTCAGTCATAAGGAGTAGTAATTAATGTTACAGATATGAGATGGGTGGGGTTGATCATATCGTTTAAAAATATAAAACTATTTATGATTATAATGATGATAAGTACCATGTAGAAGAAGTCATTAATCTACACCTATAGGTAAGCACAGCACAGCATAGCATCACATCTATTATTTTTTAGCATTTATTAGCATAACGTTCAACTGGCAGGCTGTCACGTAGGTAAATGCTTGATGTGGGTGTAAGTGTTGGCGCTACACTTGAAGTTGTGGAAGAGTTGCTAGATGATGGCGTTGCAGTTGTATGTGGATGATGATGATGCACCATAACAGCGGCACGCATTATATGCTGATTATTGTTGAGTTGCTGCTGTGTCGTTTGCTGTTGATAAAATGGCAGTTGCTGCTGTCTTTGCTGTTGTGACGATTGTAAATTATGCATGAAATATGCGTTCATATTTCCATGTTGCTGCTGCTGTTGTTGTTGCTGATGATATGGATAAGCCATTACTAATTGCATTTGGGGTAATACTTGTTGTTGCAATTGTTGGTGTTGCTGTTGCTGCTGTTGTTGTTGTAAATTAAGGTGTCCCGCTGCACGCATCATATGTAAATAATTATCATCGCCTATCGGTGCCTGCCGACTGCCATATTTTAATTCACGAGCTATACCCTGTTTATAATTTCGATGATCCTTATCAATTACATATGCAACTTCTCGTAATTGCATTATTGTTGCTTTAAATTTTCCATACGCATGTGCTGATTGCTGCTGGAAGGCCATAGCTGTCGCCACCAGTGGATTATGTTGTTGCTGAATCTGATGAAAAGCAACGGATTGATCGAGAAATGCCTCCAGCTGTGTCATATGGGACATAATCAATGTATGTATTCGTTGCAAATCTAACGCTGGATCCAGTGCTGTTATTAAATCCATTTGAAAGTAATCCATTGCCTCAGGAGAGACATTCTTACAACCGGGTGCATTTTCATCTGAACGATCACAACAGCTGTACACTCCATTAACAAACGCCGATGGATGAAAATATTGCGATCGTATGGAATTAGTCAAACATATTTTGTGCAAGAGATCAATCCATTCACGTTCTTCAACGCAATTAGTAGTTTGTACGATCAGGGAACGCTCTTTTCGTACAATCTGTATAATAAAAATATATTTTACTTATTATTACTATTGTTGTTGAAAATTTCAAATTAAATAAAAAACTACTTTTAAATATGTATGTATGAATATATGAGAACACCGCAGTTGAGGAGCTGTGATGATTTTCATAATGTTTTTAAAGTATGTTTTTCTTTTTGTTCTTTACATATCAGTTGAATTAGTTTTATTTTAAACAGTAGTGCGATTAAGTAACTTATTTTAATGATAACACAGGGCAACACTATTTTTTCTCAATCAATTTGGATACATGTGATAAACGAGTTCTAAGCCCTATTTTTATTTTAAACCGTAATATAGAAAATTAATGAAGTTGTAACATATCTTGAGAACGAATTGCTGGATTAGTTTATTAGTAGTTAGGTGGTATGTTGAAAAGGGTAGCGTGGTAACGCTTCCACTTAGAGACCAATTAGTCCATTTCGAGTCCCTTTAGTGTAATACGAAGAAGATAAAAAGAAAATAAGGAGAAGTTCATTAGATAAACATAATGGAAGTGAAACCTGGACAATGACAGAACAAATCTAATTAATTTATTAAAACATAGTTTTCTCCACAAAATATTTTCTCCACAAATTCCAAAATTTCTAACAAATTCCAATACTTAAGATTAAGTTTTCCAACAATAATGTTTTCTGAGCCTCACCGTTGCCTCTTCTTTTAATCTATTTATGAAGCATAAGAATTGAAACAAAATAGGATTACTTTATACCCTATAAAGTAATTCCTCGAATGTGCAATAAGTAATTAAAACAATGCACATGTACATATATAGAGTGGTCAAAAAACTATTCGACATAAGCGATACTAATTTAATTAAAAACAAGCGCGATTGCTATATTCGGCTCGGCCGAATCTATATATCCAACTTATATCAGCTTTTTCAAATTTTTCGTTATATGGGAGATGGGCGGTAAAGTGGGCGGACCACGCTCATTTTTTGTTTCCGAGTTTACATTGGCAATTGAACTATTTATACAAAATTTCGTTGACGTTTCACCTTATATGAGAGGTGGGCGGACCTCGCCCATTTTTAAATGATTCCTTCGGCATGTTATACACGGAATGACAAAATCAATATACACCCCATCTTTTTGATGGTGGGTATAAAAATACAATTTTCTCAGTGGTTTGAAGTTTATTAGAACATAAAGATTTCAAATCTTTAATTCAAATAAAAGATAATTTAACAAGCCATTTATATAATGACATTGAAATTTAATTTTGTCACATACCCACTAACCATAAATTCTTTACGGTAGCTACATTATTTCTCTCTTCTAGCTCGTTATATGGCTTTTGATAGACTAGGACATTCATATTACATACAAAATGATTTAGCTTGATCCCAATTGCAAAAATTTCATCATTACAGAAATTTTTTGACTTCTTGCCATATCCTTTTACAAGTTCTAATTTCAATTTTATATCCTTTTTAAGATGTGGTGGCTTCTTTATACCTCTCCTGGCTCTAAATTATATATTTCTTTAATATCTCTAATTTCTAGGATGCAAAGCGTATTCCTAAGTATTTTTCACTATCTTTAGCCATGCTCGATGTATTTAATTTATAATTTTGTTTCACTTAACGTAAAAGTTTACGTTCAACCAGCTTTTGCACACCTTAACGGCCTGCTGATTCAGATTTATTTTTATTTATATTTATTTATTAATTTTTTTATTTTTATAACATAGATAGGTATATAGGTATTCACATCAGAAATTGCAATTTTGCTAGACCCTTGCAAAGTAAGTTGTGCAAAATTTATTCTATGTGATTGTTGTTGTGTATACAGAAATCGATGCAACTTTTTTACTTTGCTAAGGTCTTGCAAAGTTGCAATTTGCTGATGTGAATACCTTTATTAATATGGATATAATGTATCTTGTAAAGAAAAAATCAAGCGTTTAATCTTGAAGTCGGTCGAAATTCATCGATTTGAAAAAGATAGATTTACATCAACTAGCTGATTATTACTAATCATTTTAATTGGTAATATTTTTATATCCACCATCAAAAAGATGGGGGGTATATTGATTTTGTCATTCCGTGTGTAACATGTCGAAGGAATCATCTAAGACCCCACAAAGTATATATTATCTGGGTCCTGGTTAGATTCTGAGTCGATCTAGCTATGTCCGTCCGTCTGTCCGTCTGTTGAAAGCAGGATAGGGCTCGAACGGGGCAACGTAGGGGGACGAAATTTGGCACAAATATTTGTCTTATATAAGGTTTGTTTGGGATTGAAAATGGACAAAATCGGTTGATAAACAAACAAGTTATGGGCTAAAAACTAGAAACACAGGGTGTCCGTTTCATACTTTTCTGCTGAAATTTCTTCAACAAAAGCATGTACGACAACGAAATTTTGTATGTATAGTTCGGGGATCGATATAAACTGAGAAACCAAAAATGGGCGTGGTCCGCCCACTTTACCGCCCACCTCCCATATAAGGTGAAAATCAACGAAATTGTGTTCAAATAGTTCAAGGACCAATGTAAACTCGGAAACAAAAAATGGGCGTGGTCCGCCCATTTACTGCCCACTTTACCGCCCCCTACCATATAACGTAAAATTTGAAAAAGTTGATGGTGGGTATATAGATTCGGCCGGGCCGAATATAATTCGCGCTTGTTCTTATTGGAAACTTGAGAAAACTTTGCTTTTTGATAGTTTAAAGAGCTGAGAAAATGATGTACAAAAATATATACATACATATTGTTAGAAAATAAGTCTTGATATTTTATATTTTAATATAAAAACTTAATTTATTTTCAGGTTGAATATTTTCTTCGAACTGACAATATTTTCTTTTCAAATTGAAACATACAAGAAAATTACTATGGAGTGATTCCATGTCAAAACGGACAGCAATCGGATTTGACATCTCCGATTTCAACGAAATTTATTACAAGCATGACCATTGGAAGTATTTCCGAAAACATGAAATTTCAGACACATGTTTCTTTTCGGTCCAGAAATATGACGGTTTAAAAAACGAAAAAATGTTAAAAATTTTACAAATGAATACTTATTTAACTTCTAATAACTTCTAATAACTTTTTAAATATACATGATAGATTTCTATTTTTTCTGCATATTAAAGACAAAGATATTGCCTTCATAACGATATAAAAAAAGTTGTTTACTTTAAAAGTTCAAAGGTCAAAGTTGAAGATAAAAAAATTCAAACTATTATATCTCAAAAAGCGGTATTTTTAAAATGCTTAAAAAATTATATATTATTGACATAATTTTTCTCCACATGGATATTAAATTTTTAAGTTGGAGCCTTATTTAGTTTAGGAGTTATGGACAAAAATATAATTCAATTATTAATAACTCCTAAGCTATAGAAAATAAAGAGTTAATTTTAGTGTTATTTTAAAAACAAAGACATTACCTTAAAAAATATATATAGTGAGTTACTTTAAATCGAAAGTTCAAAGGTCAAAATAAAACTTACAAGAAATAAACCATTATATTTCCGAAAACGATATTTTTAAAATGCTAAAAAATTATATAATATTAATACAACTCTTTTTCATGCTTGTGCAAAATTTCATGTTGGACACTCATTTAGTTCAGAAGTTATGTAACAAAATATAAACTGAAGACAAATTTTGTATATAAAATTTTTTTATTTTTTTTTTTAATATGTGTTCACAGAAAATAATTTTTGTAAATATTTTAAATTTTACATACAAAAGATATGCCTTTTAACGTATATCGCTTCATAATTCCTAAACCAAAAGAGGCTCCAACTTGAAATTTGACACAAATATAGAGTAGATTATTAATATATGTAATTTTTAAGGATTTTAAAATACCGTTTTTTGAGATATTAAGCATTAATCTTTATATTATCGATTTTGACCTTTGTACTTTCGAAGTATATTAATATTTTACTTGCCGTTTTAAAGTCAATGTGTTTTTCTATTAAATGAAATAAAAATACAAATTGTACAATGTATATTTTAGAAGTTATGAGCAATAAAGTGTGATTACTTTTGGAAAAAATTCAACCATTTTTTGATTTTTGAAACGTCATATTTTTGGACCGGGAGGATTCTTTACTCAGAAAAATTGTTATTTGAGCAACATTTGCAATACTTAATACCTGCAGCGAATTTCATTGAAATCGGAGATATCAAATCCGAAAATGTCTGTTTTTTATCCGTTTTGATATGGAATCACTCTATGATAAAGAATTTATATTGAAAGCAAAGTATAATTCATTTAAAGTTTTTCTAACACATATGTATGTTGGCAGTTCGATAGATATTTAGTTTTCAGAATTTTTAGCCAATGATGCAAAAAAACTATTGGCTAATGGTAGAATGATGTTATCATTTGCGTTTTGACATAACGTTTTTATAGAAGAACGACTCACGTTTTGCGATCGCGATTTAACAACTTCCAGCAACATTTTGTGATAATTATCACAAATTATCAGGTACGCGAACACAGTTATTAACACTAGTAACGCAAATGTCGAGTTTTAGCACGACTTCCGCGATGTTCGCGATTTATAATATCTAAAAAATGAGATAAATTGTCTTTCTAAAAATACGAATATCTTCCCAAGTACATATGTTAAAACATTTGAGATCTACAGTTAAAGGTAAATTCCCTTTAAAATGATACCTGAAACATGTTTTTAAGTTTAATTTAAATTGTCGATATTTCGCAGTCGTTTATCTCAAATAATGGTGTTTTTAAATTCGTGAAAAAAATGCACAATTTTTATTTTATTTCATTAAATTTTAATATATCGTCATTTAAAATGCAAAAGGCCGTAACCACAATTTTAAATTTTTTGCTTTAAAATTGAGCAATTAAATAAAATGTGTTAATCGTTAATCGTAAATGGAAGAAATTTTACGACTGTTTCGTTTGTGATGTTGATGTTTCGGCCTTTTGGCTTTTGTGATTATTCATGTCATTTTTGAAGTTATGTATATGAAATTTTTTGTGAAGATGTAGTTTGGGTTAATGCATTATAATACAGTAAAAAATCAACTTCTGATTTTAGGTGACGATATATTAATTACTTCATCTTATTCTAAGGTTATCTGTATTTATTATATTTCAGTATGAAAAAATGGAATATAATATTAAATATTATATTCTGTTAATACACTTTGGCCTTTAAGGCTTATTGTATTACAAATAAATAAAAGAAAAAAACAAGCGAGAATGTTATATTTGGCTTGGCCGAATCTATATACCAACCATCAAATTTTTCAAATTCTACGTTATATGGGAGGTGGGCGGACCACGCCCATTTTTTGTTTCCGAGTTCATATCGACCATTGAACTATCTGTACAAAATTTCGTTATCGTACATGCTTTTGTTTAAGAGATATCAGCAGAAAAGTATGAAATGAAGCTACAACGGACACCCTGTGTTTCTAGTATTTAGCCCATAACTTTTTTGTTTATTAACCGATTTTGCCCATTTTCAATACCAAACAAACCTTATGTAATATAAATATTTGTGCCAAATTTCCCTCTAGGTTGTCCCGTTCGAGCCCTATTCTGCTTTCAACAGACAGAGGGACGGACATAGCTAGATTAACTCAGAATCTAACCAGGACCAAGAAAATATATACTTTATGGGGTCTTAAATGATTTTGTCGACATAATACACACGGAATGACAATATACCCCCATCTTTTTGATGATGGATATAAAAATAAAGTATATCTAAATATATATTGTATGTATGTATTTTAAAGAAACTCGTACTTAAGTAGCTAATTAAGTCTAGGCCCCCTCACAATAGTTATTAAAAAAACATTTGAAAAGGGAAATTATGTAATAAATCTAAAAAAAAAGCTATGACAACAATCTTAAAAAACATATTTAAAACAAATTTGAGCTACCTATGTATGTATAACACATTAAAATATATTATGTGATGATTGTACATTTAGCTCAACATAAAAAACATAGTCTTAAATATACTTATGTATAAACAGAATTGGAATTTGTACTAAGTAAACACCAACGACTAAAATGCAAGACAGCGTGTGAATTTATACTACAAACTTAAAAAAATATATACATAGCAAAAATATTCATTTTATATGTAAACGATGAAAAGAAATAAAACAAAATTAAACATAATTATGAAAAGGAAAAGTCTTTGGCTGGGAGATTATAGTCAAAGATTTAGTCTGTGTACTATTTTTCTTTTAACATGATTTCACTTTATTCCAAAACAATACTTAATTTCCATAGTCTTTATTCAGCTGGTGGTTGTATATAAGATTAACGTAAATTGCAAAAGAAACACAATCAACTTATTTTAAATTCAAACATTTTTATAGTAGTTAATTGTTCTAGACAAAAAATATAAAATGTATACTATATATTTTTATGTACTATATATTTTTATTTTAATAAAATTTTGATTTGTGTTCGTATATAAAAATATAGTTATAAAACATAAATTGTACCTAGCTATTAAGTTCCTGAATTCATAAAAAATACTTTGCACAAAAAAGAGCTCGAATACTACACAGTAGGATATAAGGTAAATTAAAATACCGTATATTAATGGAAAAAGTATTATATACTAATGCATAAAAATGGTCTGACAAAATATATTTTCATGTGTTCTTAAAACAATGTTAATGATTAAAATGTTTTCTATAACCGTAGAAAGTGGCATTCTGGGACTCGCAATACTTTAGGAGTTATTACAACAAATGTCATAATAAATACGAAATATTTATTGCAATTTGTATTGTTTTGTTTGTAATAAAATAGAAAAATCGCTAATTTCTTCCAAAAATTCGGCAAGAATATTAATATTGACGCTGGTAATGCAAATGCTGAGTTTAAGTTTGATATCGGAAGAGGTGAGAAAATCAGCTGGTTGGTTTTAAATGGTATGACTCTATAGGAATTTTATTTATTATTAACAATAATATCGGGAAGTACTTTCTTGACGCTGTTTAAAAGCATATAAATGAAATAGAATTTGAAAATGTATAGATATTTGTATTTTGAGAAGTTAAAGTTGTAGTCAAATAAATTTTATTTTCTTTATTACTCATTTTCATAATTTTTTTTTCGTACTTTATTTTTATTATAATTGTACTGTTTTTATTATGCTTTTGGTGATAAAAATACATTTTAAATTCAGATTTAATAAAAAGTTCGGTGTTCGGTAAAGTTCGGCCAAAAACCGAACGTTCGGTGGGACACTAAAATTAGCTCTGGAAAAATAATAAAGGTATTCACCTCAGAAGTTTGCAACTTAGCAAGACCCTTGCAAAGTAGAAAATTTGTACCGATTTCTATAAACACAACAACAACCACATAGAATAAATTTTGCAATTTCTGAGGTGAATGCCTTTAATATATAAATCTATTTACGATGTGTGTCCTCATAAACAAAGCAAATCTTGCAAATTTAATTTATTCTACGACAATTTTACAAAGTTCTAGTACATGGATGTATACATATATGGGCCGTTATCAAAAATTTTAAAGTTGGCTGAAACTGACTTAAATCCTTAATAAGTTTTAACGTAATGATAATTTAAACAAATTAGTTTCAGATCTGAATTCATAAGACTTGAAACTAATAGAGTGCAATATTTTAGCACCATAAGTTTCTTTTTATAATCATGATTGTTGTTCAAAATTTAAGAATATAGAAAAACGACTAAAAATTACTTAAGTTTTTCCCATTCTTCTACAATTTTTGTTCGTGCGTTTATACTTTTTGATCTTGTTCTATTATAAATAAACTAATCGGACTTTGCAGATAAATTCTGCACCATCACATTTTCTTATGGAATTGCTTGGATTACTGCGTGAACTTAGTTTTTTGTTATTTTACATAACAAAATCGGAGGAGCATTAAAAATAAATTTAATACAAGAATTTTATGGACTTTTTGAAAATTATTAAAAAATTGTACTTTTTGTTTTTATATTTTTATATAGAAAATTGCAATTTAAACAAATATTGGATATATAGATAAAAGAGCGGGGATAAATATAATTGATCGGGATCATAAATTTAAGTCAAATGTCGTTGTTAATTTAAAACGGGACACTTTTGTCAAAACACATTTCGCTAAGGCACATCGTGTGGACAGCATGAAATTAACTATAATTGACATAATTAGTAGGTGTTTGTTATGCTTAATAAAAATGCGGAGGCGCATCAAAAAATTTCGAAAGATAAACATTTTATGGACCAAAAAATATTTACTTTTGTTAAAAAGGGATTACAATATGAAATATCATTTGTTTGTAATAAACTCTAACAAAATATATTTTCATTCAATGTATGGAGAAATAACTTAGATTCGATTCCCATTTTTCGCAAAATTTTAAAAATCGCAATTTTTGTTATAAAGAAAATTTTTTTAAATTTTACTATGAAATCCTAAAATATGCTGCACTAATACCATCAAACATTGAAAATATCATAAATTTTATTTGAATAACCTCAATAGGTTTTGATATTACGTGTAATTTTGACCAGAATTATACATAAACTCCTAGTTTGTAAAAATGTTTATATGTTCAACTTAAAACCGCCATAACTTTCGCGCCCCTCACAGGAATTTATTAACGCGAACTGATTGCATTCGAGTATGTATACAAAAGGATTTTCATGTGTCATCGAAAAAAAGTATGGGCTAAAATCGTCATCGAAATGAAGGGCTAAAATCTAAAATTTTTTGATAATGGCCCATATGCATAAACTAGAATGTCGAATTTCACGAAGATCGGTTGATAGTTTACCTAAACTTTCGTACAAGACAACTTCCCAATCAATTTTAAAGTGCATAAATCTTATATAGATATTGCAATCTTATACAATTATGTATTTTTAATACTCAAAAGTGTATTCCAAAAAATATGGGTATAATTGACCGTTGCTTCCATATTAAAAGTACTGAAAAATACTTTAAAGTGCAATAATATCAATATGATATTAAACATGCCACTTCTTAACTTAATTTAGGCCAAAAATGACCACAAGATCTATAATATTATCAAAAATCACTTTGAACCAAACAAATTGATGTGGTTACACTTGGCCGACCTTAACTTTTTCATACTTGTTTTTGCTTCCTATTTTTTTTTCCCAATCTACATCTTTTTATGTATTTGATTTTTTGTTCGTTTAATTTTTACTTTTATTCTTGTTATAAAAACCAAATTTTCAAACGAATCATACGTATTCGTCTAGAAAAATTGACATTCGTTTTACAAAAACGGAAATGAAAATTCGTTCGTCATTTAGACGAATCGAATTTAATATTTGTTTTATAAAAACTGGATGTTAGTTTAAAAATGTTTACTTTTTCTCGTGAAAACGAAAATTTTTCGTAAAGAATGACAACGTTATAACTGTAGTGCAAAATTTCTCACAAAAATTACGCACTTAGAAATTGCAACTTGGCAAGAACCTTGCAAAGTAGAAAAGTTGCATCGATTTCTGTAAACACAACAACAACCACATAGAATAAATTTTGCACAACTTACTTTGCAAAGGTCTAGCAAAGATGCAATTTCTGAGGTGAATACCTTTATGTTTGAAAAAAAAAAAAATGCTTCGTTCATTTTACAGATTCATTCAATTGAATCGATTTGTTCGTGAACGAAACAACTCTAGTTTTTAAGAATAATATTATCGGGTATATATATGTATATATAAAAATAACTTACCTTAAAACAATTTTGCATTTTAAAACTTTTTTCGTTTAATTGTTCGACGCGTTCAATTTCAGCCAGTGGTATATCACAGATAGGGTGTTTGCCTTTTGATTTGGCGTAACTTAAAGATTGGGTGGTTAAACGAAAGTAGCGTTGCTTAAAAGGACGTCGTCCAAAACGTTTTCGACATTGAGGATACTTTGTCATCATGCTAAATATTTAAAAATGTAGTATATAGAAAAAAAAGTAAATTATTTATTAAAAAAAATAAATGAAAAATCAATTGAATTTTATAAAAAAAAAACTAATGATTTTTAAAAAAGCTCTTAAAATTATAAAAATTTATATTGTTACTACATATAACTTTTATTCCTTACCCATCTCTTTGATTTTTTTTTTTCGTATTTAAAAATTTTGATGTTACACATTTGTATGATTGTTTTGTTATGTAAATATAGGTAATTAAAGCAGTTTGATTAATTCGCATTAACAGGAGAAAGGGTGATTTAATATGGTTCACAGGTAAGTGGATGTTGAGAGTGAGAGTTTGTGTTTTTTTTTTTTTTAGTGTTTTAAGAATGTGTGCATGAGGAAAGAGGAAACAAAAATAGACTCGTTAATAACAACTTTGCACCGAAAATAATAATATATGTATAATTAATAATTTAAAAAATATATAATAAATAAAATAAATATGATTGATTATTGCAGTTATAAAATAGTTTTAAAAAGATACTAAACTTACCCTTCTTTAAGTAATACTGGCTCTAAATTATTTTCTCCAACTGGAAATAAACTACTTGTTTCATGTTCTGGACTGACCTCGTCTGCACAGGGCGTAGAAATACTTTCCAGGAATGTTTTCACGGCCTCAACATGCTTTTCTGTGCAGAATTTTTTATACAACTGACCGGTGTACTCTTCTTTACAGGGCTGCTGTGAAGAACGCGAACTAACCAAGTTGCCCAAAGATTGTATTGTTTTTGAAATCAGTGTCAATGTGCGATTTGTTTGGCAGTCCTAAATAAAAAATAAAAAAAATTTTTTTGTTATAACGATTCATTTAAGTTCTACAAGTAGAAACTTACCAAAGGTTCCGTGGTTAAGTCAAATAGTTTGGGCCCTAAAATGGCAGGTGCGAAAAATCGCAAAAATATAAAACCCGACACTACAGAATAACGTACTTCTCGATTGTGGGGAAAATGCCGTCCGGCACATTCACGCAAATCGTGAAATATTTGGCACAATACCTTGGGACAACGAACCGCACTTTTTGTTATAGCCTCAAATACCCGCTCGACATAGTCTTGCAGATGGTGTAGATTTGTGTCGACTGCTGAGCGATCTTTTACTTTGGACGGATCAATTTCACATGGTTTTTTCTCAGCGAGTATTTGCGCCAGAACGGGCCGTAACGTTTGATGTAAATAATGAAGACCCGACAGACGCATCGCCTCGTCCATCATTTTTGACACTAAAGTGTTGCCACGAAATATTGTTGTGGGATCGGTTAAGTTTGAGATCTCGTGGTCGGCCAAAGCTTTGATGATGGGTGCAATACGACCGGTGTGTGTAAACAGTCGAACCAGTGGCTGTGAAACGTCTGTCTTGCACGATACTAATTCACCAAGTATAAAAACAGACGACAGCGTAATGGGTCGTTGTTCTACCGACTCCAGCAGCAGATTCATAAGGTCATCATAAGTGGCAAGCGGAAATACATGGTCGGCGGTATAAAGGATTTTGAGACGTAATGAACCAATGGTACTATCTCCACTCAGCCTCGTTCCAGGTGGCGTAGCACATGAACGCGTATTCGTATTTACAGATCGTGTCGTTGAACTCAACGATCTGGGTTGCAGATAATACCAGGCAGACGGTTGGACAGCTGATTGCTGCTGCTTGTTGCGCATGGGTAATTTTACTTCCCCCAGGAATACTTTGTCCGACATGCCCGATGCATCGTGCCACAAAGTAACTGTTATCTCGCAAAGATCTGCCCCTCCTACGGGATAAATTGTGTATGCCTTATTCGAATTTAATGTACCACCTCCACTGCTAGAATCGTATTGACTGTGCGATGATTTTGCCGAAGCCGATGACTCGGCATCAATGCAAAGATCAAAACTCATTACTTCATCAAATTCGGGGTTCACAGTTTTCTTTCGCAACTTTGTTCGTTTAGAAATCTGACGCTTATTCGAGTACAATGCAGTACACACAACATATGGATCACAGGTTCCATTCTTCTTTGCCAGATCGATACATTCAGGTACACGTATTGTGACACGTGAGTGCTTTCCACTGGCTGATGATGATAAAGATGTATTCTTCCAATTCGTCCCCTGTTCAGTATTCTGATGTTGATTGTTTCCGAATAAACCACCACTACTACTACTACTTCCCACACTGGTGGCCCTAATACTGCTCTTTTGGGCGTTACTTCGTTGTATATTGCTCAGTTCGCTATTCTCCTTATAATCATTTTGTAATGCCTGATGCTGTACCAGCTCCTCAATCATTTCACTATTATTTCGTTCATAGTCCCCAGGTCGCAAGAGATTTATTCGCTGTTCATGTATTTGAGATGATGGCGTTTCCTCGAATTGTACTTCAATGTGAGCCATACCTTGTACTTCAGAGTCCGAATCAACCTGTCTCAACGAGAACCAGTGATCTTTGTGATTGTACATGTGTAACTCTTCTCTTTTTATCGCTATCTTTCCAATAGGTTTATCCTGTTTCATATGTCGATCTCGATCCCAAACATACACAGACAGGTAGCGAAATCGTCGTGGTATTTTAAATTGATACTCCTCACCGAAAAATGGTGACAGTGTACGTTCTATGGTGGGCGTTCGACAAATTTCCTCCTGATCCAGCGCGATTGTACAATAAACATCGCGGGTACCTTGTGTGCTACAACTTGTATTGGCCGCATTGCGACTACAAAGATTTTTTGCTTCTCCTAAAAAATATAACAAAAGATAATGTCCAATGAAAATCATGTATTATCTTAATGCAATTAATTTAAATAATCAGTCATATTCTTTTAAACTAAAAAGAAGTGAAAGTTAAATATATGAAAATATAGCTTAACTTAAAGATTTTTATTTAATGCTTTTTTTACTCTTTTCTAATTTAGAGAATGTATTGTATATAAAATTGAATATATAAAATAAAATATAATTAAATCATTTTAATAAGTTTGTAAGATATTTATGAATAACTTTGTTCTTTAAAAAGTCTAGAATAAAATCGTCCTTGTATGTCTTTATAGTAAATAGTATACATGTTTGCATGTGCATATATGAGTTTACATTCAAACGTTTCTATAAAAGAGTAAATAGACGCTTCATTACCACATAATTACATAAAGTGAAACCTATTAATACTGGAATAAATTAAAAGCAAATAAGGTGGCGAAATAAAGTAAAAAAAAAAAAACAAATATGTCTAATTATATTAATTTGCTTAAATAATGATGATTTTTAATAGGCAGGAAAATGTAAACTGACATTCAATACTTTACGTGTCACACACCATTTTACATTGTAAAATTGTATGTAATAAACATATTTATTTATTTCTTTTTATTTTAAGAAAACCAAAATAAAACTAAATGAAATTACAACGTGACTTCCTGTAAATTATACTATTTGTATAAAATTGGCAAAATGAAACTGAAAAGAATACGAGTACTATAAAGAGTTTATAAAATTGGGGCGAGGTCATTGGAATGGAATTAAACACTGACAATGATTCAGTACAAATAGATTATGTATATACAATATAATATCACAATTTTTTTTAATATATTGACCGACCGACAGACATTTCATTTAATTTCAATACAGGAAATCAATATTATATACACATCTGCTCAAAATAATAGATACACCTTGTAGGATTAAAATTTGTTAAAAAGAACATTTACTTTAGTCCAAATGTGAAGGCGAAAAAAAAAGGGAGAGACATTATATTTTCTGTCGAAATGAAAACTCATTTGTTTGGAAATAACTTCCGAAGAAGTGTCCGCCAACCTGTGGGGAAAAAATTCCACGTTATATTCACTAATGTGACTGTTTCAGAGTGAGGTGAAAATATAAAGGATTGGGAATGCTTCTAATTGAATTCAAATGATCCTATTTATCATATTGATAAATACATATAAATGTATATGGGTACTATAATATATTGGGATATTGCACAAAATCTTTACGGACCTATGCCATCGAAAATTTAAGCTGAAATAGCCTTCAGAGAATTGAAGGTTATTTGCTTATAGCATAATCCCTCTATTCGATTTTGGGTTTTTTATGAGGTACAGTATGTCAAGAAAATGTTTTTACATTAAAAGAAAACATGAATTTGTCGAAGTTTGGCTTTAAAAAACTATATAATTTTTTACTAATGTAAAAAGTTTAAATACGAATTTGTTAATTGCTATATTTATTATTATATAACTCAAAGAAACTTAATATTTAATGATTTAAACTACTAGAAATGGAGCAAAAACTAAACAAACACAAAAATCTTAGTGTCAAGAAATTATTTTTACATTTATAAAACTGCTTAAGAAAATCAAAAATTTTCGGAATTTTTAATTTAAAATGGTAACAGCTGGTATATATAACTGCTTGTGGAACCTTTTTCATCAAATAAAATTATTAATGAATGTCACAGTCAATTGGAATTTTGTATATTCCAACATTAGTGCGTTTTTTTAGTTCATTATGGTCCTGTAATACCTTTTTGTCACTTTGCTCTCCAAATAAGGAGAAAAAATGATGTGGGATGAAAGTTTGGACCTTATGCTGGTATATTTAAAGCGTTTTGTAAATAAATTTTGCTGCATTATCATTATCTGCTCATATATGCTTGGAGTCATGACTTGAATTTTAGTTTTCATCCTTCATAAACTCATATTTATTAATACTTTTTATTAAATGAGCTTTAAAAGTCTAGAAATGTTACTGCACACCTGTTTTATTTCATAATAAAACCGATTTTCCAACTATTTTGAATAAAATTTATATGTATTTAACAATATCTTTTAAATACGAAAGTATGAATATTTATTATTTAATTTTTTAAATGCTTTGTAAAGGATTTTGAAGGTTTTCGGCGTATTCTGACCGTATTAAATTGTATTATATTTAGTATAAACATTCCTGTACAACATACAATTCGTTCCATAACTTTTTAAGCTTATCAACTTAAATAATTGGGAATGATTATAATTGTTGAATACTTTGTCCCCATAGTAGTTTTCCATCTGTAATTGTAATCCACCTGTGTTTTTTTTTTTTCATTGTTTCTTGGAAGATAAAATTGATATACCCTTTCCACAGCACTTTATTATAATCCCTAGTGGATATATTCAAATTTTTCTTAATTTTTCTAGGTTTAACTCTGCCAAATATTTGAAGAAGATGGATATTAAGAGATATCAACTACAATATTACGGGAATTTTGGATCGATTTAATATTCTATTAAGTATATATCTTAATAAGGAATAAATTTTTACAATATCTTTAATAATTTTCCCGAATTGGAGGTTATAAAAAACCCCAAATGGGTTTATGATCTGGAGTTTTTTCTCTTGACTTAAAATATAATTTATGGATTACTCGTAATATATATCATGGATTTGAACACATATTCTTGTACTATGTGATTATAATTATCACACTGACAATTTATTGGCAATAATACATCCCAAAGTTCAAAAATTGTTTCATATAGCAAAAAAAAGCCAAATGTAAAAACATTTTCTTGACAGATAGATTAAAGGGTATGTGTAGATTTTGTTGTTGTATTTTCGTAATTACATTCATAATATTTTTTTTTTTTGGTAAAACCCGTTAAAGAAATATACCTAAAACAAAATGTAACAAAAAAAATTTGCAATGTTATAAACATTTGCAAATATTGTAAAATAAAGTTGAAATAATAATTTTTTCTTTAATGTAAAAACATTTTCATGACATACTGTATATTACAAGTTTCAATCGTTTGTTTTTAATGTAAAGCATTTTGTAGAAAACGAAGATATTTTCCTAAGCCCCTACTTGCAATTTCAAGCAACTACTTTCCATTTTTCTCTTGTATTGAACAATTTTTCTCTCCTATTTGCTATTTCTTTATAATATTTTCAACATAAATGCCACTGTCCTTATTCTTTTATGTAACAATAATCAAAAAAGTACAATAGAATTCGACTTAATATAAAAAAAATTAGAAATAAATTAACTGTATCTATTATTATGAGCAAAATTAATTTTTATTCATATACTTGCCATATTTTTCATTAAAGTGGCATTGCCAGATCAAATTGTTTACTAAAAGAAAAAAATCTAAGTATTTTGTGAAGAATTTTCCAAAGTTATCGTCACTTTAATATCATCCCACTAGGTGTATCTATTACTTTGCGCGGGTGTGTACATATCAAAAATTCGTTTATATAGCAAAGCTAATTTAAGACGTTAAAACAATTTTTAAATACATTTTGATCAATTGCTCTATTTGTTGTTTAATAAGTCGGCTACATATTTAAATAAAAAAAATAGGAAATATACAAATACTATTTTTGAATATTATATATATGTATATATTTATGTATGTATGTATGTATGTATGTATGTATGTATGTATGTATGTATGTATGTATGTATGTATGTATGTATGTATGTATGTATGTATGTATGTATGTATGTATGTATGTATGTATGTATGTACGTTAGGGCTATAATATTTTCCCTTTTTTGCAAATATCAAAATGGCCCTAGCATAGTCAAATAGGCCATCGAAAAAGTTCACCCACAAAACGCGGTAAAGTTTGGAAATCAATAATTCCAATGCAACAGCGAAGAATCATATGCACACAACGTGGTACTAAAGAGTACAGAACATTTATCCATTATGCAAAACAATGTCCACGTTAAATTTGAGTTTTATGTATTTTACTAATTAAAAACAACATTTTTCACTTCACTATTTTACTTTATTAATAAAATTTATAAAATTTTTTATTTAAAATATATGGGCAATTATCAAAATTTTTTGATTTTAGCCCTTCAAAAAAATATTAATTTTTTTTGATGGCACATTAAAATCCTTTTGTATACATATAAAGTGGCTCGAATGCATGTAGAATCAGTTCGCGTTAATCATTTCATGTGAGGGGCGCGAAAGTTATGGTGGTTTAAAGTACAACATATAAAAATTTTTACAAACTAGAAGTTTATGTACAATTCTGGTCAAAATAACACATAATATCAAAACCTATTGAGGTTATTCAAATAAAATTTATGATATTTTCAATGTTTGATGGTATTAGTGCAGCTTATTTTAGGGTTTCCTAGTAAAATTTAAAAAATTCCCTTTTCAATAAAAATCGCGATTTTTAAAAATTGTGTGAAAAATTTGGATCGAATCTAAGTTATTTCTCCATATATTGATTGAAAATATATTTTGTTAGAGTTTATTACATAGAAATGATTTTTAATATTGTGTCCCTTTTTTAACACAAGTAAATATTTTTTTGGTCCATAAAATGTTTATCTCTCAAAATTTTTTGATGCGCCTCCGAATTTTCATTAAGCATAAGAAACACCTTTTAAATTATTTCAATTATAGTCAATTTCATGCTGTCCACATGATGTGCCTTAGCGAAATGTGTTTTGACAAAAGTGTTCCGTTTTCAATTATCAACGACATTTCACTTAAATTTATGATCCCAATCAATTATATTTATCGCCACTCGTATATCTATATATCCAATATTTGTTTAAATTGCAATTTTCTGTATAAAAATACACACAAAAAAGTGCAATTTTTGCATAATTTTCAAAAAGTCCATAAAATTTTTGTATTAAATTTATTTTCAATGCTCCTCCGATTTTTTTATGTAAAATGACAAAAAACTAAGTTCACGCAGTAATCCAAGCAATTCCATATGAAAATGTGAATGTGCCTCGCGAAAAACTGACTTTTTGAAAAATTTTCGGTCTTGTTTTCCAAACTTTGAGACTATCTACTACGTTTACTATTTCGGGCACATCAACGGGACATAGCGCAAAATACGTACAATTACAACAAGTATCAATCCTTATCCCAAATTTTGAATTCGGTTGAGGGGCGCACAGACCGCGCCCAAAAAACTGAAAAATTTAAAAAACCAAAAAATTTCGTCATCATAAGTTTACTACCCTGTATTTAGTTGTTGAAAGTCTGTACAACAACAAAGATGGTGCAGAATTTATGTACAAAGTCCGATTAGTTTACTTATGATAGAGTAAGATGAAAAAGTATCAACGCGCGTACAAAAATTGTAGAAGAATGGTAAAAACTTAAGTAGTTTTTATCAGTTTTTCTATATTCTTGAACTTTGAACAACAATCATGGTTAGAAAAAGAAACCTATTGTGCTAAAAATTTTGCACTGTATTAGTTTCAAGTCTTGTGAGTTCAGATCTGTAACCAGTTTGTTTAAAATATCATTGCCAAAAAAGTTATTAAGGATTTATGTCAGTTTCAGCCAGGTTAAAAATTTTTTGATAATTGCCCATATGTGCTTTTTTTGGGGGAAAATTTAAAAAAACGTTTTTGTGTGTGAGGTTTTTATTCCAAATCGCGTGGTGCTAGGGCCAAAATTTGGTTATATCCCTAATGTACATACAAACATGCATTCACTCGTATGTAATAGAATATCATCAGACCGGAAATCGGTTTAAAAGCACGTACACAAGGTGCGTATTTATCAGCACCGCAAAAACAGAGCAACAGTTAAACACAGAAAATAAACAAAATCTTCATCATCTGCATTAATATCATCACAAACACAATTTAATGGCATCAACACCAGCGGTAAATATACCATCAACATACTAAAAAAAAGTTTTTTTGCAGGAATATTCGTACGTTAACAGACAGTAGGGAATACGAGAAGTTTTAGTTGAAAAACCAGATCCAGAATCAATAAACAAGTTTTCCCTTTTTTTTTTTTTTTTTGTCGTTCTTTCTTTCATTTTAAAACTTCGAAACTAAAATGTGAGGATGGATTGAAGTTTTGAACAATGATTGTTGTAATATTATTAACACACACATGAACATATAAATCACCATTTTATATTTTATTACGTTACAAATATACTCAACAGTGAGTATCAGAATGTATATATTTATTGACTGGTTCTTTAGTTAATAGCTACGATTGTTAGAATCAATAACCTCTTATTCAATGTTCATAATGATTCCAGGAGAGATAAAAAACAGATGTATCATAAAATTTTTCCTTCTTTTTTTCAACACGTGTTGTAAATAAAGACCCCAAAAGATGTCAATAAACGGAAGGAAGCACTAATAAAAAAAAGTGGGTAAATCTCAACAACAACATTAAAGACATAATTTTAAAACAACGCAGAATGAGATATTCATAAGAAAAAGTTAAAAACCGAGATTGTAGTACACTAAAGATGCTGCATAAAATTGTATGTTGAATAAGGCAGAAGTTACATAAATACACTTCCTTTACTCAGAAAAAATAAATAAAATACAAATACATAAACGCAACGTGTTTCATATCCATAAGGTTGGTGGTTATATGTTTTCATATCGTCACCGAAAATGCAAAACAACGTAACATCAAAATTTTCAAATTTGTGTTTTTGATGAAATATGGTTCATTTTTCCAAAATACGTGTGATCAAAAATTTTTACACTTGTAGCTCCAAAAATGACGATAATATTAACGAAACCAATAATTTTCTTAAGTCAAAACAACGTAACATCACATTTGTTAAAAAAATAAAAAAAAAAATTTTTTTTTAATTAAAATTTTTGTAAAATTTTTATTGATGTTACGTTTTTTTGGCTTCACAAAATTTAAATCTTGAAAAACGTAAACCACATAACTTTTAAAAATTAAATTATTCATCTTCAATATATTAAGCAATATTTAAGGATGTAATAACCCAAAAATCATGTTTGTAACACAATTTGTTTAGATTTTGTAAAGTTTTTTGTGCCTCCTGTAAAGTTGTGAAAAGTGATGTTACGTTGTTTTGCATTTTCGGTGACGATATTCAATCAAATCAAAATTTTTTGTTAAATTTTTAAATTTTAACATTAAATTGATTTATTTGTTCTAATAAATGTAAAAATACATAGGTACATACAATATTACAATATTGCATATAACGAGTTTGTGTTATTTCGCAAATTACTATTTTTTTAATTAACCGAAAAATACATATCATCTAAAATGTTAATTTTTTCTATTAATTTATTCAAATGAACTTAGTTCTTTTGGGTTTACCAATTTTGTTGTTAAATACATATAATTCTAATTCTATAAAAATTGAACAAATTCACACAAGGGAACGCATTTTTGGAATATTTTTTAACAAAACGTTCTTTTTCGAAATCTCTTTAACAAAGCGTACTTTATTACAATTAAAAATTCTTGGATCTCATACATCTTTAATTACTTTTTATAGTTAGATACATCTTATGATTAGTAAGCAGATTCTTATTATTTTTGCGTTCATGGTGTTTTATAAGTGAATGAACATAATAATTCTCAATTTCCCAACAATCTTAAATGAACAAAAAGTATGTTTGTTCCACGGCTATTCATATATAAATTTTTTTTAATAAAGGTTTTCACCTCAAAATTTTGCAAGCCTTGCAATTTTGCACTGTTTTAACTTAACGTGAGCAACTAATTATAAAAAATTACATATAGTTAGCAAAAAAAAAAAAAAAAGTAAAAACATTTGTTTATATATATATATATATATATATATATATATATATATATATATATACAGATTGTTATAAATTATATAAATAAAAAATATATTTAAAATGAATTATCACTTTTTTCAGTGTATATATATATTCCATTCCATGAGAGATTTATAAAAAATGCCAATTTTTTGACACATGCAGTTTAAATCATTAAAATCCGTTAACCACTTTTAGAGATATTGATGTGTAAAGTTACCACTTTTCCGATCTTTTTGATTTTTCTGAAAATTAAAATCGCGAATACATTCGCAAATTTTTTAAAATTTAAAAAAATAAAAATGAAGATATTTAAATGGCTCCATAGGGTATACGTATGCCAAATATTAGCAAAATTAAAAGACATAAAAAATATTTTTGGGCGTTCTCTCATGGAATGGACTATATATATATATATATATATATATATATATATATATATATATATATATATATATACATATATATATATATACAGTATCGGTCACCTAATTAGCCCACCCAACTATATTTTTTTTTTGGACTTAATTTTCTTTTTCTAGAAAAAAGTTTTTAATTGTTTTATTAATTCAATATATTGACTATTATATACTTAATGCATTGCAGCCACAACTTGCATTAATAAACTAACAATTTACGCAAAAACATTGTTTTATTAAATATTCCTATAAAAATCAAGGACAGCTAATTAGCCCACTTACACTATTTATTACGAAAAATCTAAGTAAGCTCTGAAAAAAATTATGTTTTAATATAAAATTCTAAGTATAAAGTAATTTTAATTAATTTAAGATAATTTTCGTGGGAAGATTTAATGGAAACATCCATTAAAATACTAATATTCGACAACACATACAAAGTGGTAAAAATCGAATAAATCCATTAAGAAAATTGGTTAGAAAGGTTAGATAATCATTACATTACCGTCAATAATCCTCCAAAGTATCATAAATCATTAAAAACCTCAGCGCTGTGCAAAGAAATGAAAAACTTAGTTAAATTGCGAATTTCAAAAATAGAATAATCATAAATTTCGCAATGAAACTCTGACTTAAAAGATTTGTGGCGAATAAAAAACGCTTTAAAATGTACTTAAGTATCTACTAAAACTAAAACCAATTGCCAAATGTTATACTATATAGTATAAAAAGCATCATAAGTATAGATGTTTCAAAAAAGAAAGTAAGTTCTTTATATCAGTAAACAAAAATATAAAGAATTTTATCTAAAGAAACCGCTTGGATGAGATGCATAAAATATTTGTCAATAAGTTACCTAGACGAATGATTTAAGCAAAGTTATTTTCAATTTTGCAATGTTAAGGTAAGATTTTACACTTTCTTTTTAACTAGAATACTAATAAAACTTTTTAATACATCGCATATACCAACTACCAGCAATTGTTTGCACTAGATAGTATCGATATAATATCTATTAAATATTATTAGATAGTTTATCAATTTTAAAATGATTTCTCAACTTTTATTTTTCTTTTGGAAAAGATTTTTCTTACTTAAATGCTGATTATTTGATCATCTAAATTCGCGGAGTAACTCAAACCGTAATTTTAGTTAACGAATTTAAACTTTTTGTATTGCTTTCGATGTTACAGATGATTGTTTACCATAATTAAAGGACTATCAAGGTTTCTATAAAATTTCATAATATTTTAATTTACATTTTTCGCGATTTTTATTAAATGTCGAATATTCGAAATATAAGGCGTTTTAACCAATTTAGATATGAAATTTTTTACGAAAATTGCAGTACTTCTATTTTTTAATTGTAATCCATATGAAAAATTACTTTTTTTCAAAGCTTGCTTAGATTTTTCGTAATAAATAGTGTAAGTGGGCTAATTAGCTGTCCTTGATTTTTATAGGAATATTTAATAAACCAATGTTTTTGCGTAAAGTGTTAGTTTATTAATCCAAGTTTTGGATGCAATGTATTAAGTACATAATGGTCAACATATTGAATTAATAAAACAATTAAAAACTTTTTTCAAGAAAAAGAAAATTAAGTCAAAAAAAAATTCTGGTTAGGTGGGCTAATTAGATGACCGATACTGTATATATATTGGTTTGAAGATTAGAAAAAATTTAAAATATTTTTTATACCCACAACTGAATTATACACAGTAAAATTGTTATTATACATTCATTTTGCAACGACATGTATGAAGAAGTTTTATTAAGAAAGCTCAAAATTAAAGTTGGGATCATAAAATTCAGTGTTTTACGATTTTTATGGCCAAATAATTAAAGTCTGTTTTCATTTATTTAAGTATGAGTTCAAAAATTTTTCTATTATATTTCTTTTTTTTTTTTTTACTAAAAGCTGTTAAAAATAGTAAACATTTTCGTCACAAAAAAAAAAAAAAAAAAAAAAAAAAAAAAAAAAAAATTTATTAAATTGTTAAACCAATATATAACTTTTTAAGATGAAATGAAAAAATTAAAAATCGAATTTTCAAATAAGTATCAGAAAAATGCAGTTGCATTATAAGTTTTTTTTAAACAATATTAGATGTAAAGAGTACATTATTACCTTCTCGCTCGATTTTATTTCAGTGAAACCGGATTGTAACTTAAAAACTTATGAAGTTTTAAATTTAGATGCTTCGTATATTTTATACCATTTTCTAGAACCAAAAACTGCGAGTTTTTCGTAATTTAGAAAAATAAAACTGGAGATATCAATCTTATTTCCTAACGTAAATGCCTCCTTAATTTCAAGAAAATCGGAGGACACATTGTCAAAAACCGTATATTTTTTATTGATTTCTCCAGGTATTCATGATATAATTAACTATAATCTATATATGTATGTTACTCAAACTCAAATTTCTCAATTTAGATATGATCGTAATTTAAATGGGATTAAAATTTCAAAAGAAATATTTTAGCAACAATTATTTACATCTTATGGAAAAAATAAATAAAAATTATATATGCACATATACATTACAGTGCCTTGATTTGTATGGGAACAAAAAAAGTTGAAAATGTACCCCCCCTAAAATTGAAGTTTGATATGTTTTAAGCTAATTCACAAAATATTTCGGTTTAATTATTTAATTTACGTGAGCTGGACCATTTTTAAAATACCTCCAAAAATATGGTTTTCGATCGTTAGTATACATAGTTTTTAACTTTTTGTCAAAAAATTGCAACATATGATAGAAAAATGACGTCTACTACATATTGAACAAAAACTAAGTTAAAATTTGTTTTCATTCTCGCGAAATTAAAATTTTAGTAAAATTTTCAATGATTTTATTTTAAATAGTATTTTATTAAAGTTTGAATATTTTGGACATTTTTCATCGTAAATTATATTTTAGGGCATTATTATAAAGCTCTCATTAAATACTTTTGATATGTGCATTCATTTAACTCTTTAGTTGCACAAATAAAATTTTGGGATTTCCGGTCCATAATTGGTTAAGTTAATTTTAATGGCAAATAAATGGTTAGTTAAGGATATAAATGTCCGCGAAAACGTAAATTGATCAAAAAAAAAAAAAAAAAAAGCTGTAAATTCGTGCAAATTACCGGCTAAAATTCAAAAACTCTGTTTTACTCGATTATTGTCGCGGTTTTAAATGAACTTATTATGTTTTTCATAAATTTATCAATATTTAAGTGCAATAAGTACTTCCATGCGATTTATTTGCAAAAATTCCAAATTTTACCTTTTAGGAACTAAATCCATAAAATTTACCCTCTAGCTCTTAATGGGTTAATTACGTTTTATCTTCAATAGTAGTAGGATAGACGACCATTCCTATAGTACATTAAAACCTAATATATTTTGAAAAATTTCCTAAATATATAAAATTACAATTTTGATCAAAGAAAATATGATAAAAAATTTAAGTAAAATCTAAATATTTTGCGACTGAAAAGAGACATATAATTTGAAGTTAATTTTCATATAACTAAAATTTTGATGATATGAAAAAATACGTAATATTAGAGGTGTTTTGAAAATGGTCCAGCTCTCGTAAATTTAAAGATGGAGATGTAATATTTTGGGAATCATATAAGAACAAAAAATTATATAAGAACGGCAAAATTATCTAGAGAAGACGATAGGCCAATTTCCGAAAATCGCTTCGCTATTTTACAAAATGAATCGGTTGAGCCCCCAATTGTATCCAAGTCGTCTAAACCTCCCCCAATTTATTTAAGAGAACAAAACAAAAATGAATTGATTCAACATTTGATCTCGTTGATCGGTGAGAATCATTTTTATGTAATCCCCATAAAGCGTGAAGAGAACGATTACCGCAAAGTTGTGTCAGACTTTGAAGCTCGTAAAAAGAATTTTTATACGTATCAATTAAAGTGTAGCAAGGGTCTCCAAGTTGTTATTAAGGGAATTGACTCTAACGTGGATCCAATAGAAATAAAACAAAGCTTAGAAGATAAGGGTTACAAAATAAAAAATGTAATGAACATTCGAAATCGTAATAAAATTCCTCAGCCACTCTTTCGAGTGGAATTGGAACCCGGCGATATAAAACTGAAAAAAGGCGAAACCCACCCCATATATAATCTTAGATACTTATTGCATCGTAAAATCACTATAGAAGAGCCACATAAACGATCGGGGACCGTCCAATGTTTAAACTGTCAGGAGTATGGACATACTCATGCCTACTGTAGGTTACCACCAGTTTGTGTTAGTGATTTCTTCTATATACTCACCCCCAGATTTTCAAAAGAAGAGTTCGAAGAGTGTGGCAACTCCACAGATCCCCTCAACTGAAATCGAAGCTAAAAGAATGCCAAAAAAGGCTTTCTAAACTTTTGGAGTATCGAAAAAATTCATCTCTGTGTAATTATCTGGAAAAGCTGGATGCAACGCCTCAGTCAGATTACTCACTATGGCGAGCCACAAAAAAACTCAAGAGACCTGTAATAAGTAGACCACCTTTACGTAATGCTAATGGTGGATGGGCAAGAAACGATACTGAAAAAGGGAATTTGTTTGTTAGTCATTTAAAGAATGTATTCACCCCGAACGAATCAAATGACATAATTGAGTTGCCACCTGTTGTGCCCCATTTCAGAGCAGTTGAACCCCTTTACTTTGAGATTCGAGAGATCGATAAGGCTATTGTTGATTTAAACTCCAAAAAGGCACCTGGTATTGATAAAATCAGTAACCAGATGCTTTTAGAGCTACCCCGGATAGCATTAAAAATAATACTATATATTTTTAATGCTATATTACGCCTTGAATATTATCCACTAGAATGGAAGGTATCACTGATTACCATGATACCTAAGCCAAGAAAAGATCACACAAAAGTAGAATCGTATAGACCCATAAGTCTATTATCTAATATGTCTAAGCTATTTGAGAAGCTCCTAATATTAACAAGCTATACCCGCTAATAAGCCAATGTATACCCAATCACCAATTCGGATTTAGAAGAAAACACAGTACTATCCAACAAACACACAGACTTGTAAATGTTATAAACAAAACGTTTGAAGAAAAGAAATATTGTTCCGCTCTCTTCATTGACGTATCCCAAGCCTTTGACAAAGTGTGGCATGATGGCTTGCTATATAAAATAGAACAAAATTTACCCATAAATATATATAAATTATTGAAAAGCTATATAACTGGTCGTAAATTTATTCTTAAAGAAGGTGATTTTTTTAGTACACCTCAGCCTATTGAAGCAGGTGCGCCCCAAGGTAGTGTACTGGGCCCTGTGTTGTACCTGATATATACCCCCGATATGCCAACTAATAGTCAAACCCATACATCAACATTTGCAGATGATACAGCTATTTTAAGCACCCATAAATGCCCACAGGAGGCATCTCGAATTTTGCAGGACCATATATTTGATATTGAGAACAAAAAAAATGAACAAAAATGCACACATATAACATTTACCTTGCGTAGGGAATCATGCCCATCTATCCTAATAAATAACCAAGTAATACCTCAGCAATCGGAGGTTAAATACCTCGGAATACATCTCGATCGACGCCTTACTTGGAAATTCCATATTGATGCAAAGTTGACCCAAATGAAACTGAAAGCACTCCTTATAAATTGGCTAATTGGCAGAAATTCTATGCTCAGTCTAGATTGTAAACTACTCCTCTATAATTTAGTTTTAAAGCCAATATGGACTTATGGGATCCAGCTATGGGGTACGGCCTCAGCATCAAATATTGAGAAAATACAGAGACGCCAAAACAAAATATTGCTAATATACATACATAAGGAGCTAAACGTTCCTTTGGTAAGAGATGTAAAAGAACATGCAGGAGCATACTTGAAGAGATTGGAAATACACCCTAACCCACTAGCACGAAATATACTAAGAAGTAATGGACACATCCGATTGAGAAGAAGAAACACCGCAGAACTGAGCCGAAGTTAAACCATATGCATTAAAATCACTTTTAGTCAGACGTTGGTTGGACTAAATAGATATTAAGACTTAGATTTAAGATTTGATTAATTATTGTTAGTTCACTTAACTTTTGTGAAGATTCAATAAAAAAATTACTGATAATAAAAAAAAAAAAACAAAAATATATAAGAACATACTAATCTTCATTTCTAGAAGGGTACATTTGCAACTTTTTTTCGTAAGGCACTTTAATATACATATGTGTGCACAAACATATGTAAATATGTATGTATATGTATATCATTTCAGCTGTTGTATAAGTATTTTCCCTTAAACATATTATATCCGGTATTCAAAATAAACTGATGTATTAAAATTACACAAACTTACATACTTACATAAAATAGTTGTATATATAAACCCTTTTAAAGAACAGATGTGATTATATAAACATTATTTCATGGCAAATTATAAATTTGCGTTTCATGAAAAAGGTGTCTTTCACAAAACAGAAATATGAAAAACGAGATCGAGTACTACATTTGGCTGTGACGAATCTTATATACCCTTCACCCAAGTTGAGATGTTATATAAAAATTAATATATTTTAAAGTTAAGGAAACAACAACACAAAATTAAATAAAAAAGAGTATTTTAAAAATATATGAACCGATTGACTTAAAAATTTTAACAAATATTTGAACGAAGACCGTAGCTTATATTGTGGCTTCAAAAAGTAAAAAAAGGCCGATATCTGGGTTAATACCTGTTAATAATTCTGTTGTTTACGGACCGATTTCGATGATTCAAAAAGCTGAAATTTTAGAAAAATATTTGTGACCGTTCAATATAGCTTACATAGAAGCATCAAAAAAAATCTAGAAATGCGTTTTGGCCGATATTTCAGATATTAAATGGACCGATTGAGTTTATTCTTAAAAAATATTTATATATATATATATATATATATATATATATATATATATATATATATATATATATATATATATATATATTGAAAAAACCCAAATTTTAGCTTATGTTGTTGTTTTTTAATGCCCATAAAAATAAAATTCTAAAAATGCGTTTTGGCTGATATCACTAATATAGTGGACCGATTTTGTTCATTTATTAAGCAAAAAATTTAAAAAAGAGATTCTCAATTTTTCGTCTAAGAACGAAGGCGCTAGCTTGTATATAAGCTTAGAAAAGCCAACAACAAAAACGATTTTTATGTATAAAACATATATATCCGACAACTGGGGCTTTCTAAAAACTGATTTCAACAGACAGACGGTCAGACGGACATCGTTGTATCGACTTCCCTATCAACAAGGATCCAGAATATATACATATACTTTTTGGGGTCTTACATGAATATTGCAGAAATTACAAACGGAATGACAAATTTATATATACCCTTTTAAACCTGTGGTGAAGGGTATAAAAAAATAAGAACTTAAACGCAAATCTATAGAAATGAGTAAACAATGAACATAAAAAGTATCCATTCAACAACAGAACAGCAAGTCTATCAGACATTTAGTCAACATACATGCTCGCAATGATAAATAAAACAGACATTTAAAACAGATAGAAAGACAGACTGACATTAAGTAATATACACATACATACACAGGACGCAACCAAAGGCAGCAATATTTAACCAGACAACTCGTATTTAGATGTTCATTCATCATTGTTTCTATAGGGCAGCAGCATTCTAAGATGTGTATATGGATGGACACTGTTTTAGATGAATGTATGCAAACTACATACACAAATACATACATATATATATATATATATATATATATATATATATATATATATATATATATATATATATATATATATATATATATATATATATATATATATATATATATATATATATATATATATATATATATATATATTTATATATATATATATATATATATTTATATATATATATATATTTATATATATATATATATTTATATATATATATATATTTATATATATATATTAGAGTGGATCCAAAAATAAAAATTGTTGATATTCCCAACTAAAAAAAATTCTTTTAAGATTCTATTTCTGAAAATGTTTCTCCTGGCATTATCCTTTTGCAAGCTAGATAAATGTGGTATGGGTTATAGTATTTTTTCATATAAATATGATTATACAGATATATACATAACACTTAATACTTTCTTTACACTAAATAATAAAAATAATAGTTTTTTACATGAACTTTTTGTTAAACTAATATTTTTCCTTTGTTACTCAGGCAATATTATGGTTATTTTTATAATATATTAAATATCAAGAAAAATATGTTTTTCCAAATTCTAATAAAATTGAAACTAACATAAATTTTCAAAAATTCAAAATACAATGCAGCTCACAAGGATAAGGCCAGGATGAAATTGTTGATAAAAAACATTTTTCAATCGATACCAAATTTCTCGTATATATAAATGGGCCAACCTAATGTATATATATCATTGATATCTATGTTTATATGAATGTATGCATGAATATAGTCATCCGTTTTACATTCATTATTCATACATACGAGATATATGCCTTTTTGTTACAGTTGTTTTTTTTTTTTTTTTCCTTTTTTTATAAAAATAATCTTTATTTCCGTTCTTTTCAAAAGTGTTTTTTTTTTTTTTTTTTTAGTTTGAATACTTTTTTTTATATATAAAAATACAAGATTTCGCCAATTTTTTTATTAAATAAAAATGTTTGCAAACTTGGATGGACAGAAAGGAAAAAAACTTGATCTAATTAACTAATGTGAATGTGAATGAAAATAAAGTTTTAAAAACAAATACTAATAGTTAAAATAAAATTTCTACGTAATTTACGCAAAATTTTTAAAAATTATATCTACATATGAAGACAAATAAGGCAGTTTTTCATATGTTAAAAAGGTTGGTTCCGTTACTCCTGTGAAAAAAAAAACGGGACTTGAGCTTCGAACAAAATAATTATAAAACGAAATATGAGCAACTATTTTAAATATTAACCCCCAGTTTTTATAAAGCGAACGAAAAATTCGTTTCGACAATTTTTTTTTTTTTTTAATAATTCCTTTATTTAACCGAGCCCAAATAGGCCATATATGGTTAATAGTACAAAATAATGTGCATTAATAATGAATACATTTTTCTTATAGGATATAAATACAATATAAAAAATTAATATGTAGGTATATACGGATTTAACAAGGAACAATATTAATATTGTGAGGCAAAGTGATTAAAGAATAAGACTTTTGCTTGGCATAAAGTAAAAGAAAACGTTCTTAATTCAACTGGAAGAATATTCCATATTCTAGAAATTCTAACTAAGAAAGATTGTTCAAAGGTTGACATACAAATTCTAGGAATGATAATTTGAGGGGAACGGCTTGATCTTGAAAATATAAATGTTTCACACAAGTAAGGTGGAGTTTACGTTTTAATTATCTTATAAAATAAATAAAGTAACCTGAAACGAACATGTGTAGAAAATGAATATCCAAAAAATAATTGAACATATGAAGAAACATGATCAGATATACTTAAGTCATACACATATCTAATTATTCTATTTACAATTCTACGCAAGTTCCCAAAATTAGTTCTATTAGCTGCCGAAAAAATTTCAATCCCATAATTTATCACTGACAAGAGAAAAGCATGTGTAACAATAACCTTTATTCTTCTAGGAAGACTATATTTTAAACTATATAATTTCTTTAACATAAAATTAACTTTAGTGTTCAAAGAATTAATATGTTTATCAAAAGAAAATTTATTGTCCAAAATAATGCCTAAACACCGCATGCTCTCAACAATTTGAATTTGATCGCTATCAATTTTAATTTCCATATCATTTGCATCAGAGATACCAAAGTACATTGCCTTTGTCTTCTCAGTATTAATACGAAGAAAGTTACATTTCATCCAAGAAACCACACCCTGCAATGTGTAATTTATACGAGCATTTAAAGCATCAATAAATTGTTTTTCGCCAAAAAAATACCATATTAATATCATCCGCGTACAAATAAATATCGGAAACTGGTAAATCTATGGTACGAATGAAATCATCCATATAAATCATAAATAGAAGGGGACCAAGAATAGAGCCCTGAGGCACACCACTTACGCAAGGCAGGATCCGAGATTCTCGATTCCCGCAAGAAACATATTGGCCGCGATTACAAAGGTACGATGTTATTAAATCGCAAGTTTCCTTTCTAAAATGAAATTTGGAATATAATTTATTAACTAAATTATTATGATTTATAGTATCGAATGCCTTGTATAAATCCAAGGCAACAAGTACTCCTACTTTGTGGTTATTGAGGTTCTGCCTTATCCTGTCAGTTAATGAAAGTAAAAGGGTGGTGGTGCTGAATCCTTTGCGATAACCAGAATGACATACACTAAGAAGATTTTTCTCACTTAAATAGCTGTTAATTTGGTTGACCAGAAGTTGTTCAAAAACCTTGGAGAGACAAGAAAGAATGCTAATGGGTCGAAAGGCATCAACGCCATGTCCTCCAGGTTTCTTTATTGGAACAATTCTTGCAGTTTTCCATGGAAAAGGATACGTAGATGTCATAATAATTGTGTTGAAAATATGCAGAATATGTTTTTCAATAGTAGGATACAAAATTCGCAAAAATTTAATGGACAACCCATCAATCCCCAAGGAATTTGACTTAATATTAAAAAATGCTTCACGTAAGTCAATTTCATTAAATCGTGAAATGGAAAAAATACCCGAGTTGTTCATTATATTTTATTTATTATTTTATATTTTATATTATATTGAAACAACAAATAAATTTGAAATTTTTTGTTGTTTTCCATACAATTTGTCGAAACGAATTTTTCGTTCGTTTTATAAAAACAGATTTGACGTACTTGTCCGAATTAAAATGCTCATATAGCAATGGTGGGCACAAAACAACTACACCATTTATAAGAGTATTTTTTAAAAATATAATTGAAAATTAGATTTTCTATTTAAAATTTAGAAATGATCATTCGAAAATTAGATTTTTATTTTAAATTTTTGAACATAAGATATTAATTTCAAGTAGAAATTTCTATATTTTAAGATTTCAGAAAAGATTTATTGAAAATTAGAATTTCTATCAAGGTTGGAAACCGATTCATAAATGTAATGGTATATTGAATTATTTCGGTAAGGGTATTTTAGCGGTAACGGTAATTTCAGTTATTTCGGTAACGGTATTTTAGCATTATCGGTATTTTGAGCTAACGGTAACGGTATTTTAGCGTTATCGGTATCGAGCTATTTCGGTAATGATAGTTTAAGGGTAATGGTTGTTTCAGAAATTTCGATTATGGGTTCATAACCAAAAAATATAAAGTGGAGTCAAGTGTTACAAAGTCGTTCTAGGATACTCATCACATTATTATAAGTTTTACTTTAATTTTATATATTTTTTTCTTAAACCGAGAAATAACGTTAACGGTATTTTAGAGTTTTCGGTATTTTGGCCTACTTCGGTAACGGTATTTTAGCGGTAACAGTAGTAAGTTTGGTTAGGTTTTTTAGCGGTAAGGGTATTTTAGCTGCAGGTTGGATATCCTTGATTTCTATATAAAATTTGGAAAAAATCAATTGAAAATGAAGTTAACTATTTAGATTTCAGAAATGAGCAATTGAAAATGAGTTTTTTATATCAAATTAGAAAAGAACAATTTAAAAAAAGTTTTTTATATTTTGAATTCAGAAAATATCAATTTATATTTAAATTCAGAAAAGAACTGAAATTAAATTAAATTTGTTATTTTGGTATTTAGAAAGAAATTGAATTTATAAAAATAATTGAAATTGAGAACAATGAATTAACATTTCGAATATTAAATAAGAGTGATTTGAATGATGAAATAATGTAGAGTAAAGTAAGTTCGGGTAATATGGTATAGGCGGATAATATGGTATAGTTGTTTTTTTTTTTCGGAAAGTATAAACATAGGAATAACAGAGTACCAAGTAAATTGGTTAGTATTCTCAGATAATTAAGAAAACAAAAGTCTCTTTGGTTTTTTGCAAATTTTGCATTGAGTTAGTTGTCAAAAATCCACATGGTCGTGTGATCGACGTTTTTTCTAATCAGATAAAAATTTATTTATTTATTTATTTTTGAAAAAGAAGTGTTTTAAACTACAGTAAACTAATTGTAAAGTAAATGGTGATTATTTATTTAGAGAATAATATATACAACGATATTGTATATTAAGTGCATATTGTTTATTTTAATATTTATTTCAATTAAACACGTGTCGGCTAATATGGTATAGGTTAAAATTTTCGAAAATCAGACTACGAGGATATGTAAGATCCACCCATTAAGGTGACGCCCTGTAAATACTGCAATAATCCGTATGGGGTTGATTCAGTTATAATGACATGGGCCACCTGTCTGCAATGCGAGCATGTTTGGGCTCATGAAAAATGCAAACCATATCGTAGCGCTATTTTTCTTTGTGATTCTTGCAAAAAATATTGTAAAATACTTTATTAAAGTAATTTTACTTTTTTTTTCTCATATGAATTTTGTTTTTTTGTTTTCTCTTTATTAAAAAATACTACACGTGAGTATACCACATTTGCAGACCACGGTATGCCATATTACCCGCCATTTTTTAAAAGGGTTGAGTTTTTTTTTTAATTTTCTTAAATATTTCTGAAATCATGCTTTCAAACCATTTTGAAAATTGTTTTATGTGAGTCTAATACTGGTAAGATATTGCAGAAATAATCGATTAAGGTTTCTCAGTTTTACAGCGAAAATAAAAATAGGTATACCATATTACCCGAAGTTACTCTAAGGTCAACTTAATTTATGTTACCTTTAAGCAAATAAAAATTAGAGATTTTATCAAATCCATCTGTAGTGCTAAGTTTCAATTACTTTATATAAAATCATTCCTTGCGCAAATTTCATTCTATATATTAATTCAGACGAAGTTCTGAATTCAATATAGTTTTTACTTAATTTTAATTATATTTTTCTGAATTTTAAATGAAAAATCTTTTATTAAATTGTTCTTTTCTAAAATTTAATTTAACATAATTAACATAACATAATTTATTATATTTTGAAAATTTTAATTGGAAAATCTCATTCTTAATTGTTCTGAATGTTTCTAAAACTGAAATGGAAAGCCTCAATTCAAATTGCTGTTTTCAGAATATTATATGGAAAGTTCTTATTTTAACTTAACAAATGGTGTAGTAAAATATTTTGCCAATGCTTTCAATTAAAAAATAATCTTCGGTTTTCTTATTTTTATTTATTTACTTTAATTTTACATGTACAGTTAGGGACAAAACTATTTGTACACCCCATGCATTTCGTATATCTTCAATAATTTATAAAGAATAAAAAATTATATGTAGTTTTAATTCAGGTCCATTTTTATTGAATTATTTGATAAAAAATAAATTAATATATAACACATTGTTAAAAAAAAAGTACAATTTAAGTAAAAATCTTTGGGACAAAAGTATTTGTACATCAGTACTTTGTACAATTATTTGTACGTTGGACTCTTGTATGATGATTTTTTTTAAATACCGTTATATTTTCTTCGTTAATCGAGTTTTATTTTACAAAATAAGAAGTTGGTTTTAACGTTTTGAATAATAAGCACATCAAAAATGGGAAAGCGAAAAGAGTTGAGTTTGGATATTAAAAATTTAATTATTGATGAACATAAAAAAGGAAAATCTCTCCGGAATATAAGTAATTTAGTAAATTTGCAACATTCCACAGTACAATACATTGTAAACAAGTATAAAAACAGCGGATCTGTTGAAAATGTGCCAAGAACTGGACGGCCAAAAAAGGTTTCCAGACGGGAAGCGAACTTGGTGATAAAAGAAGTGGCAAGAAATCCAAGAGTAACTCGGGCAAAATTAGCGGAACAAATCGCAAATACTACCGGAACAATTGTTCATCCAAAAACAGTAGGGAGGATCTTACATTCTGCGGGATATGCAAGTAGAATTCCCCGCAAGAAACCGCTGATTAGTAAAAAAAAACAGCATTTGCGTTTAGAGTTTGCCAAACGATACATTGATGAGGACGAAGAATTTTGGAATAGGGTTTTGTTTACTGATGAAACCAAAGTCAATCTTTTCGGAAATGATAGCAGGGGAAAAGTGTGGCGCAAAAAAAAAAAATACAGCGTTAGATGTTAACAATTTGACCCCAACAGTGAAACATGGTGGGGGAAGTGTTATGGTATGGGGGGCAATAGCAGCCAGTGGGGTAGGGCGAATGGTATTTATAGATGGTGTAATGGACCAGCATCAATATAAACGTATATTGGAAGACAATTTGAAGGATTCCGTAGATGGTTTGGGTCTTGGCCAAAGTTGGATATTCCAACAGGACAATGACCCAAACATACAGCGCGTTCAGTGAAGGAGTAGTTGCTTTACCATGCACCAAGACAACTTAATTCTCCTCCCCAATCACCTGACTTAAACCCCATCGAGCACTGTTGGGATATTTTGAAACGTAAAGTCGCTACAAAGCACGTCCGAAGCAGGGATGAACTTAAAATTGCTTTGGAGGAAGCCTGGAAGGAAATATCTCCAGATGAAACGAGAAATTTGGTCCGATCGATGCCCAGAAGATTACAGGCCGTGATAGATGCAAAAGGAGGACCCACAAAATATTAAATTTTTCCAATATAAGTATTATAAGTAGGTGTAGATTATATGTACAAATACTTTTGTCCCAATGAATTTTCATTATTTTGTATTTTTTTAAATAATGTGTTGGATATTAATTTTGTTTTTATAACAATTAAATAAAAATATATTAAAAATAATACTGCATACGACAATTTTAAATTCTTTATAAACTATTGAAGGTATAAGAAATATATGAGGTGTACAAATAGTTTTGTCCCTAACTATATATTCAAAGTTATCGATGTAAAAGTGTAATAGAAATTTGGTAAGATTACACTTAACATCTACCATATTTATGTTATTTTAACTTCTTTAAAAATAGTTCTGTTCCAGTACTTGCCAAAGTTTAAGGTATAATATCAGAATTAGTTACAATTGTCAGAAAAACCACAATATACATAGAAACTGGCAGTACGGTACAAGTAATGGAACAGAGCTTATGATAATCCTTTTTCATTGGATTACAGTGGATAATATAAAAAACTTGATATTTTATTACAAATACTGTCTTTTTAAATAAATATAATTGCATTGAATTTACTGTTTTCAAGAAAAAAATATATATGACAAAGATGGAGTTGAATCAGGGGTTCATATTATGAAAATCTGGTTTAATTTCGGTGACTTATGCATGATTTTTTTAAATACAAAAATTCAATGAAACGGCTTTTCATTCGAATTATTACGAAGAACTCACACATGTTTTCTGGTTTCAAAACTAATTTTCAAAATGAAAATGAACGATTTCCAATTGTAAATGAAAATTTCTTTTAAAAATGTTTGAAAATTAATAGATTTACGTCACCTATCTGATTATTACTATTGATTTTAATTGGTAATATTTTTGTTATTGGAAACTTGAGAAAACACAAATTTTTGAGAACTTAAAGAGGTGAGAAAATGATGTACAGAAATATATATATTTTACACAATGATGCAAAAAACAATTGGTTAATAGTAGAATGATGTTGTGTGTTTTAATAGAAGATCTCACATTTTGCCAACGCTTGAACTATCTTGAGAAATGGTTTGCCAACGTTGGCCCTATTGTATTTTTCTGCCTGGGAATATGCAAAAATAAAAATAACAAATTGAATTTAAATGATTATTAGCTTAACATATGAGTTCTGTATGATTTTGATTTTTTAATCTCGAGCTATGTTTGTCTTATATAATTTTTATAGAAAAAAATAACATTTTAATTAGACTATATATCGCCACCGAAAATGTAAAACAACATAACATCACTTTTCATAACTTTACAAGAGGGACAAAAAACTTTCTAAAATCTAAACAAATTGTGCTACAAATTTTTGGGTTATTACATCCTTAAATATTGCCTAATATATTGATGATGAAAATTTTTATTTTTACTAAATATTTTTTAAGTTATGTGGTTTACGTTTTTCAAAATTTAAATTTTTTGAAGCCAAAAAAACGTAACATCAATAAAAATTTTACAATAATTGTAATTAAAAACATTTCTGATAACTATTACTCCAAAATTTTAATAGCTATTATATTTTTAATAAATTGCAATTTAAATTCGTAAAAAAAAGAAGAAAAAAAAAAATATTATTTCTTTAACAAATGTGATGTCACGTTATTTTAACTCAAGAAAATTATTGCCTTCGTTAATATAATCGTTATTTTTTAAGCTACAAGTCTGAAAATGTATGTTTTATTATATTTCATCAAAAACACAAATTTGAACATTTTGATGTTACGTTGTTTTGCATTTTTAATAGACGATTTTGGGATTTTGTTTTTATAATCATTTCCATTAAATCTAAGTGGGAATACACAAATAGCAATGTAGATTGAATATTTTAAAGAATATTAAAATTACTTTTAAAATAGTAATTTTTTTTTATATTTCCCAACTTTCTAACTTTTTAAAAGAACATATTCAACATTATTTTAAAAAAATAAAACAATTCCTACAAAACGGCTCTCAAGTTTTTATTTAAATTTGGAAAATGTATGTTGCTTTTTTAATTTTTTTTTAAGTTATAATGTATTTATTGTTGGTATATGGGCAATTCTCTTTTTACGTTTGCCTTTATGAAACCGACATTCAACCTCAAATATTTTTTTAAATTCAGACTTTTTTAAAAAACTTTTGATGCAATTATTATTACGTTTATACGCGCGATTATTGCAAATAGAAATAACTTGCAAATAAATAATTCACTGTTTATACGCAAATTGCACAAATAAATATATTTCCTTATTTGTAGTGCCAGATGGGAAAAATGAAACTTTTATCATCGAAAATTCTATGAACGTAAAAGGAAGTGGCAACGCTGTACGTTTTATTTCCAATTAGCTTCACTAATCACGATTATTTTTCGTGGATTACTAACTTACAAATATAGTACTAACTCACTGTTTATACAGCTAAATTTTCATATCGCAATATTTTTAATTGCGAGTAAATGGTGCGTATAAACGTAATATATATTAACAACACTTTTTGCTGTACCAGAAAAAAAAGACCTGATACGGTTCCATGTGGTGCCGACAAGCACCCAAAGTCAAAAATTCCAAAAAAAAGTGTTTGAAACTAACAAGTTTTTTTTATTTCTTTTCATTGCTGTAGTCGCGAATTTAAACATAAGAGTTCAATTCTTCTAATGTAGACTCTAAACACTTGTAGGAAAGGACCAGCATAGCTTTAATTAGCGTGCAATTAACTAGTGTCAAATTGTGTTGTGCAAAAGTCGTGAAACCAAATTTTAAGAAAATTCAAAATTTTGCAGTTTTTTCACTGGGGATTTTACGCCGTTTCGGATATTTCAAAATTCAAAGAAGAGCCCAATAGCTCCTGAATTTGTGCATCGTTTGACATATATCTCGTTAATGTGCCCTCAACAGAAATGCTGTAGGAGGTACCCAAACTTGGAGAGAAAAACCTGAATAACTCCAAGAGGTGCATTTTTCGCGAGGCACACTCGTAACGTTATTTCAGTGAAGCTAGAGTATAGCGTTATCAAAGAAGGTTTCCAAATGACATTTAAAAATCATTGTGGCGTTTTAAAATATTAATTTGCTAAACGTGTATAGCAATTTTAAGAAATTCAGCAATTTTGCATATTTTGTTGTAGCGGATTTTGGTGTTATAAATCAATTTTAAACTGAAATAAGATCTTGTGTAAAGTTTTACTTGCGCAAGAAATATAATTTTACTAAAAATATTCATCAGCGGTTTTCATGGGCAAGGCGCTAATCAAAATTAGCGATGATATATGTCAATCTGTAGCTGCTTTAATACCATACATCAAAATCAATATGGCGTTCGAAAAAAAGTACAATTTTGCATTTAATGCAACTTTAGAGATTCGAGTAAGTGCAATTAAAAAATGCATATAAATGACATTGTTTTATGACTTATTTAAAAAAAATAATGAATTTTGCAATAAATGGATGAATGTGAACAAGACTACATCACTAAAAAATGAATTTTGCAAATTTTATAAGAAGGTTTAATAATTATTAAATCGCTAATATATCCCCGAATACTTAACATATCGCGATATTTTTAATTTGTATTTTAGATACACCATTGTAGAGTACATAAATACAATAATTTTTGATTTAGGACTATAAAAGAATTTTGGCAATTTTTTTAAATTTTATCTTAAACCGCCATAAAATTGATGCCGTTCGGTAAAAGTCATTCACGCGAACAGATTTGTGTTCCGTTACAGCAAAGGAATATTGGCACTAAATATCGTTGATGTGCCATTAAAAAATTTTCGATATTTGTTTGAACATGAAAAGTAAACGAGTTTGAAGAATTGCCCATATGTATTTTTAAATATATTGTTGCTTAGGAGTAACCTGGCACGCATACAATTTCTTCAGGTGATTCAAGTGGAACAGAGGCGGCAGATTCCCATGGTTGTTATTTGTAAATCGTAAAATAAATAATAAATTAAAATAATTTTAAAATTGTTTCAGATGTTTGATGTTTATTTTATAAAGCTTTTTCATTAAAAGAAATCATTTTTGAAAATATATTAAATTTTCTAAAAGTTTTGTTAACGAATTTGTTAAAATTTATCACGAAAAAAGTTTTCATTTGGCACAGCACACAGATTTTTTCTACCGTTTGGCATACGCTCCTACAAAAAAAATTTCAATGAGTTAGGAAAATAGTTTTATTTTTTAATGGGAAATATCATCACAAAATTATCATTAAAACAGACGTTTATGAATCATACATTTCTCATTTTATTAATTTACATCTTTAACCGTTTCGGCTGTGCGATGATATATATATATATATAAATATCATATATATATCATATATCATATATATATATATATATATATATATATATTCATCATCGCACAGCCCAAAGGGTTAAAGATAGAAAGATGAAATATGGACTGTAGATTGGTCTCCTACCGAATAGATCCACTAAGATGGGATTTTTGGAATGTTTATTGATTAAAAATGGGTAAAAACGGATAAAATCGGTAACCTTATATCTCCTAAACTAATAGAGATACAAAAAAAGTTAAATAGTTATCGTTATTCATTTTAAAAATTATCGGACAGGTGTCTGATACTTTTTTGAAATTCGGCTCATTAAGGGAGAAAACGAGTACTTTTTTTGGAACCCTATCTTTTAATCCTGTAAGAATAGAAATAAAATGTGCATCAAATTAGTATCTTATCGAAAATTGGCGAATACAAGTTTTTTGGAAATTCGAACGGTTAAGCAGTAAAAATCGTACCTGTTTTTGGTACTTTTTTCACAAAATATTTGTTCATTTTATTGACACACACATGAATATTTTAACATACAATTAGTACAATTTAGAAATTCATTAGAATACAATTTCGTCACATATAAGTGGAATAAAAAGGGGATAAAATAGGGAAATTAATTATTATTCAAATTAAGTAATACATTTATTAGATTAAACCTAGAAACATGAACTTGAGTACGTGTAGTCCTAAGTGAGTGAGAATTAATAAGAGGGGATTTTGTGGTACTTCTTTGTTCTTCTAGTGGTACTTTTTTAATTTTCTATAATATTGAACTTAGAAACATGAAATTAAAGATATATAATCCTAAGTGAATAAGAATCATAACAAGGGACTTTGTGGTACTTTTTCATTTTTCTAATGATACCTTTTGAATTTTCTATAATATTAAACATAAAAAAATGAAATTAAAGATACATGGTCCTATGTGGTTAAGAATTCAAGAGCGGGAATTTTGTGGTACTTTTTCGTTTTTCCAATGGTACTTTTTGAAATTTTTAAAATTTGAACCTACAAATATGAAATTTAAAATATATTATCCTAAGTGAATGAGAAACCAGAAAAGAGAATTTGTGGTACTTTTTCGTTCTTGTAATGGTGCTTTTTGAATTTTCTAAAATATTGAACCTAGAAACATTAAATTAAAGATAGTACCATATGTGGGTAAAAATTCAAGTGAGGGAATTTTTGGTACTTTTTTTGTTCTTCTAATAGTATTTTTGAATTTTACAATGGGGTAGCGAAGCACAATGTGTTTAAGCTATCAGAAATATTATTCAAAAATTTATATATATATATTGAATTAATAATATAGTAGGGTTTAATTTAAAAAAAAAATATATATATATATACGCTAACGAAGTAGCGGATATAATGCTCGTCATTTATTTATTTTTTTTTAATTTTTAAAAACAAAAATTTTTAACTATTGTAACTGTAATCATAATAGTCATAATAGGATAGATGAAAATGTTCAATTGATATATTAATAGCATTAATCGTAATATTTTTAATCCATTCAAAAGTGAGAAATTCTATAAAATTTTATATATTTTTAAGTAAACATAATTCTGTATGTTTAGTTTATTATACTTAAAAAGAAATCGCAAGTGTCATCAAATTGTTAAAAGTATTGTGCTTCAAATGTTCAAGTATCTTCATACATACATATTTGGTATTTTCAGTTGTAGTGAAAATTTAATTGTATTTTTATTACATAAATTGCCTTATCTGTCATTTGACCCTAATTATAGAGCGTACAAATTAATGCCTCAAGAACACATTGAATGAAACGAACATACATATATATATATATGTATGTACATAGGCATATATACATTTAAACGTTTAAGACTCAGACCACCATATATGTCATGATCGTCAGGGTCAAAGATTTAAAAAAAATGTAAATTTTACAAACATACATAGTAAGTGTTCACATTTAGCAAAATTGTATTAATATATTATTATTGTTATGATTGTTTTTTATTTTCAATAAAATTGACAACATTGACAGAAATTAAGTCTCTATAAATTAACTCTCATCCCAATAATTGTCAGATTTTGAAATTTTAGTTTGAATTTGTTAATATATGAGTATGAATTTCCTTCATATTTATTTTAATTAATATTACATATAACAGCCCTCGTATTTTTATTAGAAGAAACAGAATATGAAAGTATAAACAGACTTTCAATAGTTATAAATATATGTATTTCAAAGCTTTTTCTATAAGAATCTTTATAATTTCGAAAATCCCGCATTATATCTATAGAAAATATTTTAAACACAAGTAGCAATAAGTTGCTTCAAACAAAACTACATGTATACACAGACAAATACACACAAATGTAATGAAATATCTAATAAATAATTGTTGCAATACTGGCTTCTAATTAATTGCCATTTTAAGAGAAATTAATTATTGCAGCAGCTACAATTTTTAAGTGTTGATGTTGTTCAAATTATTGTAGTTGATTGTTGATCTTGTATTATTTTGATAAACTTTAAGTTGTCATTGTACGTACATATATGTTCTTCTTAATATTATGATTCTTGTTTTTTATTTTTATAATTTTAACTTTTTCTATTATAGTTGCTTTTAATATTGAATCAGTTCAATAAGAAATTTCAAGAAAAAAGCCATCGGCTACGTGCTAAACAATTAAAAAATCATAAATCTTACCGTATTAACAAAAACATAATTTTTGCACCAAGAGAGCTCAATCGTCCAGAATGAGCTTTCTTGGAAGCACAAAAAAGGAGTCCAAAAATATCGAAGATTTTAAAAGAAGATGGGCAAACTGAAACAACTATCAAATAGAAAAACAATTAAAAAAAGGTCTACGAGTTCATAACTAGTGGTTATAACTATAAAAGTTATATTTTTCTATGATCAGTAATATAATAATTTTAAAGAAAAAACAATAGAACTAAAAAATAATTCGTCTTTCGAAGCTCTACTTAAAATGTTTCCAATGACTATTTCATAACTTTACAGGAGGCACAAAAAACATTCTAAAATCAAAACAAAGTCTTATTAAATATCGCCTAATATATTGGTGATGAATATTTTTATTTTTATGTTATGTGGGTTACGTTTTTCAAGATATCAATTTTCTGAATCCAAAAAGACGTATTATCAGTAACATTAACAATTTTATTAAAAATTATAATTTAAAATATTTCTGAAAACTTTTATTCTTTTTAAATCAGTACATTTATGAAAGATATTCATCTTCTATATGCAATTTAAATCATAAAACCCCCTTAACGACTTTTAGAGATATTGATGTTTATAGTTACACACTTTTCTGATTTTTTTGACTTTTCGGAAAATGAAAATCGTGAATAAATTCACGAATTTTTCAAAATTCAAAAAAAAAAAAAAAAAAAAAAAAAAAAAATGGAGACATTTAAATGGCTTCATAGGGTATGCGTATACCAAATATTATAAAAATCGGAAGACATAAAAAATATTTTTTGGCGTTCTCTCGTCGAATTGATGATATATATTTTTTATTTTTCAAATTTTTAACAAATGTGATGTTACTCTATTTTGACTTAAAAAAATCCTTCTTTAATATATATATTCGTTAGTTTTTTAATATATATATTTATATTATATTCGTTATATATATTCGTTATGATGGCACTTATTTAAAAAAATAAACAATTTCATCAAAAACCCAAATTAAAAATTTTGATGTTACGTTGTTTTGCATTTTCGCTGACGATTTGTATTATTGGTTATAAAAACTGCAAACAACTTTGATCAATTTTAGATGATTTTTTAATGTTTAAGTAACTCTTTTGTGTTCAGTCAACTATTTCTATCGCATTATATATTTTTAACAATATTTTTAAGAATGGAGAAATGTAAAGTAATAAGTTTTGAAGACGTAATGCATTCAAAATTAACCTCAGAATAACTATATGTTATTGTTCAAAATGTCTTATACATATTATTAAGATTAAATAGTTTTTTTTTATTTATTCTTACTTTCGCAGTATATAAAAAAAAATTCATAAATTAAAATTAAAAATCAGAATATTAATGTTATTATAAGGTTTCATTCTAAAAAAACAACTTTTATTTTCTCTGTGGTTATGAAGTACCATAAAAAGAGGTTTATTGTAAAAGAAAGATATGTTCATAATAAATAATAGACTGAGTGATTAAGACTTCTATATATGTACATTGTGTGTACAATATGCAAAATTTTATAAAAAAAACTTATTTATTGTATGTTTATTAGGGTGACTTAAAACAAAAGTATGTTTTTGATACTTCATTTTTCTTCCAAAAGAACAATGTGAAATTTTGGCTTCAGTTGCAAGAAATATAAAAAAATCCGAAAACCCTAAAAAACTTTTTTATCCTTTATAGCAACGGATATATTGAGAAAACGGTATCTTAAAGCATAAAGTAGCGATCTTTATATATATACAGTACTGTGCAAAAAAATAAAAGTAACAAAATTAGGTTAAACCTAAGAATTGCTTTATTTTTACAATATTTAATTTACGAAATAAATTGTTTTGCGAAATTATATACATATTTGAAGATTAACAAAAACACAAACATTTAAAGAATTTCAACTTTGCCTAATAACAAAAACGGAAATAAAACACTTCAATTTTCATATAAGAGTGTGCACAACAATAGCAACATATCGATATTTTGTTTATTTTTGTTCTATATAGTTAATTGATTTCTCTAGAATGATTTCCATTTGAATTTGTTGACTACACAACACTTTGGGCATAGAGTCTTGCATCTGAGTATTAGACTAAATTGTTAAAAAATTGTAAGCAAAAATTTTAAGCAATTACATTTAATCCATTCCTTCAAAAGTTTTAAAATATATTTTATATTTTTTTCATACAAAAACATAGAATTAAACAAGATATTTCTCTATGTTTGACAAAATTGTCGTGCTTTTTAATAACCTATTAACCTAAAAAGATCAAAATTTTATTAGATTTCTAAGAAAAGGAAATAGTTTTTCGCTAGAATTTAAGTTCAATCAAAATTACATTTTTTCTGTGTAGAACATTTTTTGGAACAGTGTGGTTTAAGATGTACACATTGACAATATACCGAGTTGCGCGATGTTGCGTATACGTTCATAGTAGATACATATAAATATTGTTTTAAATTAAATAAAGAACTTTTCTTTTTCAATATGATTAATTTTGCTGATTTCAGGAGGTAAGCAACCTATTTATATGAAATTGTAAATTGTTTCATTTATAAAAACAGAAATAAAACCAAATTTCGTACACCTACGTATCACCGTTAGATAGACCAGAACCCAGATGACTTAGATGATTCCTTCGACATGTTACACACGGAATGACAAAATCAATATAAATTACCTTTATTGAATAAGCATTTCAGTGAGCAGTGCTATATTGCTTAGCCTCTAACTTCTTTAAATGTTTTCAATGGAATTTGAGCAGAGTATATATTAAATCTTAGAGACTATATAACCTAACTATGTAGACAAATCTATTTTTTTACCGGGTTACTTTTTTATTTTTAATAATAACTGAACAAAGTTTTTAGCGGAAGTCCTTTTAAATGCAATGAAAAATCATAATTTTTTAAATTGTGCTTCCAAAATAAAATCGTATATCTTAATTAGGCGGTATACTATAACTTGAATTATAAAACAGTTACTTTAGATTTTTTTATTAAAATCTCAAAAAATAATTTTTTTAAAAGAAAAAATAATAAAAATATGTATAAATAATGCTTTACTCAAATATTTTTATTTATTTAAAAAAATCGCTATAAATTTTAAAAATTTTTGTGTGCTTTTGATATGCACACTTCCATATACAGTATTTTTTCGTTTTTGTGAAAGGAATGAAAAAGAATGAAATTCACATCTTCTAATACAAATGTTTGTTAGTACCCAGATATGTTAACAACAGGGACAGAAAATAATCATTATTCTTGAAATTTTAAACAAAAAAATCAGATACAAGGAAGAACCGGATAAAAGTGTTAAATGCAGAAATGTAATCTCCAGAACAGGTTCTATCAGAATCCGGAATGATTTTTATTTTTTTGATTTTTATGAAAAAAAAAAAAAAAAAATCAATATTAATGATTATTTTTGATTTTTATTTTTTCACTCAACTCATAATCATTATTTTTTCATTTTTATTTTTTTGCTCAACTTTTAATGATTATTTTTGATTTTTTTGCTCAACTCATAATGATTATTTTTGATTTTTATTTTTTTGCTCAACTCATAATGATTATTTTTGATTTTTATTTTTTTGCTCAACTCATAATGATTATTTTTGATTTTTATTTTTTGCTCAACTTATAATGATTATTTTTGATTTTTACTTTTTTTGCTCACAATATAAAACTTACCATGAGAAATGAAACTATTACGCAATTTTTAATAAAAAAAAAAATCTCATCATAAATTAGATTCATTTACTAAAAGGCAAGTATGATGATATATTTTTCATTAGATTTTTTTTAAAAAGTATCAAATTTTTTTTTATAAAAATCGATTTTTTTTCTAAAATTTTATTTTTTTTTTTATTAAAAATCAAGTTTTTTATTAAAAATAAAATTATTTGCAATAAATCAAAGTTTTTACTTAAAGAAAATTTGTTACTAGATAAAAGTTTAATTTCTCATGTTAAGTTTTATATTGTGAGCAAAAGAAGTAAAAATCAAAAATAATCATTATGAGTTGAGCAAAAAAATAAAAATCAAAAATAATCATTATGAGCTGAGTAAAAAAATAAAAATCAAAAATAATCATTAAAAGTTGAGCGAAAAAATAAAAATCAAAAAATAATGATTATTTGTTGATTTTTATTTTAAAACTCATAATCATTACGGTCCCTGGTGAACAATGTTATAAAATTAGTTTTGTTTTATATGTAATACTTTAAAAAATAGTTCAACATTTATGATAACCTTAATTTTGTTGCTTACGTTCTGCACAATACTGTATATATATATATATATGTATATTTTTTTTTTACAAAAAAGATATGCTTTAAAATGTAGGCAACCTCCTTAATTTTACAAATAGCGATTTATCACGCGAAATAGAGTCAATTAAAAAAAAGTAGTTTAAAGGCTTAGTAGTTATTAATACCGTGTATCCGAATTGAATGAGATAACTTGTGCCGCAGATATACATATTAAGGCTCTACACCACGGCTTAGTATATCCGAATTGACTGAGAAATCTCGTCCTGCAAAATCAGTATTTTTCCTACATTATGTAATAGAAAATATATTAAAAGTACTATGTTTAAAATGTATTGCCAAAAGTGAGAAGAATACCCTTTTAAAAGGATTTTTCCGTAAATTCACATGAAAGGAAAAAGGGCGTAGTTTCTGTATATATTAAAATTTGTTTCTTAAAATAATTATATATATTTAATAAATTTAAACTTAAACATTATAAGATTTGTTGAATTTGTTTTGAGAAATATAGTCTTTTTATGGTAATATTTACTTCTGATAAATGAGGTTACCCGGGTTTTTTTGGAATTTCTAAAACAGCAACCGTTTTATTTCAAAATTCCAACTATTTGAAAACTGGTTTCTTTAAAAAGTCGATTAATAACCCTAATACATAGTACATTATTTATAATTGAATTTCATGATACCATGAATCGAAGTAAGAAAAAAAAAAAAATAACATTGAATTACAAGCTGCAACTTGGATATTGCAAAAGTTAGAATTAAATAATAGTAAGATTCCAATTAAGAACAATATTATAAAATTAAACTACAATAACTAATGTGTTTTTAATAAATAATTTTAAAAGAAACAAATTCGAACATTCAAAGAAGAAATTAAATTAAATAAAGTCTAAAAATGCTTTACAAAAAAAAAAACATAAAATTGCCTAATGAAATTAAAAAAAAAAGAAATCTTGTACTTAAATAAAAACAAACAAACAAAAAATTATGTGTGAAAAAAAAACAGTAATGAACATGCAAAAATTCATTACAAAATCTGTGTAAAAACAAGTTGAAAAGAAAAGTTAGAAATGTTAAAAATAGAAAACAAACTGAAGATGAAAACATTAACCATGAAGATCTATCCAGTATGTTGATAGTATAGCATTGTTTTATTTTGAAAATTGTTTTGTATATATGAATGTATATAGTACGAATATGCATACATTCTTCATTGAGAAAAATGAAAACGAAAACTCAATAAGAAAACAAAAATAAAAAAATGAAATAATAAATAAAATGTTTGGTTGACAAGTCAAGCGTGCAATATTCCATAAAAATGAAATTCATACAAATACCAGAGAAATCTAAAAGAAGAAAACAACAAAAAATTAATTCCCAACTACTGATATGAGTACTGGTAAATGATAAAAAAAAAACATGCAGAAAATTTCACACAAACGACGAAATAATATCACAATGAAAAACGGAAATATATATACATAAGTATATAAATAAAAAACATTTCACTAAAAAGACAGTTTATGATAAATTTGCGAGATTGTTACTTTGTATAGTAGTGAATGGAGAATCGATTTCGATTATGGTCGAAAATCGATTCTCGCTGTCAAAAAACGATTTTTTTGTGATCGATTCTTACCAGTCAACTTTATAATGAAATCGACTTTTAAGCTTCGATTAATAGAAAAGCCAACCCAGCATAGAAATTGGTTTTGTACAAATAAATCCCAAAATTGTTTCAAGAAAAATTTAAAACTTTCTAAAATATAAATATTGGGACAATTTTTTAAAAGATTTTGTTAAAAAAAAAATCAGTAAAAATTTAAGAAATAATTTTTAAATAAAGTGGACGAATATTGAGCACGAGTTATATAAAATCTAAGTTCGTAAGAGAACAGTCGGCAAAACACTTGAGCATGCCTTCATGCGTAGCCAGACAGTCACATAAAGAATGTTTCTTATCTTCAACTAAATAATTTCTGTAGTAATCCTTTCCTCTAGTTCCTATTTGACTGATCAATTTCTTGAGCACTCATTCGTCATTTTGATAACACAAATACCCAGACTATGCGGATATGTATAGATAGAGATAGACTGCAGTTGAAGTTTTAAATAAATGATGATTTTATATGTTATATTTTTTAGATAATTTTCATTAGTTTTACAAATAAGATTCGATTAAAAAATTGATTATTGGGTTCGATTAATCGACTATAAAAATCTAATTAAAATGGTTGATCGAAAAATCCAAAATCGATTATTAACTTTTCATACCATTCACTATTATATAGTATTTTAGAATTTTTGTAAGCTCTTGGACTGGCCGGAACAGAAAATCTATGAAATTACTTCAATTATGAAATTGGCCAATGACATTTTAAAAATACGGAAAAACTTTGGATGGGCATTCAAGTAGTATGGTATGCAATTACCCATATACCAATGATAAACATTAGTTGAAAGCACGAACCGCAGATGCGAAGCTGTTATTAATAATAATGATTAATTTACAAAGTAGATACATGCTATGTAATATTAATTAAATTTGAAGTACTAATTTTTATGTTCTTTTATATTTTTTAATTAATAAAACCATGTGTCCTATTACTATGTATAATAATATAAGTTAACAGAACATACATATATTGTAATTCGACTGCTTCAAAAAATCCGATTTTGGAATTTTGACTGTAACTTCCCTTGGTTTGTTTGCAAAATATTAGTGATTGGATGGAGTTTGTATGGTGCATTGATATGGTAAAATATTGACTTAACACATACAAAACGCTATTTTAAACTCATTTTTTGCAATTTAATGTAAAGGAATCGTAATCTAGATATAATTATATACCGAACAAGATAAAAAAAAGTTTAAATAAGTAAAAGTTATTAGAAATTCCTCAGAATTGTGTAAGCAACGTACAGACAAATTTCAAATATAGTCTTTGGCGTTCGAAATGACAATGTAATAAAAATAAAATTCAGAAGGAACCCCATTGGCCCCTATTACAAAACCCGGCTTGCTTTATTCTTTAGAATGACCACCATAAATATATATTTTTAAACATAATTATTTAGAACTGAATTAGTGATGATATTTTTTAAGTTACTTACATGTATATATATATATATATCTGTTCTAGAAAATTTCAATAATTTTGGCATGGGTTTTGTTGTAACATATTTTTGCATATTTCGCTTCTGAAAGCATATTTTAGCATTACAGTCATATTTTTTAAAGTATATTTTAGCAATGTAACTAAATATTTTTGCATATTTTATACTTAAAAGCGTAGTTTTAGATACATTACACAAAAGAACATAATTTTGCATATTTTACACTAGCTGTGTTTTGTTGCTACCGTTGAGTTTTAACGTTTATAATTAGCAAAAAACGATACTCCCCCGACTTGGTATAACTTGATATTCAAAACAAAATTGCACAAATAAATCATTATATTTTATTTCAAAAACTAAAAATTTAAATTTGTTTTAGTTGTATTTTTATATTTCTTCCATTTATTAACATTCAAATATTCATAATAAAAAAAATATTTGTATTTTTGTTAATAAAATGGCAGCACTTTTATCGACGTTAAAGTTAAATTCTACACGTTAACTCCTAACGTATATAAATTTAAATTTTGTATTAAATTGACTATGAACGTTATGAACAATACACAGCTACTATCAAAGAGAAACAAGAGACGAAACTAATTATCAAAAACCTAAGTCGGTTGTCAGAAACCTAACTCATGCAACAACAAAATACATTCAAATACATTTTGTTGTTGCTAGAAGAAAATAAAAATAATTTTTTGTTTACAAAACAACAATTTTGTTTAATTGTCAATCGAGAATTTCGTCTCTATGTGTTACTCTATGGCTACTATTGTTAAATTCTGTACTTAACAAAATTTTGTACATAATTTGTTATTAGATCATTTTTCTTTTTACTGGTAAATAGTACGTTCTCAAATCCAATGTAAAGCGATTAAAATGTTCATGCCAAAAGTGGCCTTCTTCTGATACACACATACATAGTTCCATAGCTCGACTTCTCGAAAAATTCGGTCCTATTCAAAAAACTATTTATAATTAAGATAAATTAAAACAATCAACAAAAACATAAACAAAATTTTGGTAAGTTTTGAAGTTTTGGTAAGTTTTGAAGAAAAACAAGTCATCCATACATAACCATTGTGATATTTAAAATTTTTTCGCATATTAGACAAATTTTTAAATGAAAACAAAATATGTATGTATGTAATACAATTGCCTAATTAAATTCTTTCATTAAAAAATTTATCAATAACAACAAATAAAATTCTAATTGGAATTTAATTTTGTTTTGCACTGCGGCAGAACTGAAAACCAGAATTTTTTGCTGCATTTGTTAAAATTTGTCAAATTTGCATTTATGTACATTTCTAGTGCATTTCCGAATTTGCCGACCTAGGGTATTCGATTTAACAAGCATTTTTGAAAAATGCATGTAAAATCGCCATGTTTGCTTGCCGTCATTTGACGATAAATACTGCGTACATCTCGTCATACAGGAACATTGACGCAGCGAAAACAACAATGAATACGGGACATAAACAAAACATGAAAATTTCATTCATAAGAACGAACCAAATTTCGTGTATTCTCTGTCATTAAAACGAAAGAAGGGATAAACAAAACAAAATACAAAAAAACAACACCACACAAACACACATTGTCAAACCCAAATATGAAACGATAAAAAAAATTTAATGCATTTGTATTGGAATCTCAATTCATTTCATTTTCAACTAATTCCTCAGGAAAGAATTGACACTGCACTTATCAAACAAGCAAAATAAACAAGGTGTAAAAGAGCACAGACTACTCATTTCCACACTAAGCCCAAGAAGCACAGGTGTGATAAGGACAGCTATTCGATACCTTCACCGACAACATAAAATAAAAAAAAAATACATTCTTTTGCACAACACCATATTTTTCAATGAAAAATTCCAACACATTTGAGAAAACTTTTCTATATTTTTCCGCGAAAGTTTTTAAACTTTTAAAGAAATTTGCAAACTATATTTTGATCAAGTGTCTAATAAAAAAAAATGTTAGAATGTATCGTCATTAAGTTGTTAAATTTGATGTTTCATTTCCATTTCATTAGGAACACTAAAGTGGACGCGCTTCTCTTGCATTAACAACGCCAACACATTTTTTTACAATTATTTCAATGCTTTTCTTTGAGAAATGTGTATACATTTTTGCACTGAATTTAAATGTTTTATTGCACTCGCGTTTTATTTAGTTAACTTTTGTTTTTGTTATTAATTTACGTACCAATTTTAACTTTTAATTGCTCCTCTATTCGTACTTCCCGTGTATTATCGGCCATGTTGGATCCATAACTAATGCTTGTAGTATCTGTAGTAGGGTCGTCTCTTTCCTCATTCATGTAACGTTTCTTTTTCAGGTGCATTATTGTTTCGTTTCACTTTGTTTTTGGGTTTAAAGTTTATATTACGACGTTGTATATTTTAGTACTTTCTATAGTGTTGCCGAGTTGTTTTATTATTATTGTATTGTTTAAAAATGTCACATTTTTATTGCCTAAAGTTGTAATTATATTTTAGTTAAAAAAAATAGTATACTTCAATATATTCGATATTTTTGGCACTCATCAAGATTTTCGGCACACTTGAAATTATTATATTTTTTTTCCGCCTTAAAAAAGGTTTTTCTGTGTGGCCGGCCTGTGGCCGGGCTTAAATACTTTCTCCTCTGGGTATGTCGAACACCGGCTTCGCTAAATAAGCTTTTTTCGAATATCAAAAATTTTTTTAAGTTCCGCAATTTTTATACAAAATGTCAATTCTGTTCCCAAATAATTAATTAATATGGTAGTGTTATATACCATTGAAAAGGTATTTATAAGTGCTTTTAAATGACATCAATATAAATAAGATCCGACAACTATTAATAAAGATATTCAGGAAAATATATTGAAACTTTGAGGGCCTATAACTCGTAAACCAAGCAAGAGCGGACAAAATTTTTTATTGTACTATAATCACAAGTAAAAGTACTATAGAATCACTATCAAAATTGTTTAAAAATCAACTGTGCCGAAGATCTTGATTTACGCCCGATTTTTTATTATTACATTTCTTTCAATTATTTCTTTGAGAAATTAAAATTGTTTATTTTATAAATATAAGTACATTTAATTGTATTATACCGTATTTAATTAAAAACAAGAAAAAAATAATAATTATTAAATTGTAAAAATACAATGAGATTTTAGTACTACTACTGCATTTTAATAATATTTATTAAAAACAAACAATGAAATACTAATATGTTGTTCACACTAAATAGTATGCTTGAACATTATGTTAAACATGTTACGTGTAGATTTTCTCTACCTGTTTCATGACATAAAATTGTTTCGACAATTTGTACGTTTTATAAAATTCAACTGGTAGCGAGAAACGGATTGAAAACGAAACGGAAAGATATACGACAGGTGAGCAAATAAACCGAAGAAACACATAGCAAATATCAATGTAAGTAAATAGTTTATTCCAAGTTAGCAATGCATTGTAAAGACAATTAAAACGATACTTTTTGAATTATATGTGATTATTTTATTGTGTAAATTTCATAAGCATAACTTTATAATATCTATTAAAAAACTAAATCTTGATATGTATACGGAAATTATATTAAAGCGATCTTAATTAATTTTCGGAAAAAGTTTCAAATATGTTTATACATATTTGCATTAAATATATGTACATACTATATGTTTTTTTGTTATTGTAATAAAAACTAATTCCTGTAATATGTATATCGGAGACATTAATAAATTTAATATAATCATTTAACTATACCTTTTTCATTTTAGTAATTTTGAGTTTAATAATATATGTATGTTGTATATATTGATAATTATTACTACATATTCATATACAGATAGTATAAAATTTGTTTCCAATTTTACACTTTATCATACTTTATTATTCAGTTTAATTTTTAACTAAGATAAGTCTAATTTTTTTGTTATTTAAAAAAATTTTCATATTAAATTATATTCTACATAAAATGATCTTTCTCACAAGATATACATTTTTTGAAATATAAATTGGATTTTTAATAGCAATATTTTTTAAAAATGAAAAGGAGGTACTTTTTACATGATTTTATAACTAAATAGAATTTGGGCAAGTGCTTCCTTTGAGACATTTGCATCAAATTTTGCAGCGGTTATATATGTAAATCGAGTTTTAAAACATATTAAATAGAATAAACTCTAGAAAGATAAATAAACCCTGTAACGGGCACAGTTTGCTTTTAATTGAAAGAAAACAAATATAACAAGAACGGCAGCGGAAGGGCAAAATGATTGCAAAGTTTTATGTAAAATATATTCGATGAATCTTATTATTTATTATTTCTTTTCATTATCATTTCTAATATGAATATTATTATATGTATTTCATTTGTTTAATATACATATTTGTTTTAAATAATTTAAATTTTCTCCCTTACCGAAAATGGCACAGAGTTTATCAACAAAATTATCGTTTTAACATTAAAACACTGAAGACACGATAGATAAATGTAAATTAAGGATATAACTTTTTCAGAACATCGCCATGAAGAAATATAAAAAAATACGATACATTTTCGCGATCGTCAAAAAAGTTTCCACACAAAACGTATTTTTGTTTCCAAATTAGGAATCTTTGTAACCTTGAAGTATTGGATTATTTTGTGCATTAAATGTTTGTTTGCTGCAGATAGCTCATAAATGTTTTCAACTCAAGTATTATTTTCTTATAATAAGAACATTAATGCAAAAATCTTGCATTTTCGCAAATGATAAACATTTTTTATCTTCATTAAAATAAAATCGTATATTTTGAAAATATTTTGCTAAACTATCATAGATTTCAAATATTGCATTCCGCGGTTCAAATGTAAATTTTAAGCATTTTTAAATATTACAAAAAAACAGCATATTAAATATTTGATAAATCTGACTTTTAGAGTTAATACTAACCAACAGATTTAAAAGTATATTTAATACTACACAAAACATTAAAAATACTGCATTTTTTTACAATCATAGTTAATACACAAGCATTCAATTTAAAGTTTTTTTGAACAACAGTTTGAACAAAACATTTCTGAAACGTTTTATAAATTTCCTCCTGTGCGGAAGGTTTTTGGCCCAAAATAATTTCGGTTATCTCTACAGTATTGTCCATAAGGTACCACGTTTTTCGAAAAAAATTATATCTCCTTACATACATATGTATAAAAATGTATCTATGTATGTATAATCAATCATATTTTCCAACTCTGATACGAACAATATTCTCGCGACCTCCAACGCATCTGTAAAAATATTTCGCAGCGATGAATGAATTTTATAACAAATATATGTTGTTTTTTCTCTATTCATTTCTTTATCAGCAAATCATTCTGAATATTTGTTATTTTTGTTCTAATAAATTACATAGCCACATACAACACATACATACGTACATGCATATGTACATGCATTTACATTGGGTTTGAAGGTGCCTTTGATTTTGTTCAAAATTTTGCGTACCAATGTCTTCAATGAAAATTAATTCATTGAAAAAAAAAAAAAAAAAAACAATAACAATAACTCAATGACTTCGTTTAATGACGAAAAAAAGGGGTGATTGATGAATCGGTCGGATGGTTAGTTGGATGATAGAAGAAAAGGGGAGGGTGTAGTATGTTATTCGTATAATTTAATACAGTCGCCGTAGTATGGCATGATTCAAGTATTCATTCATAAAAGCATTTTGTATTTCTAATATGTCTTGGCTGATGTTGTTGTTGTTTTGATATAATGAAAATGTATATATAAAATATAAACACAAAATAAACACAAAACACACAAATATGTTAACGTCTGTCTCCTCTCGTATATACTATGTAGTATACAAAAACATTTTAATGTGTTTTTGCGTTTGTGTTTTAATTTTTTGGGAATTTTTTTTACTGGTCTTCGTCAATGTGTGAAGGTTGTTGTTTTTGTAAATTTCTGTTGTTTTTATCTACATGTTTTTCTAGTTTTTCGAGTGACGAGGACGATAAACATTTTTTCTAGTTGTTTAATACAAGTATTAAATAATAAATAAATATTTTTTTTAATATTTGTGCATCACTAACTTTATTTTTTATTTTGAATAAAATGCATTGACCTGACAAATTAACGTGTTGTACAAGAAAAAAGGTTGAAGTGGTAGACCTAGTAACTGTTGAATAATGTGTGAAGTACAAAAAACACATAAGAAATGTAATTTTCAACAAACATATTTGGACAGACATATTGATAGTCAGACAGATGAAAAAATTAGTGTGGGTCATAAAAACGAAATATTACAGGAAATGCACAAACAAAACAGAAACAGCGAAATGTGTGGGATGTTTTGTGTGTTTCGCTTTTCAGTGCATTATGTTGTTTTCGTTAAATTAAATCTATAAAAATTGTTGATTTTAAATATGTATAATTTCAGTTGCATATAAAGCTAAGAGACGTACATGCTTAGTGTTGCAATTTAACGTTTAAAATTTAAATTTTGAATTTTTTTTTCTAAATTTTAGAACGATAAATATATACAGAATATATAATATACAGAATATATATTATGAGTTTATATGTCAAACATTATGAATAAAATTTGTTTTTTTTTTTTTTTTTGTTTAACAATTGTTCTTAAAGATTTTTTCAATTTAGCGCAGCTAGAGGGATAGTTTTTATGTCACAAACAATGACACATAATTAGATCTTTTTGAGGACATCACCAATCAATATCCTAAAATTTCAATGCATCTCCAAATTCTGAAATATTCCGAAAAAGTTTTCATTAAAGAACTCGTAGCTCCCTCAATGGTTAATCAAAACTTTTTTTATCAAGTAGTGATTTATTAAACATTTTTAAAGCTATTTTTCTTTTCTTTTTCAATTCGATTTTGATGTAAATTTGATGTTTTTTCCCATTTAAAATTGAAAATATTTGTGGTCAAAATTTTAAATGTTATTTTGTTAGAATATAACAAGGTATCAATCTTTAAAAACGCCTAAAAGTCCGAAATTTTGCAATTTTTAACAAAAATATCTGATATTTAAATTTTTACACACTAATATTTAAAAAAAGAACCCCAAATTAATACAATATAATTATATAGCTGTTATTTTTTTGTTTTAATTCGAATTTGGTATAGAAATACACACATCCTTAATAATTTGGATTTTTAAGGAGCATTGAAAGATATTAAGTTTAATAATATGTGAAATAGGGTTACATTGTATTATATTTTTGAAATATTTAAATTTTTGTGGAAAATTGCGAAATTTCTAACACATATGACCAGTTGCCAAATTTGAGTTATGCTTTTAAATACACGTCCCAAAAACATTTCTTGTATTAACAAATTTTTATATTGATCCTTTGGCAGAAATATGAAAAAAAAAATCCATTATTTCTTTTTGATCCATCTTAAGAAAACATTATGCAATGAGGAAAATTTTGAGAAAAAGTATCTTAGAATGAAGTAAATTTTTATTTGAGGTGTATGCTGTCATCACTTTTTCATTAGAAAAGTGATGTATTTCCATGCCAACATTATAAAGATAAATACGTTTAGTCCATCTTTAAGCAATGAAGGCGAACATTCATTCATCTATTCATGTAAACCGTGTATTCGTTGTTTGGAAAATAAGTTAATATACATACATACATACATACATTAAAAATTTCTGAAGTATAAATTACACTATGAAGTTTCATAAAGATCACTCTACATTTGATCATTTGATTTAGGAAAATCAATTGATCATTTGATTTAGGAAAATCAATTGATCATTTGATTTAGGAAAATCAATTGATCATTTGATTTAGGAAAATCACTGCAATTGGAATATAAATATCATGATTTTATTCGTCTTATTTAATATTATTTTTAAGTAACTTTTTTATTTGGTGTTTTTGATGGTTTCTGTCTTGCTCTGCTGTCGTGTTAGAAATATTTCTAATTGTTTGTTATTTTTTTTTTTTCCTAAATCCCTTTCGGATATTTTTGCCACTTTCGGCGCAATTTAAAATGTATCTTTTTTGACTTGTAGAATATATTGCTCATAACTCTTGGAGAAAATTTTGCCTTATTTTCAATCCTATTTTCAGTTTTGTATCGTTTTATTAAATATTGAACAGCAGATCGTTTTCGATTTACAATTTTACTAGAATAATCTTAAGATACTTTTCATCAATAAATATGTTTCTATTGCATTTTTACAATTTAAAGCGATTTTTAGTATAAAAAATATATTAAAAAAAAATCCGATATTAACAACATTGCGAGTGTTTAGGTGAAGGGGGTAAGGGAGAGAATAGTATAGACAATCGGTAAATTGGTATTCGGTGTTTACTTGTATGAATGTATGTGGGTTGGAAGGTGTGTTTTTTTATTTCATTGAAGATAATTTTTTTTATTAATATATTTTTTCAATTTCATTCATTTTTTATATTATTGTGTTTTGTCTTATTCACACACATATACACTTTTAAATGAAAGTATTTATTATTTTCGTTGCTTTTTTATTTTTATACACATTTATTTTTGCTTATTTAAACAAATGAACAAGTATTCTCTATTCTAAATAATTTATTTTTTGGTTTGCATAAATTATGAATTTTTTTCTTTTTTTTTAATATTTTACTTGTATTTATACACACACATGTTAATTTATATATGTATATATTTTTGCATTACTTTAAATTTTTTGTGTCACGTAGATGTTTCTATTTGTTTTATAATTCTTCTTATTTGTTGTTTCTATTTGAACATTTTCTTTTTAATTTTATTTAAACATGTATTTTTTTTACTTTGTGTTATATTTGTCGTTTTGTTTTAAATTTTAATTCCAATTAATGCTATCAAATAACATTCGACTTCCGGTGTTCTTCTACACTTTTTTATTCCTAGTTTTTTTTTCACTTGCACGAAATGCCGACACACACAGTGCTCTCTTGTTTCATGTGAACGAACAAGAAGCAACCGCAGCAAAAACAACAAATAAATAAAAGAGCTAATGACAGACTGATTTGGTTTACTTGCGCGACGACACCAGAGACCTGCGCTGAACGATTTTGACGGCGGCGGCGTCTTTCCTAAAAGTTGTCGGCGGCGGCTCAAAATCGGCTGTTAGCCGGCTGAAAGGTGAACATAACAACTTTTTATTTCCTCGTTTTCGCATTATCTTATAGCAGGGGTTCTCACAAGACCTTGCTTCACGACCCCCTTTTGACCAGGGTTCCCAGATTTTTTTCGAATCATATCCCCAAATAGCGAGTTTTCATCCCCAAAAATCCCCAAATAGCTATTAATTATATCCCCAAAAATCCCCACTTAAATAATACCTTAATTTTATAGATTAGTATATACTACATTACGTCTTATTTGTACTTCAATACATTTTTTCCAAATAGTCAATAATATAAAAGAAAATTTCATACAAATTTTCCAAAAATAAGATTTTATGGAAATTTTAAAATATTTTTATAGTTAAACTACATTTTATTTCATATTTAAAGGTATGAAAATATGATTATCCAAATTCCATTGAATCAATTTTGATGCACTTCCTTCCTTCAACTTTTAAATAACTACTTGTTGAAGACTGAAGATCAAATTATTTCAACTCTTGTTTACTATTACAATAACAATAATGGACCATCATTTATTCAAAGATTACTTTCATAGCCATTCCGTACAGAAATTGAAATAATTTGTTGGAGTTTATAGTACCAATTCAATATTACAGTTATTTTTAATTGTCGCCAGGGCACTGTTGTTGAAATATAGTTCTATCTTAACTAGAACTTCATATCCAGCGAAAAAGTATGTTTTTTCTATTGTTTTTAAGTAAAAAAGAAGATTTTTTTATATTAAAATAAAAATCTTCAAAAAATCCCCAAGCCTTTAAAATTATCCCCAACAAATCCCCTAATCCCCAAACCAAAATTTTCATCCCCATTTTCAAAAATAAATCCCCAATTTGGGGATAAATCCCCTAATCTGACAACACTGCTTTTGACATTGTAATGGAGGCGTGACCCACTACAACTCTGATTAGCTAAAAAATCAGATAAAATGTTATGTAAAGATAAAATAATATTAATAATTGCGACATTGTTTCTGCTTAATGATTTCTTTTGTATTAAGAGACTTTTTCGTATTATGCACATCTAAAATCATTCTCTGGGAACACAAAAGTTCGATACTTTAGTTTTTATGGACAAAAGAGCGAGAGAATATGACAGTTCCACATAAAAATGTATGTTGATGAAAATTGTTCTAATACTTTTAGAACTTCGGAGCCAAAATGCGGATAAACATTGCTATATTTCAACTAAAATGCTTTTAAATCTTTAGATTGAGAATAAAAAATTAAACCATGAGTTACATTTTAACAGTTTTGGAATTGAATATGGTATTTTATCAATATTCATATTGAAAGAATTTTTTTGGCCTTGGAATTATAAAGTCGTTAAACCAAAATTAATTTTTACAGCCCGAAAATTTCTCTTCGAAATAAATGTTTTGATTACTTAGCATTGAGAATCCACACCATTCGAGCAAATTTTAATAATCGTATTACACAAGATGTTATTTAATGGTTAAATTTCGAAAGTGCATTGAAACGACTTTATAAAAAAAAAATAACTCATTAAAAAAACATTATTGCTGTCCTTAGTTTGAGGATTTTTTTTTTATAAAAATATCTTTCTGTTTTTAAATAGTTTCTTGCTTTCATTGGAATTTTTATTTAAACTTTTACATAAAAAAGTTGTATGTTCAAGAACATTTTTCAGAATCTCTTCGCGACCCCCCACGAATGTCTGTACGGACCCCTTGTGGATCGCGGACCCCCATTTGAGAACCGTTGTCTTATAGAGCACATTGGTTCCCAAATGTGGTTTCACGTTCCCTTAGATGTAAAGAGAGACGAAGATCATTTGTTTGAAAATAATTTATAAATATTTCGTAAAGGATTTATAACATAAATTACACAAGGCAACAAAATAGAAAAAATTTTAAAGGCTTGAAAAACCATTTTACAATTTTGATGTATTGTGGTTCCAGTAGTACAAATATGGTCAACATTTTAATTTCTATGGAGTTTTTTTTTATTTTATTTTTTTTTTAATTTTTAAGTAAAATTATAAATTTCTTTACACATTTCTCCACATAATTATTGATAACTCAAAAAGTTAGTCCGATATTATTAAAATAAACTTGGAAAAATTTAAATTTATATAATCTTTAATCCGTTTATATATTGCGTTTCAATCAGCTCAGTAGTTTCGGAGTTATAATGAAAAAATTAAACAAAAAATATATTTTTTACGTGAAAATAGCAAGTTTTTTTGTTTTAAAAAAATCATTAAAAATCGAAAACGAAAAATCGAAAAACTGTTCAGATTTATTGGTTTATCGCAAAGCCACATCTAATAGCAACAAAATGAGATATCGATCAAAAAAATCTATTGATTATTTTCAAATTATTCGCAATTAAGTATTCGCTCATTTTCACAAAATTTTAGTTTTTTGAGACATTTCTCCACTTATGTTGTCATAACTCAAAAACAACTTTCCGATTTTGTTAAACTAAATTTACAAAAGTGGGCAGACCACGCCCATGTTTTGTTTCCAAGTTTATATTGACCCTCAAACTATTTGTACAAAATTTCGTTGTCGTACATGCTTTTGTTTCAGAAATACTAGCAGAAAGTATGAAACGGACACCCTGTGTTTCTAGTTTTTAGTTCATTACATTTTTATTTATTAACCGATTTGGACCATTTTCAATACCAAACAAACCTTATACAGGATAAAATTTTCAAATTTCGTCCTACTACGCTGTCCCGTTCGAGCCCTATCCTGCTTTCAACAGACGGACATAGCTAGATCGACTCAGAATCTAACCAGAACCCAGAAAATATATACTTTATGGGTTTTAAATGATTTTTTCGACATGTTACACACGAAATGACAAAATCAATATACCCCCCATCTTTTTGATGGTGGGTATAAAAATCTGGAAAAATCGAAAACTGCAAAGAATATTCATTTTTTTATGTGTAGTGAAGCTACATATCATGTGAATCAAAAAGATGGGGGTATATTGATTTTGTCATTACGTGTGTAACACGTCGAAAAAATCATTTATCCTATATAAGGTTTGTTTGGTATTGAAAATGGTCCAAATCGGTTAATAAATAAAAATGTAATAGGCTAACAACCAGAAACACAGGGTGTCCGTTTCATACTTTTCTGATAATATTTCTGAAACAAAAGCATATCCGACAACGAAATTTTGTACAAATAGTTTGAGGGTCAATATAAACTTGGAAACCAAACATGGGCGTGGTCCGTCCACTTTTGTAAATTTAGTTTAACAAAATCGGAAAGTTGTTTTTGAGTTATGACAACATAAGTGGAGAAATGTCTCAAAAAACTAAAATTTTGTGAAAATGAGCGAATACTTAATTGCGAATAAATTTGAAAATAATCAATAGATTTTTTTGATCGATATCTCATTTTGTTGCTATTAGATGTGGCTTTGCGATAAACCAATAAATCTGAACAGTTTTTCGATTTTTCGTTTTCGATTTTTAATGATTTTTTTAAAACAAAAAAACTTGCTATTTTCACGTAAAAAATATATTTTTTGTTTAATTTTTTCATTATAACTACGAAACTACTGAGCCGATTGAAACGCAATATATAAACGGATTAAAGGTTATATAAATTTAAATTTTTCCAAGTTTATTTTAATAATATCGGACTAACACTTTTTGAGTTATCAATAATTATGTGGAGAAATGTCTAAAGAAATTTATAATTTTACTTAAAATTTAAAAAAAAAAAAAAAAAAAAACATCTCCATAGAATTTAAAATTTGGACCATATTTGTACTACTGGAATCACAATACGTCAAAATTGCATAGTGGTTTTTCAAGCCAATTTTTGATGACCTGTGTTATTGTATTTATTGTACTTCTAAAGTGTCAAAACGGACAGCAATCGGATTTGACATCCCCGATTTCAATAAAATTCTCTACAAGTATTGACCATAAATCATAAGGCTTTAGACCCATGTCTCTTTTCGGTCCAAAAATATGACGGATTAAAAATCGAAAAAAAATAAAAAATAAAAACTTGACAAAGTTGTACTATATTAATTGGTAACACCTTCTAAAATATAAACGGTAGATATACACTATCGGACAAAATAAAGTGCAGGTTTTTACTCTTGCTATTTAGTTCATAATTATTGTCTTCTAGGTTCTAGGTTGGCGATTTTTCGCCAAACGTGGCGATTTTTTATTGCTCCTAGCGACTGAATTTTCCGTTTGCGACATGGCGATTTTAACAAGGTGGCGATTTATTTGGCTAATTTTTAAAATATCATTAAATAGGTAGTAAAACTATTACGTTTTGTTACTAGCCAACGTCTATTTTTAGTATTTTTCTATCCAAGACCGCGGTTCTCAAATGGGGGTCCGCGGTTCTCAATAAGGGGTCCATACAAAGATTGTTAGGTGGTCGCTAACCTTCTGCTTGAACATAAAATTAAAAGTATTTCTTTAAACACACGTATGTATATTAATTTCTCCATACTTATAAAATAAAGTTGCAAAAAATATAGAGTAAAAATTCTAAAACAATTGTTTGTGCATGATTTTTATTATCATTCTGGTAATTTTTGAAAATTGTAAAAAACATTTAATGATATTTCGTCCTTGGAATAAGACATTTAGTAGCAATTTTAAAATCCATTTTTAAATGCAATGGTTTTATCTTAAATTTTTAATTAATTGAAATCAAATGTTTTTACTATTTTCTTAAATATAGCCTGGTTTAACAAAAGCATTTGGTATCAAATTGAGAATATACCATTAATTTTTATTTTTAAGTATTAATTTATTTTTGGATTAAGAATTATTTAGGAATAACATTTGATATGAAATTGAGAAAGTATCACTTTTTTTCAAATGAATATTCATTTTTATTCAAACTTGAAATTCAACATTCGTATTTCCAGAAACACCTTTAAATTATCAAATTTAAAGACACGAAGCAAGAGTTTGTAAAAACCTCTGATTTAAGTCGGGTATCGCACATAGCAATATTTCCTGCTGCAATTCTGAATTCGTAGGAGAGATAAGAGAAGGGAATACTAAACATTTACATTCACTTTACCTCTCTCGTCTACGAACTCAGAATTGCAGCAAGAAAAGTTGCTGTTTATGAACCTCTAATAACAAAATAAAGATCCTTAATTTAAAAATATCTTCAATAAGTTTTGACAATTTGTTTTCCATCATCTTTCAAATATGAATATTAAGATTTTGTGGGCCATAATGAAAAGAAAACGTTCATGAATAAATTAATTTTTCAAAACAATTTATAAGTTTATTAGGACAAATGTTCGTTATATAATTTCAGAATTATTCTGTTAAGAAATATAATAATTTCAATAAATTTTTAAAATTGTTGACCTAAAATTGAGCTATGTATGTCAGAAAAGTGTATATTAATAATTTTTTTTTTATTCAAATTATTATTAGCTACTGAAATTATCATTGACTTTGTTGATGCTGAATTTACATTTTAAAATTATGTAAAATTTGAAGCACTAAATATTTTAGTTTTTTTAGTTCAAAAAAAAAAAAAAAAAAAAAAAAAAAAATTATATAAAATTTAATTTTGTCGATTTTTGGCGATTTCTGATTAACAATTTGGCGACAGAGGCTCAAAAAAATCTGACAACCCTGACCAGTCAGTGTTTTCTTTGTTAAGCGTGAATTAGTTGGTTGTTTATGTGACGTTTCCTCTCGCAAAGTAAACAGCTGATTGTTTATATTGCATGTATTGTAATGCTAACAATTATAAAAACTTCACGTTGATGTGATGTCTGATTCTGTTGAAAACATAATTTTCTTGCGTTGTTCCGTGACAGCTGTTAGCAGTGTTGCCAAACAATAACTTTTTTCTTACAAATTAACAAATGCTTAACGAAATAAAAAGGAAAAACCACTAAATAAACAAAGAAATAAATGAACAAAAATAATTAAATGCTCAAACAATTAAGTAGATAAATATTTGGCATGTTTAATTTGCATTTTTAGGATTTTTCTAGTAAATAATTTATGGTAACTCTGTGTTTTTGCTAACAAATGTCACAAACATATGTCACGTTATTAATTTTGGATAATTGCACAAAATTCTCCCCGTAAATAAACGGAACATCAACATCACATAAACAACCAACTAACCCGGCCTTTAGCATTACAATACATGCAATATAAACGATCAGCTGTTTACTTTGCGGGAGGAAACGTCACATAAACAACCAACTAATTCACGTTTTAAGCGTTATTAATTTTGGATAATTGCACAAAATTCTCCCCGTAAATAAACGGAACATCAACATCACATAAACAACCAACTAACCCGGCCTTAAGTATGTTTATGTTTTTTATCTTTCACACAAGAATGTCTAGCAGCAATGAAATTGTCAACAAAAAGGCTGCTAAACAATATACTAAAGCCCCAACCACTCAACTAAAAATCATCGTATCGCAATCAGCTGTTTCAACCAGCTTTATGCAGATGTGTGTATCTAGCTATTGACACAAAAATTCTAGGTAGCGTACCGCAGAAATGTACAGAAAATAGATTTTTACGTAGTTGTGTACGTTTTTAACAACCCTGTGGTTTATTTTGCTCACAAAATAACCGAAAAACAGGGTTGTTTACACAGTGAATGTTCAAAAACATATGATACATTTAATTTTGTTGACTGGTTGTACAAAATGTCTCACGCTACTTTTTTTCATTCTACGTTGCGATGGAAAGTTGACTGGTTGGGGCTTAAGGCAGCAAAATCAAAACGAAAATAAATAATACTGCGCAATATGGGTTCAACAAAATTGTGCGTACGCAACTCTACAGAAATATAATTTACTTCGTGTGCAATGGTTTGCCTTTGCTGCTGCAAATTGCAGAGACGAGTCACAAATTTAGTAGTATAACGATGTTATAGTGTGGATATTTCTAGTTGTTGTGGATTGTATAAATGAAACATTTGTATATTTATTGCACAGTCATAAGTGAAAATTTAGCTAGAACTGCATATTTAAACCTTGCACCAAAACTATGTTGAATATTTAAGACAAAAATTCAGTTTTTGAATTTTTTCTTCCATTATTTTGAATTTATATCTATTTTTGACCAACACTTTATTAAAAGACATATTTTTTTAATACATAATATAATACATAAAGGTATCGCTTGATAAAATCGGATAAAATATGAAGTTTTTAAAATGTGTACAACTCATAAAATCTTTTAATTTTATTTTTATATGGCTTTTTTCCATTACTTATGATGCATGAAGATTTTACGGGTTTTTCAAGTTATTCAAAAATGCATAGGTTCCACACTTTTCATCCGATTTTACCAATCGATACCTTTTTGTTTTACCAATGAAGTATAAAGTGTGGGTCAAAAATAGATATAAATTCAAAATAATAGATGAAAAAATTTAAAAACTGATTTTGTGTCTTAAATATTCAAGATAGTTTTGCTGTTCATTTAAATGAATATATACTTTTTAAAAAGGATAATTTCTTGTCTTTCTAACATAGTTTAAAAAATTTAATTTGTTCAACTAGTATTCTAGATATAAAATTTTAAATCGCGAAGTCTGAAAAAGCGGTCCTTCGGGTATAGCTCCCGATTTTGAAGGTATATTTAAAATTCTAAAAATGGTCTAATAATCTACTGACCCTTATCTATAAACTACGTTATATTATATTCAAATATTTTTATTGTTGTAAAAAAATATTTTAAAAATACTCAGGTGCAAAATTGAATACATGCGAGTTGTTTTCGTTTTGTCGGATTTTTTTGTAGAGCTTGATGCTTTTATTCTGAAATTATAAATTATTTTATTAAATACTAAACACAAAATAAATTTAAGAAAAAATTGTTGGATTTGCTTTACTATTTTTATTTTCATGCAACGACAAGTGCACAAATTACAAGCATGTACTCATTTGTGCTACCTACTGTATATATATATATCTACGAGCTGTAAACCCGCTACTTCGTCAGCGGAAATTTTTTATAAAAACTATACTATATAATAAATTTAAACTAAGATTCTTAACTCCCTTGGGAACATTTTGAATAATGGTGTTATGTCATCCATAAATAACAATATCTCTTTAATTTCAGGTTTATAATCTTAGAATAATGAAAAATAAATATCAGAATTACGAAAAAGTATATTAGAATAAAGAAAAAGGACCACAAAAACCATTTTAAGGTTTCTGATTCACTTAGAACCTTACATCTACAATTTTATGTTTCTAAGGATAAAAATTGCAGAACATTCAAGAAGTACTATTAGAAAAGCGAAAAGAGATACCACAAAGTCCCTTCTTGTGAATTCTCGTTCATTTAGTATTACGAAAATCCATTTAAAGGTTTCTGATTCACTTAGGACCTTACATTTTCAATTTTATGTTTCTAAGGATGAAAATTGCAGAACATTCAAGAAGTACTATTAGAAGAACGAAAAAAGATACCACAAAGTCCCTTCTAGTGTTTATAAAAAACCGACTTTTAAAAAAACCGGTTTGACGGTTAACCGAAAATTAAGTAAAATTGAAAAACCGGTTTTTCGGTTAACCGTCTACTAAAAAACCGGTTAACCGACATTTTAATAATTGCTCTAATTTCATGCTTAATAAAAATATTTTTGGTTAAAAAATGTGTTTTTCAACTTATTGGTTTAACCATGCACCAAATAATAAACAGTGCACAACAAATTGCGATTGACTTACATCGAAAATTTATAATACTTTTTTCAGCCTTTAGACTAGTTTTAATATAATTTATAAAAACAACTTTTTTGGCATCTTTTACTACAGTTTTTGAAGAATTATAATGATCTAAAATTATTCTATTAAATATTTTTTCAGTTTTTATACCCACCATCAAAAAGATGGGGGGTATAAAAACCCCCCATCTTTTTTGTCATTCCGTGTGTAACATGTCGAAGGAATCATTTAAGAGCCCACAAAGTATATATTTTCTGGGTCCTGGTTGAATTCTGAGTCGATCTAGCTATGTCCGTTTGTCTTATATAAGGTTTGTTTGGGATTGAAAATGGTCAAAATCGGTTAATAAACAAAAAAGTTGTGGGCTAAAAACTAGAAACACAGGGTGTCCGTGAAATACTTTTCTTCTGATATTTTTTCAATAAAAGCACGTACGCCAACGAATTTTGTACGTATACATGGTGGATCGACATAAACTCGGGAACCAAAAATGGGCGTGGTCCGCCCACTTTACCGCCCTCCTCCCATATATGGTGAAAATCAACGAAATTGTGTTCACATAGTTCAAGGACCAATGTAAAGTCGGAAACAAAAAATGGGCGTGGTCCGCCCACTTTACTGACTACTTTGATGGTGGGTATATAGATTCGGCCGGGCCGAATATATTCGCGCTTGTTTTATTTTATTTTTTTATTTTTTATTTTTCTAGGTTAAAAATAAAATTAAATTATCGAAATTTTACAAAAAGGAAGCTTTAGACCTAGGATAATGTACTTTATATTATGATTTATATTCACCGCTTTTAAAGTTTTTCTCTCAAGAAAAAGTTTATATAATTTTATAAAAAAATGTATTAAAAATATCTCCATAAAATTGGAAAAGTAATTAAAATTTTTTTCTGCTAAAAGGAGATTTGTTTTTAATTTTTAGAAGATTGTTAATCATTTAAAAGTAATTTTTCTGTACTTATTTAGTTCTCAACATATTTTCTTATATTTTAAATTCAGAAAAAAGCAACTAAAGGCCGAAATTTAGTGATATTTTTAGCAAATTTTTGAAACCGGTTAACCGACACAAAAAAACCGGGTAAACCGGTTAACCGAAATTGAATATTCCAAATTAACCGGTTCGCAAATAACCGAAATTTGAAGAAAAAACCGGTTTTTCGGTTAACCGGTTAACCGGTTTATAAACACTAGTCCCTTCTTATGGATTCTCATTCATTTAGGACCACATATCTTTAATTTCATGTTTCTAGATTCAGAATTATAGAAAATTAAAAAAGTACCGTAGGAGAAGATCAAAAAAATACCACAAAGTCCCTTCTTATGGATTCTCATTCATTTAGGACCACATATCTTTAATTTCATGTTTCTATATTCAGAATTATAGAAAATTAAAAAAGTACCATAGGAAGATCAAAAAAGTACTACAAAGTCCCTTCTTATGGATTCCCATTCATTTAGGACCACATATCCTTAATTTAATGTTTCTAAGTTCATAATTATAGAAAATTCAAAAAGTACCATTAGAAGAACAAAAAAGTACCACAAAGTCCCCTCTAATGAATTCTCATTCATTTAGGACCACATATCCTTAATTTCATGTTTCTAAGTTCATAATTATAGAAAATTCAAAAAGTACCATTGGAAGAACAAAAAAAATACCACAAAGTCCCCTCTAATGAATTTTCATTCATTTAGGACCACATATCCTTAATTTCATGTTTCTAAGTTCATAATTATAGAAAATTCAAAAAGTACCATTAGAAGAACAAAAAAGTACCACAAAGTCCCTCTAATGAATTCTCATTCATTTAGGATCACATATCCTTAATTTCATGTTTCTAAGTTCATAATTATAGAAAATTCAAAAAGTACCATTAGAAGAACAAAAAAGTACCACGAAGTCCCCTCTAATGTATTCTCATTCATTGAGGACCACATATCTTTAATTTCATGTTTCTAGATTCAGAATTATAGAAAATTAAAAAAGTACCGTAGGAAGATCAAAAAAGTACCACAAAGTCCCTTCTTATGGATTCTCATTCATTTAGGACAACATATCTTTAATTTAAAGTTTCTATATTCAGAATTATAGAAAATTAAAAAAGTACCATAGGAAGAACAAAAAAATGTACTACAAAGTCCCTTCTTATGGATTCCCATTCATTTAGGACCACATATTCTTAATGTAATGTTTCTAAGTTTATAATTATAGAAAATTCAAAAAGTACCATTAGAAGAACAAAAAAGTACCACAAAGTCCCCTCTAATGAATTCTCATTCATTTAGGACCACATATCCTTAATTTCATGTTTCTAAGTTCATAATTATAGAAAATTCAAAAAGTACCATTGGAAGAACAAAAAAAATACCACAAAGACCCCTCTAATGAATTCTCATTCATTTAGGACCACATATCCTTAATTTCATGTTTCTAAGTTCATAATTATAGAAAATTCAAAAAGTACCATTAGAAGAACAAAAAAGTACCACAAAGTCCCCCCTTGTGAATTCTTTACAACATCGGACCATGCGTATTTATTTTCATGTTTCTAGGTTAAATATTACAGAAAATGAAAAAAAGTACCAATAGAAGAAGAAAAAAATACCACAAAGTCCATTCTCTTGAATTTTTACCCACAGGACCACGTATCTTTAAGTACCACAAATTCCACTCTTGTTAATTCCTATCTACATTTTCTTAATTTCATGTTTCTATGTTTAATGTAATTGAAAATTCATTATTAAGTTTGAATAAAATGTAATTTCCCGACTTTACCCTTTTTTTGGTACTTTTTTTTCACCCATCGAAGTATTAAAAAATTGTATTCCAATAAATTTCTAAATTCTAGTGGTATCCCATATTAAAATACTCATATGAATATTTCAAAAAATATAAAAAAAGGTTTTATGAAAAAAATACCAAAAATAGGTACGATTTTTACCCCTTAAACGTTTGAATTTCTAAAAAGTACCAAATTTGCATTTCTCATTTTTTGATAAGTTATGAATACGATATAAATTTTATCTGTATGTTGATTGGTTTCAAAGATACATATAGTGCCAAAAAAGTACCAAAATACAGTTTTTACCCGTTTTCTCCCTAAAACGGCCGATTTTCAAAAAAGTACCAGACACCTGTCCAATTATTTTTTAAATGAATAACGATAACTATTCAACTTTTTTTATATCTTTATTAGTTCGGGAGATATAAAGTTACCGATTTTACCCGTTTTTACCCTTTTTTACCCCCTAAACATTCGAATTTCCAAAAATCCCGTCTTAGTGGATCTATATGGTGGGAGGCCTACCTACGTTCCAAATTTTGTCTCTCTAGCTTCAGCCGTTTGGGCTGTGGGATGATGAATCAGACAGTCAGTCAGTCAGTCACGTTACTCTTTTATATATATAGACGAGCTGTTAACCCGCTACTTCGTTAGCGGAAATTTTTTATAAAAACCATACTATAAAATAAATTTAAAATAGGATTTTCGAAAAGTACAAAAGGCATGTTTGATAGGGTGCCAGTAAAGTACCAATTTTTAACATCTTTAAAAAACATGTTCTTAATTTCATGTTTCTAGATTCATAATTATAGAAAGTTCAAAAAGTACCATTAGAAGAACAAAAAAGTATCACAAAGTCCCCTCTTATGGAATTTCATTCATTAAGGACCACATATCTTTAATTTCATGTTCCTAGTTTAAATATTATAGAAAATTCAAAAAGTACCATTAGAAGAACGAAAAAAGTACCACAAAATCCCCTATTGTGGATTCTCATTCATTTAGGACCATATATCTTTAATTTCATGTTTCTAGGTTCATAATCATAGAAAATTCAAAAAGTACCATTGGAATAACAAAAAAAGTACCACAAAGTCCTCTCTTATGGATTCTTATTCATTTAGGACCACATATTTTTAATTTCATGTTTTTAGGTTAAATATTACAGGAAATTAAAAAAGTACCATTAGAAAAACAAAAAAGTACCACAAAGTCCCCTCCTATGGATTCTCATTCACTTAGCACCACATGTCCTTAATTTCATGTTTCTAGGTTCATAATTATAGAAAATTCAAAAAGTACCATTAGAAGAACGAAAAAGTACCACAAAATCCCTTCTTATTAATTCTCACTCACTTAGGGCCACATATCTTTAATTCCGTGTTCCTAGTTTAAATATTATAGAAAATTCAAAAAGTACCATTAGAAGAACAAAAAAGTACCACAAAGACCCCTCCTATGGATTCTTTCCCACATCGGACCATGCATATTTAATTTCATGTTTCTAGGTTAAATATTACAGAAAATGCAAAAAGTACCATCAGAAGAAGAAAAAAGTACCACCAAGTTCATCCTCTTGAATTCTTACCCACAGGATGTTTCTATATTTAATGTAATGGAAAATTCATTATTAAGTTTGAATAAAATGTAATTTCCCGCTTTTACCCCCTTTTTGGTACTTTTTTTTACCTATAGAAGTATCAGAAATTGTATTCCAATGAGTTTCTATAATTATAGTGAGATCCCATATTAAAATACGCATATGGTTGTGTCAATAAATATAAAAAAATGTTTTATGAAAAAAAGTACCAAAAATAGGTACAATTTTTACCCCTTTAACGTTCGAATTTCGAAAAAGTACCAAATTTATATTTCTAGTTTTTTGATAAGTTATGAATACGGCATAAATTTTATTAGTATGTTGATTGGTTTCAAAGATACATATGGTGACAAAAAAGTACCAAAATACAGTTTTTACCCATTTTCTCCCTAAAAGGGCCGATTTTCAAAAAAGTACCAGACACCTGTCCGATTATTTTTTAAGTGAATAACGACAACTACTATTCAACTTTTTGTGTATCTTTATTAGTTTGGAAGTTATAGAGTTACCAATTTTACCCGTTTTTACCCTTTTTTACCCCCTAAACATTCGAATTTCAAAAAATCCCGTCTTAGTGGATCTATACAGAGAGAGACCTACCTACGTTCCAAATTTCGTCTCTCTAGCTTCAGCCGTTTGGGCTGTGGGATGATGAATCAGTCAGTCAGTCAGTCACGTTACTCTTTTATATATATAGATATACACAGATGGACAAAAGTCACCGTCATTTGCCTTTATGTAAGTTTGAAGGGCCTCTGCGCAAATAAAACAAATGATATATAAAAATAGTTTAATTCTGCATAAAATATGGTTTATTTAAACCGCTTTTTAGTTAAAATAATTTTTCTTTCATTAACCTTATTAACAAAAATAAGAATTTATTATTTGAAGTTCATATTTCTTGTGGACAAAAGTCACCGTCACTACATCTAAATATTAAAGAAACTTTTAGAAATTTCGCTCTTACCAACACTTCTGTCTAAATTCGTGTAGTATGGTAACTTTAAGACTGATCTGTCAAAATTTAATAAAGGTACTTAATTTAAAAAATTTTCTAACGCCACTTCTATTAAAAATGAGTGAAAAAAGAAAAGAAACTACAATTGAAGAAAGAAAAATTATTTTAAATTAATAAAATTATCCGGGAAATATTCACATTGGTTAACCGTCCACGTACCACCATTGCTGGAATTATAAAACGTTTTAAAGATGACCCAACATGTGAGTATCAGACAAGAAGTGGACGACCGCCAGCACTATCTGTTCGGGAAAAGAGGGAAATATAAAATAATTAAAAAAGAGCCTAAAACTTCATCGTCAGAAATTGCTGCAATGTTGAAGGAAAACACTGGTACAGGTGTTCACCCCCGTACTGTACGTCGAGTTTTAAATTCTGCCGGGTATAATGCCAGACTTTGCAGGAAAAAACCGCAGATTAGCAAGGTAAACCAAATGAAACGCCTTTCTTTCGCAAAAGAGCACATAAATAAAGGAATAGACTTTTGGAATAAGGTAATATTCTCTGATGAAAGCAAATTTTCCATATATAAATCAGACCGACATGTTTTGACATGGAGAAAGAAGGGGGAGGCTTTGCAGGAAAAACACATTCAGTTGACTGTTAAACATGATGGTGCTGGTGTCTTGGTATGGGGTTGTATGTCGGCGGCTGGGGTTGGGGAACTAGTATTTATTGATGAAGTAATGGATAAAAATATTTATTTGAATATCCTTAAGGATAACTTGCATAAAAGTGCTCAAAAACTTGGCATTGAATCCGACTATTTCTTCCAGCAGGACAATGACCCTAAGCACAAGGCGGAAATTGGTCGATTATGGATCTTATATAACACCCCTCACACTCTTAAAACTCCTACTCAGTCACCCGACAGCAACACAATAGAGCATTTATGGGACCATTTGGATAGACGGATTCGAGAACATCACATTACTTCCAAAAATATGCTTAAAGAGAAATTAATGGAGGAATGAGAGAAAATTGATCCGGTGACGAAAAAGTTAGTACATTCTATGCACAAACGTTTGCAAGAAATTATTAAATATAATGGCAAACATACCTCATATTAAAATATTAAAAGGTTTTAATTAACTTTACCTGACGGTGAATTTTGTCCAGTAGTTATATGAACTGTTTTGTATATTTTTAATTTGTTTTTTAATAAGTATAAGAAAAAGGAGTTATTTTAACTGAAATAATATTTGAATAAAATATACTTTTTGTTTAAGTTAACCATTTTTATATTTCAATTATTTTCTGAGCATGGGGATCCTTTAAACATTGTACATGATAGATGACGGTGACTTTTGTCCATGTGTGTATATAAAAATTAATGTGTGTTTGTTTGTATGTATGTATTTTTGTTTGAAGTCTATAGCCGCCTAAAAGGCTAAACCGATTTTCTTGAATTTTTCACAGTGTGTTCCTATATGCCCAGAAGGAAAAATAGGCTACTTTTTATTTTGAAATTCCATGTGGGCGAGGTGCCACACCCACTTACTAAATAACTATTAAAAGTAGTATATCTCGGAAATTGGTAATATTAGAGTCCTCAAATTTTGCACAAACAACTTTGACACCTATATGAACATTCTGGAAAAAAATAGGCGAACTAGCAATAGGGGGTGTGGCACATCCCACGCCTAATATTGCTTGCCAATACCAAATGCAGTAAATTTAGGAAACTATAATAGTTACATTTCCCAAATTTTGTACAATAAACTTAAGTGTCAATGTGAACATTTTGTGCAAAAATTGGCGGAAAAGAAATATATCTGGGAAACTATAAAAGTTAGAGAGCTCAAATTTTGTACGACTAGCATTAGCTTCAATATGAATATTTTGGACAAAAATTGGTACACTAGCAATAGTGGGCGTGGCACCTCCCATATAAAGAAAATATTAAATTATCATATCTGAGAAAATATAACAGTTAGAGTTCTAAAATTTTGTCGGAGCCACTTTGGTATCAATATTAATATTTAAGAAAAATATGGGCGGACTAGAAGTAGGGGCATGGTACCTCCCATATGAATTAAATGCAAAAATTCGTATATCTGGGAAACTATTGGAGTTGGAATGCTAAAATTTTGCATAAATTTTAACATCCATGAAAACATTTGTCTAATAAATTAGCGGATTATGGGGGTTGGTCCCTCCCATAAAAATTAAATACAAAAATGAGTATATTTTTTAATCATTTAATTACTATGTATTTCATTTCGGGGGGTGGCGAAGCACACCAGGTATTAGCTAGTATATATATATATATATATATATTAGGGTTCGTTTCGAAAAAAAAAAATTTCGTTTGATATTTGGATATCATACCTTTTTAGAAGGTTTTTTCAGCAGTAAAAATAATGGCATATTTTGTTTTTTTAAATTCCAACTCCTTCCCCTGCATATCTGCGGCTAAAAACGCATATTTTGAGCGCCATTTTGAAAAAAGTAAATTTTTCGGACACCCTAATTGGAACACGACGCACAGTGCTTTGATCCCATACAATGATGCGACAAAAATAGAAGGAGTTGTCGTAGAAAATTGAAACTTGGTACACATATTACTTTATTACCATATTGGCGCAATGACACGCCTACCTCTCATATATCCTAAAGTTAAAAAACTATTTTTTTTTTCTAAAATACTGGTATTTTTTAATCGGAGCAAGGACACGCCCACCTCCCATATATCTTGAAACTAAAAAACGGATTTAATGCGTGAATACTGGTCGGAATTGCACCAAAATTTATGATTGCAGTTAAATATAGATTATTTATGATTCTGCCAATTTTTATTGAAATCGGAACAAGAACACGCATACCTCCCATATATCCTGAAATGAGAAAAACGTATTTCTGGCTAACACACCGTTTTTAATTTTATAAAAATAGAAGGAAGTGTCGCAGAAAATTGAAACTTTGCACATATATTACTTTAGACATATAGTAAATATATACAATATTAGAACTACCTCCCATGTATTCTGAAATGTTGAAAACTCATTTTCTTCCAAAATACTGGTCAAAACAGTATCAAAATTTACGGTAGCCATTGGAAATGGGTCTTTTATAGGTCAGAAAATATTTTATTTAATAGGAGCAAGGGCATACCTGCCTCCCCAAGCCCTATCGTTATTAAATATTATTTTAATTTCTGTACCCACATTTTATGTTGAGTAAATCATTAATTTGCCTAATTTCAGCCGATTTCCTTTTCAAAATTTTTATTTGTTTTTAGTTTTCAATATTGTATTAAATTTTAAAGCAATATCGATTTAACAACACGAAATATTTCAACATAAAGAATTTTTTAATTTTGTGTAATTATAAATTTTTTTAATTATTATTTTTTTAGTTGTGGCAAAAAAATAGGAAGTAATTCTTCTTTTATATATTAAAAAACAATACTAAATTTTAGAATTAAGCAAAAAAATTTTATAATTTTTTATAATTTTTTTTAATACTCCATCGAACTTACATAATTTTTTGTATTAAAATTTAAAAATGCTCTATAATTAGTGCCATCTGGAGGTCTTTTGATGTAATATATTAGGTCCAAAAAATATATTTTTCTATTCCTTAATTGTTTTTTAAATTTCGAAATAATTTTTAAAATTTTTTTTACTTTAATTTAGCAAAATAAATTACGTCAACATTGAGAACACTGTGAAATTGAAGTGAAATTGAAATTGAAAAAAAAAAACACTTTTTCATTAAACTTTTTTTAAAGTTGTGGCAAAAAATAGGCTCTAACTATTTGTTAGTCTATTAAATAACTATAAAAACTTACATAAACCGTAAAAAAAAATTGTATAATTTTTTTATATCTTTCATCAAATTTAAGGAATTTTTAGGTTTTAATTAAAAAATATGTATAAATTTGAGCAATAATATATATTTATTCGAAATACTATATTTAAAAGATAATAATAGTTTTAATTTACCAATATTCTGAGGTATTGAAAAAACAAAATTTCGACGAATTTCATCAAAAAATGAATTTTTGACAATTTTTTTCCGAAAACAGTTAAAAACCAGCTTTTTGCTTTATTAAATTTTCCATAAAATTCTCTGATTTTAGCGTCCTCTAGTAACCACAAAAATAACTTTATCCAAAAAATCCTTTTTAAAATATATGATCTATATTGTTACCTTTCCAAAAACGTATATTTCAACTCAATTTGAAAAATAATTTTATTTTGATTTTTGTCTGTGGAACAAAGCACTGTGCGACGCATTTAAAGCGGGTTGAATAGTGCCCATTCTTACTAAAATATTATGTAGAATTGATGTATAAAAGAAATTTTTTTATAAATCAATTGGATTCGTCTCTGCGCAAAATGGCGCTCAGAATATGCGTTTTTAGCCGCAGATATGCATATATTTTTAAAACTTTTTTGAAAAAAGTAAATTTTTCGGACACCCTATTTACAACAAGCTTTATTTTCAACTGGTCGAATAATGCTCATTCTTACTAAAATTTAATGTTAAATCGATGTATAAAATAAAATTTTTATAAATCAACCCGATTTGCCTCTGCGCAAAATGGCGCTCAAATTGTGCGTTTTTAGCCGCAGATATGCAGGGGAAGGAGTTGGAAAATTAAAAAAATAATTACGTCATAATTTTTACTGCTGCTAAAACCTTTTAAAAAAAGTATGATATCCCAAAATCAAAATTTTTAAATTTACTCTAATATATATATATATATATATATATATATATATATATATATATATATATATATATATATATATATATATATATATATATATATATATATATATATATATAATTAGTTAGAACTACCTACTTATATCCATTTAATGGACAAATTTATTGTAATTTTAAAATATATAATCCTTTCTACCAATTGAAAAATTCTACAGCGATTACTTCTATAACAAATATCACATTAAATTTTTTATTTTCTTAAATAAACGTAAAAGTTGATTTATTGACTAAACAATTAATTTTAAGTTTTTTGTGACGAGAAGCTGTAGTATTTTTTGCATTATATATAACATTATATTTAACATAAAATATTGAGCGGATAAACAATTAAAGTTAAGAATTCTCACAAAATGTTAAGAATTCAGTTCAAATTTAATAAAATAACTTTATTTCAAAATAAAAAGGTCTTTTTAAACTTATAAAATTTTTACAGCTTGGTCCTAAAACAAATGTAAATGAATGTTAACCTTAATAAATTATTTTACCTATGCACTACGGTAACGGATTATTCGACTATTTGGAAAAACCGGTTTAGTATTTTAGTACGTATTTTGCAAAAACCAATTGCATTTTTTGCAGAAGTTAATATGTCTATCAAAAGTTTATACAGTGGTTTCCCGGTTTAACGAATACTCAGTTTAACGAATTGGCGATTAGACGTAAGTCCAAATTTTTAACATTGAGTGCCTTATATTACGAACAATATATATATTTTAGTACTCGATATAACTAATTTTTCCCAAAAATCTGATTCGAAATGTATAAAAATAAGAGAAAGTAAATAAAACACATTTCTCATCCTATTAAAAGAGTACTACTCTCCCCTTTTATGAACAAGGAAGAGAATTAGAGATTTTCGTTTGGACAATATTAATTTGAAAACTATTTTTTAAATAAAAAAGAAAGTAAAAATACGTTACAAAGTTGTTATTTTTTTTTACTTTTTATATAGTTTTTTGACTTGTTTTCATATCAATCAATTCAATATCAGTTCAAGAAATTCTTCATTGGAGCGGCAGATTGTAGCAATATTATCAGTGGCTTTTTCGGAGGCATTAACAAGACTTCTTGGCAATTAACGGGAGGTACTCTCGTCACTCATCATTGTTAACTTTTAAGATTTTGTTTAAAAAATACCTTGTCAATTCTACGAACACCAAGTGGAATATTTTTGAACACACAATCTCTTCTACAACTATGAAGTGGCATTTTTTTTCATTTTACTTATAACAATGAGTCTGTAAAACATTTGTATCTTCTTTGCGTCTTCTTACCAATCATGCTATCATGGATGGAAGTGAGCCCTTGGTCACTTAGAAACTAGATACTATTGAAATTTACACTTAAAAAAAGGGTGCTGGTTAGATTATATGTCGATATAGCTATGTCCGTCCGTCCGTCGGTCCGTCTGTCTGTCTGTTGAAAGCAGGATAGGGCTCGAACGGTACAACCTAGGGGGAAGAAATTTGGCTCAAATATTTATATTATCTTATCTCTTATCTATCTGCAGAGGATAGCTAAGAGAGACCCTTCGGCACTTTCTGGCAGGGATAAGTACCTTACCAAGAAGCACAGAAGGAATGTCAAAAGATTCGAACGGATCTACGGACTTATCTGTGACTCCTTGGGAATGTCTTATCCTGTAGGATCAGTTGAGGGTGTATACCGTACTCGATGTGCATGTATTGCCTAACGGGCACAGGAGGAAAGTCTACATACTCATCGTTCCCCGCCGGAGCTACTAGGGACGGTAGAGGCAAACCTGCTAAATCTGCAACCCTTATGGAACAGCGGGTTACAGCAGGTAAACCAAAATCTTCCACTGAGAAGGCTGATCGTGTACCATCCAGCTAATCTGACAACCCGCAAAAGGTTGGCTGTCCATACGCCCTGTAGCTCTCATAAGGGCTCCCATAAGGAGCTAATTAAAAGAGCTGGAACCGGTTCAAAACCAGTCACGTGACAGGTTCTCAGGGCTAGTGACCGGTTCCAGTTCCGGAACTTAATATGAGAGGAACCTGTCACTTTTACATGGGGTTGTCATTAGAGGTGGCTAATTAGCCCCTTGGGACAGGTCTCAGGATAGGTCACAAGACTGGTCCAAGAGGACAGGTTCAGAAACGATTAATATGATACAAATTTTATAAAAATTGGGTAATTGTTTACTTTGTAAACATTTTTGATTATTTTTTTATTAAATTATGTTTATTTTATAATTTTTCGTTAATGTCGATGGCGACACCCCGAATCGAACCCATGTTCATCTAATTTATGTTATGTTTTACAGTCTTCAATGCTAACCACTCAGCCACTGATTGTTATTGCGCGCGAGTTGCTAATTGCGCACTTAACAAGCATGTTATAAATTGACTATCAATTGTTAAGTAGTGAGTGTGTTTGTGTAAACTGGTTTCCAATTGGAACTTTGGTGACGAGTTAGGTATCAATTAGTACTCAACTGGTACTGAGGGACCGGTCCATTACTGCAATTGCCACAAATTTTCCGCAGGGCATCAACTGCGGAAATAACAAATCGTTTGAATTTCTTAAGAACGCAGTTGCTAAGTGCGACACACTTTATCCAGAGGCGAAACTCGAGGTGATACTAGCATCTGAGTTGCCTCTACGTCCAATAGAGACGTTTTAATGAGTTAGTGTGTAGGAATTTAAGGGATACTGAGGGCTGGAGGAATTTGGCTGAGGGTATCGAGGCAGTAGTGGATAATTTCACTAATGTAGTTAGAAATAGTTTTGAGCTCAGCTGTCCGGTGGTATATCCGGGCAAACGCAAACAGCCGAGATGATGGACCAGGGAACTTAGGGACCAGCGGTCATCAAGGAGGCTGTTTAAAATATGTGTAAATTTCAGCAACAATATACATTTATTCGAAACACTATATTTAAAAATAATAATAGTTTTAATTTACAAATATTCTGAGTTATTGAAAAAATAAAACTTCGACACTTTTCATCATAAAACGAATTTTTGACAATTTTTTTCCTAAAATAGTTTAAAACCAGCTTTTTGGTTCATTAATATTTGGGCCATCTCACTACTTGTGTTACAATTAGTGTTACATTCCCAGGGGGTGGAGAGAGGTTAGAGTCATTTTCATACCCAAGGCGGGTAAATCGACTCACTCGAAACCCAAGGATTACTGACCAATCAGCCTATCGTCTTTCCTACTGAAGACAATGGAGAGACTGATTGATCTGCATCTTATGAATTCACAGGTCTACGTGAATTGTCTCTTTGGGCTGATAGTAAAGGATTAGGGGTAAATCCAGGGAAGACTGAGCTAGTCTTGTTTACCAGGAGATATAAGGTTGAACCTTTCAGCTTACCAGTATTGAATGGGATGGAGCTTGAATTGTCAAGTGAGGCCAAATACCTGGGTATTTACCTAGACAGCAAATTGTCTTGGAGGAGAAATAGTCAGGAGAGAGTCAAAAGGGGACTTAATGCCTATTACACCTGCAGAAACTCTATAGGCAAGAATTGGGGACTTAGATCGATAGTAGTATCTTGGATCTACACTTCGGTTATAAGACCGATTCTTACTTATGGCTGTTCGGTATGGTGGAAGGTTTTAAGTAAAATGACCTACAGGAACCTTCTATCTAAAGTTCAAAGGTGTGCTTCAACTGACATCTCCGGTGCTATGAGTAGTACACCTCAGGCGGTACTGGACATCATTCTACACTTACTTCCAAATGAGGAGTTTGTCAAGGAAATAGCTGTTCGTAGTCTATTTAGATTGAAGGAACTAAGATTATTAGGGAACTTCAGAGCGGTGCATGCTAGTATACTCGATATGGTTCAATTTAATGGGCAGACATTATCCGTGGTTGAACCTACGGATTATGCCGGAACCATAATTGACTTCGGGGCTACTACCGCTATTGAGATACCTGACAGGGACCTCTGGGTTAGAGTAGAAAAGCCTCACAGTGGTTGTGCTGTTTTTACAGACGGCTCGAAGATGGAAGTAGGCACTGGAGCGGGGGTCTACTTTCTGAAAACTGATATCAGACGATCATATAAATTGTCTGACAGTTGTAGCGTTTTCCAAGTAGAAATTCTAGGCATATATAAAGCCCTGGGGTTGCTGGAGGAAAATGTTGAACGGTATTCTGAGATCACTTATATACGTTGACAGTCAGTCAGGCAGCATCATTGGCCCTGAAAGGTAACTATGTTAGGTCCAGATTGGTATTTGAGTGCAGGAAGCCCTTTTTTATACCCTTCACCACTGGTGTAAAGGGTATATATAAGTTTGTCATTCCGTTTGTAATTTTCACAATTTTCGTCGGAGAGCAAAAAAGTTTACATTTTCGGAATCCTTGTAAGAAATGATGATAGGACCATGTCCGTCCGTGTGTCGGTTGAAATGGCGTTTATGAAGCCCACCGATAACTGGCATACATAATATATATATCAAACGATCAGAAATTCTTTCGAGAATTTTGCTATTGAAATTCAGCGAGATCGGTTCATACATTGCGGAGATATTCTTAAAAAACCGGTTATCCAGTTTTATCCAGTCAAAAATACCCAATTTTTGGATATTTTTATGAAAAATCTACATATTGAAAAAATTTAAATAGTTAATTATTAAAAACTAAAACTTCCTTTTGATGACCCCAAATGGTTGCTAGCGTATAGCACTGAAACTAAGGATTGGCACGGTATAAACGATATAGATTATGAAAGTGGACTAAATTTAGAACAAGTTAAGACAATCGTGCAAAAAAATCCTACTAGCCGTTCCAGAGAAAAATGGGTTCCTCCAAAATGGCCCTTAAATTTCATATTTTTATGTTCATAATTGTAGAAAATCCAAAAGGTACCATTAGAAGAACAAAAAAGTACTACAATGTCCCTTCTTATGGATTACCATTCACTTGGCATGTCCTTAATTTCATGTTTCCAGATTCATAATTATAGAAAATTCAAAAAGTACCATTAAAAGAACAAAAAAGTACCACAGAAACCCCTCTTGTTCAAAATTCAAAAAGTGCTATTAGAGGATCAAAGAAGTACCACAAAGTCCCTCCTCTTGAATTCTTACCCACAGAACCATGTATCTTTAAGTACCACAAATTCCGCTCTTGTGAATTCTTATCTACAATTTCTTAATTTCATGTTTCTAGGTTTAATATATTCGAAAACTCATTATTGAGTTCGAATAAAATATAATTTCCCGCTCTTACCCCTTTCTGATACTTATTTTCACCCATCGAAGTATCAAAAATTGTATTCCAATTAATTTCTAAATTGTAGTGGTGTCCCATATTAAAATACTCATATGAATATTTCAATAAACATAAAAAAATGTTTTATGAAAAAAGTACCAAAAATAGGAACAATTTTTACGCATTAAACGTTCGAATTTCTAAAAAGTACCAAATTTGTATTTGTCATTTTTTGATAAGTTACGATGTAAATTTTATATGTATATGAGCTGTTAACCCGCTACTTCATTAGCGGAAATTTTTTATAAAAACCATACTATAAAATAAATTTAAAATAGGGTTTTCGAAAAGTACAAAAGGCATGTCTGATAGGGTGCCAGTAAAGTATCAATTTTTAACATCTTTAACATTCGAAAGTTAAAAAACTACCAAAATATAGAGCTTGAGAATTCTAATTCATAAATAACAATATATCTTTAATATTATATTTCTAATATTAGAATAACGATAAAGTATTTTAGAATAAGGAAAAATAGCCTTTTAAGAATTCTGATTCACTTAGGACCTTACATCTTCAATTTTATGTTTCTAGGATGTATATTACAGAACATTCAAAAAGTATTGTTAGAAGAACGAAAAAGTACCACAAAATACCTTCTTATAGATACTAACTCATTAAGGACCACATAACTTTAACTTCATGTTTCTAGGTTAGGTTAGGTTCAATGGGCAGCTGTCTGGGTAATGCAGGACAGCTCACTTGGGTCCAATTTGGTCCCATTGTGATACCCTGAGGGATCATGTGATTTTATATCACATATCCGGATCCACGTTCGATTCGAACCAGCCTGATGCATGTATAAAGGAGTTGATCTTCCTAATGTCAATATCAGAGAGATCTGATAATACATGCATAAACGGACTCCCGATTTTGGCAGTCCTTATTACAGACAGAGTTGGACAGCGACATAGGAAATGTTCCACTGTCTCTTCCACATCATTGCAACTTTTACAGAAGTCGTTGAAAGGGAGACCTAGTCTCTTAGCATGCGCACCAGCAATCCAGTGCCCTGTGACGACAGATACGAAAATACGTAGCCTGTGCCTAGGTAGTCCCAGGATGAGATTCGTTCGAGAACTATCATATTGGGGCCATAATTGCCTCGAGGTTGAACATGTGGATATGTTGGTCCATATGTTCTGTGCAATTCTCGATAAGTTTCGCAGGATTATCAATCTGCAGGATGATAGCGGTGCTCCGACCAGTTGATTCGCGTCCTCTTGTCGAAGAAGAGAACCAGTATTGGTCAGTTCATCCGCAATTATATTACCCGGGGTATTTGAATGACCCCTAACCCAGACTAGCTCCAGGTTTGAATGTCTCGCCATCTCGTTTAGAGATGTCCGGCATTCATTTACCAGCCTGGATGTCGAATAGACACCCGAGAGCGATTTAATCGCAGCTTGACTGTCCGTACAAATCTGGATATCCACGCCGAATACCCTATGTTTCTAGGTTAAATATTATAGAAAGCTAAAAAAAAAAACACATGTCCTTAATTTCATGTTTCTAGGTTCATAATTATAGAAAATTCTAACAGTACCATTAGAAGAACAAAAAAGTACCACAATGGATTCTCATTCATTTTAGACCACATGTCCTTAATTTCATTTTTCTAGGTTCATAATTATAGAAAATTTAAAAAGTACCATTAGAAGAACGAAAAAGTACCACAAAGTCCCCCTTATGAATTCTTTCCCACATCGGACCATGCAGAAAATGTAAAAAGTACCATTAGAAGAAGAAAAAAGAACCACAGAGTTCATCCTCTTGAATTCTTACCCACAGAATGTTTCTATGTTTAATGTAATTGAAAATTCATTATTAAGTTTGAATAAAAATTAATTTCCCGCTTTTACCCCCTTTTTGGTACTTTTTTTACCCATAGAAGTATCAGAAATTATATTCCAATGAGTTTCTAAATTATAGTATATTAAAATACGCATATTCCATTTAAAACCAACCAGCTGATTTTCTCACTTCTTCCGAATTTGATAATATTTGGTACAATTATTATTATTGTCAAAACTAAGACTAATTCAAAATTTCAGATAATTTCATTAAGTGGTTCGCGAAATATCGCGATTTGAAAAAACAAAACAATACAAATTGCAATAAATATTTCGTATTTATTATGACATTTGTTGTAATAACTCCTAAAATATTGCGAGTCCCAGAATTCCACTTTCCATGGTTATAGAAAACATTTTCATCATTAACATATATTTTTTAAAAATTTTTAAAATGACTACTTTTCGAGATATTTACCCGCGAACTAAAAATCGCGAGTTATGGACCATTTTGATGTTGAGAAAAAAGTCATGTTATACGTCATATTAAAGGTAATTTTGATAGCTTTAATATGACATCTCAATAAATCCTCTATAATAAATAGAGGAGAGAATAGAGGATATCGAAAGATATCTGTAATTTTGTGTATGCAACTTTGTACATATTTTGAACTATTTTGCACTTTCAAATCGCGATATTTCGCGAACCACTTAATGAAATTATCTGAAATTTTGAATTAGTCTTAGTTTTGACAAGAATAATGATTGTACCAAATATCATTAAATTCGGAGAGGAAAAGTCAAAAATTGTAATTTTTCGTGTTGGTTTTAAATGGAATGACTCATATGGTTATGTCGATAAATATAAAAAAATGTTTTATGAAAAAAGTACCAAAATAGGTACGATTTTTACCCCTTAAACGTTCGAATTTCGAAAAAGTACCAAATTTATATTTCTCGTTTTTTGATAAGTTATGAATACGGCATAAATTTTATTTGTATGTTGATTGGTTTCAAAAATACATATGGTGACAAAAAAAAAAAAAAAAAAAAACAAAATAAAGTTTTTACCCGTTTGGGAGATATAAGGTTACCAATTTTACCCTTTTTTACCCCCTAAACATTCGAATTTCGTCTTAGTGGATCTATATGGAGGGAGACCTACATACGTTCCAAATTTTGTCTCTCTAGCTTCAGGCGTTTAGGCTGTGGGATGATGAATCAGTTAGTCAGTAACGTTACTCTTTTATGTATATGGGCAATTATCAAACATTTTTGATTTTAGCCCTTCAAAAAAATATACATTTTTTTTGATGGCACATTAAAATCATTTTGTATACATATAAAGTGACTCGAATGAATGTAGAATCAGTTCGCGTTAATCATTTCATGTGAGGGGCACGAAAGTTATGGCGTTTTAAAGTTAAACATATAAAAATTTTTACAAACTAGAAGTTTATGTACAATTCTGGTCAAAATTACACGTAATATCAAAACCTACTGAGCTATTCAAATAAAATTGATGATATTTTAAATGTTTGATGGTATTAGTGCAGCATATTTTAGGGTTTCCTAGTATAATTTTAAAAATTTTCTTTTTCAATAAAAATCGCGTTTTTTTTTAAATTTTGTGAAAAATTTGGATAGAATCTAAGTTATTTCTCCACATATTGATTGAACATATATTTTGTTAGAGTTTATTACATAGAAACGCTTTTTAATATTGTGATCCTTTTTTAACACAAGTAAATATTTTTTGGTCCATAAAATGTTTATCTCTCAAAATTTTTTGATGCGCCTCCGAATTTTTTATTAAGCATAAGAAAGAAACACTTACCAATTTTGCCAATTATGGTTAATTTCATGCTGTCCATACGATGTGCCTTAGCGAAATGTGTTTTGACAAAAGTGTCCCATTTTCAATTATTAACGACATTTGACTTAAATTTATGTTCCCAATCAATTATATTTATCGCCACTCTTATATCTATATATCCAATATTTGTTTAAATTGCAATTTTCTACATAAAAATATAAAAACAAAAAGTGCAATTTTTGCATAATTTTCAAAAAGTCCATAAAATTCTTGTATTAAATTTATTTTTAATGCTCCTCGAATTTTGTTATGTAAAATGACAAAAAACTAAGTTCACGCAGTAATCCAAGCAATTCCATATGGAAATGTGAATGTGCCTCGCGAAAAACTGACTTTTTGAAAAATTTTCGCACTTGTTTTCCAAACTTTGAGACTATCTACTACGTTGACTATTTCGGGCACATCAACGGGACATAGCGCAAAATTCGTACAACTACAACAAGTATCAATCCCTATCCTAAATTTTGCATTCGGTTGAGGGGCGCACAGACCGCGCCCAAAAAACTTAAAAATTTAAAAAACCAAAAAATTTTGTCATGAAAACTTTACTACCCTGTATTTAGTTGTTGAAAGTCTGCACAACAACAAATATGGTGCAGAATTTATGTACAAAGTCCGATTAGTTTACTTATGATAGAGTAAGGTCAAAAAGTATAAACGCGCGAACAAAAATTGTAGAAGAATGGTAAAAACTTAAGTAGTTTTTATCAGTTTTTCTATATTCTTGAACTTTGAACAACAATCATGTTTAGAAAAAGAAACCTATTGTGCTAAAATTTTGCACTGTATAAAGCCCAAATTACAATAGCGCGTAGTCAGCAACAGTATCAGCAAAAATTATCAGCTGATCACTGTCAGCACAACATGTTGCTGCCGTTATAATTACAATTCAGCGTAGGCAGCCACAATTTACAACCACCATCTAGCTTTGTTCTACTTGTGTATTTTAGCCTCTCATTTATTTGCTCACTCTCTTTGTGTCGCTCTCAATCTGAATGCAGCGCAGTGAATTTAGAAACAGGGCTAAATGAAACAGCACTGCAAACTGCTGCTCACCAAATGTAATCAACACCATAAAAAACAGTGCATTCTAAATAATCAGCTGATTATGGCAGCACATACTGCTGCTGACTACGCGCTATTGTAATTTGAGCTTAAGTCTCAAGTCTTGTGAGTTCAGATCTGTAACCAGTTTGTTTAAAATATCATTACCACAAAAGTTATTAGGGATTTAAGTCAGTTTCAGCCAGGTTAAAAATTTTTGATAATTGCCCATATATATATACAGATATATGTATAACATATATTCACAAATCAGGATTTAATTGTATAGCCCGTTTTAGGAAATTTTTTACTTAAAAAAATTCTTGACTTTTGCTACAAATGCCATATATATACCTGTGCGTTTTGCTGCTCCATTTAAGAGGATAATTAATATTTACTTTGTATGGTGTCTATCCCTACCCCTATCTCATCTATTTCAATTTTGTCAATGTAAAATTATTATGTAGTTCCTACAAAGTTTGAGAGATCTCAATGTAATAGTTCTTTGCAATAGAAATATTAGCTTTGTGTGTGTAGCCACTCTTCCTGCCCCGATTGAAAAAAGTATCATGTTTGAATTTCGGAACACATATAATGATGCTGTTAAAATTTTAAATCTAATGCAAATAGATTTATTAATATCGTGCAGTCTAAGTCTAAACAATTTTTTTATTTAAGTAGACGTAGATTTGAGATCTAACGAACAACCTTCGGCCCTGGTATTATCTGTGTGTCTAAATTTCTGAAAATTGGTTCAGCCGTTTAGACATGAAAGAAATGAACACCTTATTCTTTAATATACTAGCTGAAGGCCTCTCTGTTGCATAGAATTTAAACGTTTATTAAACAAATATTTTGAAGTATTTCCAGCTTTTCTCAAATATCGATGTTTCCCGTATTGCTTCTTAAACGAAAAATTAAAAAAAAATTTATATCGTCCATTCCATGAAAGAACGCCCAAAAAAGGGTATTTTTTTACTTTATGGCTTTCAATTTCGATAATAATTTGTATACATAAACTCCATAAAGCCTTTTATCAATTTCAGTTTTCAGTTTCGTGAAATTGCAAAAATTCGCGAATTTATTTCACTTTTTTACTTTCTTAAAAACTCAAAAAATTTCAAAAGTATGTAATTTCGAATAGCAATATCTCTGAGAAGGCTTTGAGAATTTTAATGATTTAAACTGCCTTTGAATTTCGCATATGGCGGCTTTACGACTAACATTTTAAAAATAAGAAAGATTTTTTTAGAAATGCATTTTAATGCAATTGCATTAATGCATAAATGCATTTTTCTTTAAATATGCTATAACAATTTTTTAATTTTTTAACATAATTGAAAAGTTTGGAATCTTAACATTAAAATAAAGGTGTCAATTTTTTGGGACGCGAAAATCTTATATGCATAATCTTATTTTTATAAAAACATGTTCCCAATTTTTCATATAAAAATTAATTATTTTCTTGTTTTTTGAAATTTTCTTTAAAATGTGTATAAAATTTAACAAAACATAAAAAGTATGAAATTTTAAATACTCATATCTCTTGAAGTTATTGATGGATTTCTGTAATTTAAAAAGTGTTTAAAAGGCCATTATATTTATTTTGTGTAGTTTTGTCAGCATTTCCAAAATCTCCCTTTCGTTCCAAAATATTTTCAAAATATAAATTCAATTTATAGATGCGTTTTTGTTAATAGCGATTTTATTAAATTTTAATTTTTCTAAAAGTGTATTTAAAAATACTTTGTTTATTATAACTTGACACAATAATTAGTCTGGTACATAAAGGTTTACTATTTTTAACGAATTTTTAGAAAGTAACAATAAATTTTTTTAACAAAATATGTAAAGCTACTCATAATACCAGAAAAATAAAATTTTTAAATGAAAAAATTTAAATTAGTTGAAGAAAATGTGCATAGTTTAGTGTTCGCCCCAAAAATTTGAGATTTTTATTCTAATGTAAAGATTTCTCGCTTTCCAAATACGTAAAAAAATTAAAAAATATTAATATCATATTTAAAGAAAAATGCATTTTTAAAAAATATTTTTTATTTATAAAATATTCATTTTTAAGCTGCCATAATTACAAATCAAACGCCGTTTAAATCATAAATTTCTGCAATGCCATCCCAGAAATATTTGTATTTAAATTTGTATACTTTTGAGATTTTTTAGGTTTTTTCGAAAGTGAAAAAGCGAAATAAAATCGCGAATTTTCTGAATTTCGCGAATATGGGTAAAGTCAAAGGTCCGAACAAAACATAAGTACTGAAACCTATCATTGTTTTATTTTTAATTAAAAGGCAGCACTTAGTATACTCCATAGTATAATTATAAAGTATACTCGTAAGAACAGCTGTTTTACAATTTTTTCATTGACATACCATGCGGAACTGTCAAACTGTTTTTGTATTTTTTTTTTACTCTTTCTCTCCTTCATTCGCTCATTTTCTGTTAATAGCATTTTGACATTATGTGCAGTAGTTTTACACTAACAAAATACAAGCAATTGTTGTTTTGTAGATGTGCGAGCACTTTCTAATTACGCTATGATATACAGTGGGGAGTACATGCTTATACTTTGTGCACTTGTTATTGCATAAAAATAAAAATAATAAAGCAAAACCAAAAAAAAATAAATATTATATGTTTAATATTTAACAAAATAATTTATAATTCAAAAATAAAAATCATTTGTAAAAAAACCCTATCGCTTGATAAAATCGGATGAAAATTGTAGAACGTTAATTTAAATGTGTATACATTTTTGAAAAGGGTAATTTCTTTTCTTTCTAATGCAGTTTAAAGCCGCGAAGACCGAAAATCGGTGTGTTGGATATAACTTCCGATTTTAAGGGTATATTGAAAATTCTAAAAATGGTATAATAATCTACTGATCCATATCTATAAACTACACTATATACTCCAAATATATTTTTTCTGTACCAGCGCGATTTTAAAAATACTATAAATTCCCTGAAGTGCAAAATTGAGTATATGCGAGTTGTTTTCGTTTTGTTTTTTTTTTTTTCTTAGAACTTGATGCTTTTATTTTTTTTTTCAATTATAAATTATTCTGTTAAATCCCAGCAAAAACTTTTTGGTTTTCGGTAATGGAAACTACTTATTAAAGTACTTTCCTGGAAAGTAGGCGTCATTATTATTTGCCTTCTCTACATTACATAAATAAGTACTCAATAGTATAATTGCGGAGTAAGTTACAATCACATGGAACAGTTGTCTAGAGCGCAGGATTAGCAACCAGAAGGTTGCCGGTTCAACCCCATTCTGATGCTATTCGTTTTTTTAACAAAATATTTTAAAAATATATTTTATGCTAAAACAAGTTTTTTAGCTTCGAATATTAAGTGCGAGATGGTGTACTGAGTTAGACGTTAGTCATTAAAAACGACTAGTTAATAGGGTCCCAAGTTCAAATCTCACTGACGGCAAATTTTTTCGTTTTTTTTTTTTATATTTTTATTTTTGTTTAGGTACATATTTTTTAGTATCACTAGAGTCTAAAAATAACTACTAGATTTCATGGACAACTCGAACAAAAATAACTAGTTATTGAGACAAAAAATAAGTAGTTTATTATACCCACCATCAAAAAGATGGGGGGTATATTGATTTTGTCATTCCGTGTGTAACATGTCGAAGGAATCATCTAAGACCCCACAAAGTATATATATTCTGGGTCCTGGTTAGATTCTGAGTCGATCTAGCTATGTCCGTCCGTCTGTCCGTCTGTTGAAAGCAGGATAGGGCTCGAACGGAGCAACGTAGGGGGACGAAATTTGGCACAAATGTTTGTCTTATATAAGGTTTGTTTGGGCAAAATCGGTTAATAAACAAAAAAGTTATGAGCTTAAAACTAGAAACACAGGGTGTCAATTTTACACTTTTCTGCCGATATTTCTGCAACAAAAGCATGTACGACAGCGAAATTTTGTATGTATAGTTTGGGGATCGATGTAAATTCGAAAATCAAAAATGGGCGTGGTCCGCTCACTTTACCGCCCACCTCCCATATAAGGTGAAAATCAACAAAATTGTTTTCAAATAGTTCAAAGACCAATGTAAACTCGGAAACAAAAAATGGGCGTGGTCCGCCCACTTTACTTCCCACTTTACCACCCTCTTCATTATAACGCAAAATTTGAAAAAGTTGATGGTGGGTATTTAGATTCGGCCGGGCCGAATATTTGCGCTTGTTTTTATTTCCAATTATACCTGCAAGCTTACCAGAAAAGCAAAGTTTTTGCTGGGATATTAAACATACAATAAATTGAAAAAAAAATTGGATATGCTTTATTATTTCTATTTTTATGCACACTATAAAATTCGATAATGGTTTTTCAAATTTAGCTATAACCAAAGAATATTCATGTATTCTTTGCTATAACTTAAGAATCTTTTACACGATTTTGATAAATGATAAACCAACAATATTTTTTATCTCCAGCAAAAAATGCTGCATACCCAGAAGCAGGTTTGTAAGGGAGAGATAGAAGAACTCTCCCTTACCAACCTGCTTCAAGAAGGCATGATTTTTATTCGTGATGTCCCACTTGGTAGGTCCCTTTGCTGCGCTACGTATTAGGTTCATACATGCCTTTATTATGCACATTTTAAGGCATCATAGATGTGATGATATCATGCCTCTTTTATGTGAATCTTTTAAAGATCCCAGAAGCTGTGACATCATGCCTTGAATTTAAATAATGCATTTATAGAAATTATGATTATTATTTTTTAATTTATTTAATTTATTTTATAAAAAAAAAGAAATTAATATGAAAAATCAGAAATTTTTTAAATCGGTTCATCATCTACAGTTAGGGACAAAACTATTTGTACACCTCATATATTTCGTATACCTTCAATAGTTTATAAAGAATTTAAAACTGTCGTATGCAGTGTTATTTTTAATATATTTTTATTTAATTAAGTTATAAAAACAAAATTAATATCCAACACATTATTTAAAAAAATACAAAATAATGAAAATTCATTGGGACAAAAGTATTTGTACACATAATCTACACCTACTTATAATACTTATATTGGAAACATTTAATATTTTGTGGGTCCTCCTTTTACATCTATCACGGCCTGTAATCTTCTGGGCATCGATCGGACCAAATTTCTCGTTTCATCTGGAGATATTTCCTTCCAGGCTTCCTCCAAAGCAATTTTAAGTTCATCCCTGCTTCGGACGTGCTTTGTAGCGACTTTACGTTTCAAAATATCCCAACAGTGCTCGATGGGGTTTAAGTCAGGTGATTGGGGAGGAGAATTAAGTTGTCTTGGTGCATGGTAAAGCAACCGCTCCTTCACTGAACGCGCTGTATGTTTTGGGTCATTGTCCTGTTGGAATATCCAACTTTGGCCAAGACCCAAACCATCTACGGAATCCTTCAAATTGTCTTCCAATATACGTTTATATTGATGCTGGTCCATTACACCATCTATAAATACCATTCGCCCTACCCCACTGGCTGCTATTGCCCCCCATACCATAACACTTCCCCCACCATGTTTCACTGTTGCGGTCAAATTGTTAACATCTAACGCTGTATTTTTCTTGCGCCACACTTTTCCCCTGCTATCATTTCCGAAAAGATTGACTTTGGTTTCATCAGTAAACAAAACCCTATTCCAAAATTCTTCGTCCTCATCAATGTATCGTTTGGCAAACTCTAAACGCAAATGCTGTTTTTTTTTACTAATCAGCGGTTTCTTGCGGGGAATTCTACTTGCATATCCCGCAGAATGTAAGATCCTCCCTACTTTTTTTGGATGAACAATTGTTCCGGTAGTATTTGCGATTTGTTCCGCTAATTTTGCCCGAGTTACTCTTGGATTTCTTGCCACTTCTTTTATCACCAAGTTCGCTTCCCGTCTGGAAACCTTTTTTGGCCGTCCAGTTCTTGGCACATTTTCAACAGATCCGCTGTTTTTATACTTGTTTACAATGTATTGTACTGTGGAATGTTGCAAATTTACTAAATTACTTATATTCCGGAGAGATTTTCCTTTTTTATGTTCATCAATAATTAAATTTTTAATATCCAAACTCAACTCTTTTCGCTTTCCCATTTTTGATGTGCTTATTATTCAAAACGTTAAAACCAACTTCTTATTTTGTAAAATAAAACTCGATTAACGAAGAAAATATAACGGTATTTAAAAAAAATCATCATACAAGAGTCCAACGTACAAATAATTGTACAAAGTACTGATGTACAAATACTTTTGTCCCAAAGATTTTTACTTAAATTGTACTTTTTTTTTAACAATGTGTTATATATTAATTTATTTTTTATCAAATAATTCAATAAAAATGGACCTGAATTAAAACTACATATAATAATTTTTTATTCTTTATAAATTATTGAAGATATACGAAATGCATGGGGTGTACAAATAGTTTTGTCCCTAACTGTAAATTTATTTGAGTCAAATTGATTTTTTATTGGAGTAATCCTTAATTGTTTCATCTGTAAAAAAAAAAATAAAAATTTGATATTACTTAATAGAAAAAAAGAAAAATTAACACAAAAAAACATGGAACATGTTATACGCACCGTACATTATATATAGAAATTTTGGGTAACCCATAAATCGGCAGTATCTTTCTGCAGTATGAGTCTATGGGCGCCTTAATGCTTAAATAAATAATTTTATTTTGTTATTATAAATAGTTATTTTAAAAAAAATATAATAATTTTACTTACAATTCACGAATAAACTTACTTCTTAATACTTTGAACACTCGATCACAACTAATCAACGCAGTTGGAAATATTGCATCATCCAACTTAGCAGAACTTTTTGTTTTAAATCGTAAATAAAAATCGGGAGAAGGAAGTCATTCGCTTACAATCCTGCATCCACGTAAGCGAGAGAGGATGCAGGTTGTAATTCGGTAAAAATATATGAGCCTAATGTAAATTTCTCGCTTCCTTTTATAGCTTACTTAAATGCGCATTAATGATGTGCTATCGGCAGACATTAATAATTTTGTACTGCTTACCAGTAACTAAAATTTTTTTGCTGGATCCGCTCAAATATTATTATATTTTTGCAACTTATTAAAGTTGAATTTGAATCTCAAGATTATATAATATCTTATAGACAAGATTTTTAGCCATCTTTTGCAATATTGAGCAATAATTTATTGATTTTTTAAGTTATGTAAATAATTTTGGAGTGTAAAACATGTGTGTAAATACTTTTGAAATGAAAAGTTCATACGAGTTTTTCGTTTTATTTCAGAAATGAATGGTGCGACTATTTCAGAAACTACCATAATATATTCTAGACACTTCAGGCTACACAACAACAAAAAAATTATTTCAAAATATTTTATAACAACAAAAATATTTGACTTCTTTTCCAAATGTTCAAAAAATTTTAAAAAGTGTAAATATATATGACTATGACTGTATTTGTGTTTTCTATAACATTTTTACTAATATTTAAATATAACTAAAAATATTTTTTTCCACTGGAAAGTTGATAATTTTTTACAAATCGTTTTTGACAATTAAAAGCTTTTATCTTTTTGTTACGATGATCGTCGTTTTTACTGATTGTTCTTAAATGTATTTTTTGATGACTTCGATGCAGGAAGACCTCCCAAACGAAGTTGAATTCGGACAAAATATATAAAAATTTTTGACATATTTTCAGTTCTTTACCAGTCCCAGCAAAAACTTCCATTGCTAAATGAGTTAAAATGATATGCTTATACTTTAGTAATTTAACTCATTATTTTAACACGGTGATGTCATTAGAGCCAACTAGTTAACTACTCTAATATTAATCTGCTCAATAGTTACACAACTAGTTACATAAAATGCAGAGAAAATCTAACTGTTGACACATAAACAAACTATAGGTATTGCAGACGGGATGTCGATAATGGCGTTGCGTTGAAAAGCACATCATTCGGTAACTATATGTTGTTACCAAGTTTTTGCTGGGAGTGATTGAAAGTCTGACATATATTGGCCAAAAAAGTTTCGTACTTTTCTCCAGAAATAGCTTTAAAACTTTCACTATTTTAAGAATGTTAGAATAAAATATAAATACATTTTTAGAGAATTAAATTTCTTTCAGAGATTTTCAGATTTGATCCGAACTTTGATGTCATGGTTAACATGGATATTTTGTATATTTAATAAATAGCTGGAACAATATAAACTATGTGTCTTTGTTTCAGATTGGATAGACTTTTTATACCCTTCACCACAGGTGTAAAGGGTATATATAAGTTTGACATTCCGTTTGTAATTTCCACAATTTTCGTCGGAGAGCAAAAAAGTTTATATTTTCGGAATCCTTGTAAGAAGCGATGACGATTGGACCATGTCCGTCCGTCCGTCCGTGTGTCGGTTGAAATGGCGTTTATGAAGCCCACCGATAACTGACATATATAATATGTATGTCAAACGATCGGAAATGCTTTCGAGAATTTTGCTATTGGAATTCAGCAAGATAGGTTCATACAATGCGGAGATATGTTCAAAAAACCGGTTTTTTGAACCGTTTTTCCAGTTTCTGAAGCCTCTGTATACACTACGGACTTCGTTTTTACAAAGAATTCTCGGACACTTTTTTCTGAATTTTTGTTCTGAAATAATGAAATAAATCGGTTCAGTAATAACTGAGATATCGGACAAAACGCATTTTTTATTTTTTGAAGCCTTGGTTTAAGCTATAGATTTTTATTTTTATACAGATCGGTCACAAATATTTTTATAAAATTTCAGTTTTTTGAATCAGGAAGATCGGTTTATAAATGGTGGAGATATGCTTTAAAAACCGGTTTTTAGAACCGGTTTTTTAGTTTCTGAAGCCTCTGCATATACCAGGGACTTCGAATTTTTAAAGGGGGCTCGAAAATTATTTTCTGAATTTTTGTTCTGAAAAAATTAAATAAATCGGTTCAGTAATAACTGAGATATCGGGGAAAACGAATTTTTTATTTTTGAAGCCCTTGTTCAAGCTACAGATTTTTATTTTTATATAGATCAGTCATAAATATTTTTATAAAATTTCGGTTTTTTTAATAAACCAAATTCGTTCATAATCAACAGAGTTATGGCCCAAAAACAAATCTGTTAAGAATATAAATACACCAACAAACATGTATATTAAGCATTGTAATGACTATTAGTGACGTTTTTTGTTTTTTGTATAGACAGCAGTAATATGATGAATAACAGTGTTGTTGTTGTTGTTCTTTGTATATGCAGTCTGTACAAAAATAAACAGATATGGAATTGTAGTTGTTTATTTTTAAAAACTAAAACCAGAGTTTAAAAATTAGTAAATAGTTTTTTCTTTTCTACGACAGCCCATTTTGAAAAAATGCATAATTAACATTTTTTGATGTGAAACTTACTAAAAATATACCACAATCAACGAGCGCCATATATGTTTTCACTTGTACATTTACATATTTTTATTTTCAAAATATATGTTGAACAAAAATTATACAAAACAAAAAATATGCAACATGACCAGTACGAACTGCGTCAAATATTTCAGCTTGTGCATTTTTTACTGCGAAGTAAATGTGTACGAATAAACGAAGACTTGCGAAGCTGACAAGTTGAATATATGTGTACGAAATATGTGAAAAAATATGTTGAAAAAATATGCAAAAAAATATGTTGGGAAAATATTCTTGTGCGTGGACATCATTAGTAATGTATAAACAGAAATAAAATGAATTAGAATTTAAAACAGAAATAAACAAAAACAAAGATGTTTGTTTTTGGGTATTTCTGTATTGGGTATTATGACATAGAAATATAAAAACGATGATTATAATAATCTTAAAAATTTAAATAGGAGCTCAATAAAGTGTTAAGTAAGAAAAAATTGTTTTATACAAATTAACCAATGTATTTTTGCATGTATTGTTTATGTTGAAAAGGATAACAACATACAATTAAAATCAAAGTGAACGATTTAAGGTTTATAACATGAGTGGAAAAAAATAAGGAAAAAGGAAAATTATAATGCAAACTTTGGGATGACAAATTTACAGTACGAATTGTGTTGAGAATAACAAAATGTTCAAAATAATTGTAGCATTACAAAATACTGCTGATTTTTTGTTGTTTCATATATCCTAGACTACGAACTTATAAATAATTTGTTTATATAAAAGTCCTAATTATAAATAGTTACTTATAACTTTTGTGAAGCCTTTTTGCTTTCTGGTCACCTGTAATTTAATAATAAAATTCTTTCAGATAATTATTTCATTATTAATTCTGCACAAAATCAGCCACATTTAGAATGAAAATATATATTTTTCTATATTATTCACGGTTTTGCTTTGGGTCATTTTTCGGAAGCCTCCGAAATTCTTAAAAAAATATTTATGTGAATAAATATTTTTATTTTTTTTTATTCTATTAGTAAACTTAAAAAAATATCTATTAGTTTTCTAGCACGAATAATTTTCTTAGTTCTCTGGGAGATTCAAAATGCTCTGGAGATGGAAAAATGCTTCGAAAATGATACGATCCACTTATTTCCGCACCTTGTAAGCACTTTTAAAATTTGCTTTTGCCAGAATTTGAAGGACGAAGAGTTTTTAAGTAAGTATAATTATTAACAACGTATTATCGCCCTCCGATAAAAAATTAAAAACCCAGCTCCATTAGGATTAGGGTTCCTAGATGGACTTAAATGAACTTGATTATCAAGATATTTGTAAACTTAACTTTTCAAGTTATAAGTTCAAATGAAATTTGTCAAGTTGAAAACAATTTATAGTTATGAAGATTTTTTATAGCGATAATTCCGAAGCATAAATATATGCTATATATTTTAGATAATAGAATGCCATCTGATTTATTATACCCTGAAAGTTAAATGTGCACAGAATTACACTGCATAATGGTTGAATTTTAAACAATCTTGAAATCATATCTATATGAGATATACGAATCATTTTAATTTAAAAAAATCTTCAGAATAAACTGAATACTGTATGTTATACATCGATCACGGGTTGCTCTAGGCTTGTTTAGAAACTTCTAAAACACATTCACTTACAGCATTTGTTTAATGTTGTGAATAAATGTTCAAGAGCAATCGTAGAATATAGTTGCTACGGAAATTATACTTATGTAGAAGATATAGATTGAAATTAAAATAAAATCAAACAATTTAAGTAAGATCTTTTTTCAATAAAATTTTTAATTCATTCAATCATCTTGACTTGATTTAATGATTTATTTATTTTTATTTTTTTTTTGAAAACATAGTATTTTTGTTTTTAATTTTTTAATAACATAGAGTTGAAAATTAAAAGAAAAAATTATTGAATTAATTATTTACTAATATAGTGGCTTTTTTCTGTGAAAAAAATTTGTCCATTAATTTCTCGCAAAAACAAATTTCACAATATAGTAATTGATTTATTTTAACTAATAACTCCGACTTAAATTATAATATATACATATGTACTTACATACATATGTAACTAAATTATGCTTTTATTATTTTAATTATTTACTCTAATTCCATGTATAAACCAGCGAGCAAGCGGTTTAAGTTAAATAGCGATAATTTTTGAAGATGTGTAGGAAAGAACAAACATATTATTTCATAATTATTGTTCATATATATTTAGTTATTCTATTTCAATGTCACAATACCCAATACAGAAATACCCAAAAACAAACATCTTTGTTTTTGTTTATTTCTGTTTTATTTTATTTTTTTTTGAACTTTAAAATTTAAATGGCGGAGGTACGTAACCAAAATGCCAGGGTATCCCACGTTGGTCCAAGTGGATTCCTAGTCGACCTATATCTTCATATAGGAAGCTGGAATGCTTGGATCATTTAGTAAAGTCTTGAGTTTATATGGTCTCCACCAGGGTAAATCCAATTAAAAGCACGCGGTCAATATAAACGACGCATAACTTTTACAGTTATGCGTGGTAATACACTGCACCGGTGTGAGCGAGACGCAAAATTCTCGAAGGCCGAACAACAAAAACCCGCCTGGCTGTACTTAAGAGATAATTACCGCGACGCGAGAGTTGTTCCCCAACCCAGAGCTACTTTACGACTGTATTTCTGTTTTAAATTCTAATTCATTTTATTTCTGTTTATACATTACTAATAACGTCCACGCACAAGAATATTTTTTTTGCATATTTTTTCAACATATTTTTTCACATATTTCGTACACATATATTCAACTTGTCAGCTTCGCAAGTCTTCGTTTATTCGTACACATTTACTTCGCAGTAAAAAATGCACAAGCTGAAATATTTTACGCAGTTCGTACTTGTCATGTTGCATATTTTTTGTTTTGTATAATTTTTGTTCAACATATATTTTGAAAATAAAAATATGTAAATGTACAAGTGAAAACATATATGGCGCTCGTTGATTGTGGTATATTTTTAGTATTTTTATACTAAAAATTTTTGTTGATGAAATATTTTTTTGATTTGCTTTCAAGTAATATGAAAAATGATGCAATTTTTTGAATATTTTAGTAGTAATTTTAAACTCTGACTAAAACATATCTGTTAAGAATATACATAAATACATACACAAACATGTATATTAAGCATTGTAATGACCAGCGTTTAATTTTAAGCACATAAAAATTTTTTTCAACTGGCGACTGCGCTGAAAACAGTTTAAGTTTTCATTTTCGATCACATGCTTACTTAACAAAATTTGCTGCTCAAACACAAAACTGAAATAAGCAGCAACCAGTTTTTATTTTGTTCAGCAGTCAAATTAAATAAGCAGCGCACACACTCAGTTTTTTGCTCAGCCAAGTTGATTTTACGTCTTAGTCGTGTGCGCTCAGCACAACGTAGAAACCTTTTTCAGCAACGTAAGAACAACTGGATAGTAAGACTGTATAGTTCTGTACAGTTGATTTACAAAGTTGTTTGGTTTTTGTTTATACATTTAAGAAGGAAAATGAAGTTGATTATTTTAAATGAAAACAAATAGAAAACGGTGCAATAAAATACTACGAATTGTATTAAAGATATTTATATGAAGATTTATTAATTTTAATTTAAAAAAACAAACATTTTTTATATAATATATTTATTTACAATTTATTTAAGATGATAGAACTTTTATAAAAATATTAGATAATATTTAATACTAGTAGATGAAAAAATATTAACTAAATATTAAATGTGGTTTAAATTAAAGAAAAAATTAAAAACATTTTTGTTATTTGCAATAAGAAGAAAATTTTGTTATTTTGTATAACTTTCTTTGTTTTGGTCTATTACACAAAGTTGTTTGGTTTTTGTTTTTAATTTTTAGAAGGAAAATGAAGTTGATTATTTTAAATGAAAACAAATAGAAAACGGTCCAATAAAATAATATGAATTTTATTGAATATATTACATACATATATCTTTATTTTATTAATTTTAAATAAAAAAAGTTTTTCATTTAACAAATATAGAAATTTTGTAAAGATAAATAAAAAAAGACATTATATTTATATGTATTTGTTGTGATTTTTATTTATTTATTTATTTATATATATTTATTTATTTATTTATTTATTTATTTATTTATTTATTTATTTATTTATTTATTTATTTATTTATTTATTTATTTATTTATTTATTTATTTATTTATTTATTTATTTATTTATTTATTTATTTATTTATTTATTTATTTATTTATTTATTTATTTATTTATTTATTTATTTATTTATTTATTTATTTATTTATTTATTTATTTATTTATTTATTTATTTATTTATTTATTTATTTATTTATTTATTTATTTATTTATTTATTTATTTATTTATTTATTTATTTATTTATTTATTTATTTATTTATTTATTTATTTATTTATTTATTTATTTATTTATTTATTTATCTAAAAATAAAAATCATTAACTTGTATGTTGAAGACTTTTTGGTTATTAATTTAGACTGTTGATGACTTTTTGGTTATTAATTTATTATTTTCTTATTGATCGGCTTTAATGTCTTAATTAATTTTTTACTTTTATTGATACCTCAGCCGAACAATAAGACATTTGATTATACAAAAATAATTATAATAACAGTGCAATTCTCGACCGAGTGACAAAAAAAAAAAAAAAAATGGCTTTGAAAAAAAAAATTGTTTATATATTTTTGGTGATAGTTGTCACACTCATAAAAGCATATAATAAGTAATTATTAATTAATGATAATTGTCAGGAATTAGAGAATAGCACTGTAAGTAACAATTATATAATATTTAAGATTTACGTAATTATAGATTTACACGTAAGTTATAATAAATTATCCGTTTTATAAAATATAACCAACTGCTGGAAAATTATATACATATGTAACTCTCTTTTAGTAAAATTATGTCACTATTTACAAATTGGAATTGGAGTTGAAGGGTTGTTGAGTAATGAATTATTTTTAATAATAACAAACGAATCAAAATTAAGCAGATCATCTGCTAATAAATAAAAGTTTTAAACGGAAAACTATAGTCAATTAAACAATTTATCAAAGAAATATTCTATTTATTTCAAAATTTAAATATTGTAAAACATTAACAAATCAAATTATAATGCGCTAACTTTTATTTAAAAAGTCCCAGCAAAAAAAAAAAACATTTTCATCTCTTCAAAAGTAGAACAAAGTGTATATATACTTTTTTGTTACAACTACTTTGTTTCAACTTTTTTAAAATTTAATAATAATTACTTCCAAAAAAATTAAAATTAATGAATTTCTAGCGGGAAAAAAGGTTAATAATTTCTAAGAAAATTTAAATTTTATAAATTTTAAATCATATTCATTATATTTTGATAGCTCTAAAACAGAATTTTTGTTATAAAATTTTATAAACATAGTACTGCAAAAGAAATGAACTGCAAAAGAAATGAACTAGAAATATAGAAGAAGAACATCTTACCAATAACAATCATGGGTTAGAAAAAGAACTTCTGCAGCACTTTTTCACCACTAAGTACTTCCTTCAGCTCTTTATTAGTTCCATTTTTGTTGGGGTGCTACATTCCATATTATATCTTTCGGAATAGTAGGTCCATATGTTAGGAAAAATTTTTAAATTTCATATAGTTTTTTTTTCACTCACACGGATCTACTCTAAAATTAAAATTTTTATTTTTTCTACTAAATATGATCCTTAATCAATTTAATAAAAGTTAAGATATTTTCAATTCTGTGATTATTAATATTTAATAATATATATTTTAAGACTTTTTTTTTTTTTTTTTTTTTTTTTTTTATTTAGTTCAAATTTAGTTCAATGTTTATAAAATATATTAACAATATTTGAGATTTTACTTAAGAGTATTGCAACAAATAAAAACTATAATTACAGAAAAATTGTCACATGATTTAAAAATACGATTTAAGGAAAAATTAGGGACAAAAACCTTTAAAGAAACTATAAAGATTGGAGTAGATAGTAAGGCAACTTAAATTATTTCTTCTTAAAGAAGAAGTAATTAAGATGCCGTTATATTAATTCTCTAAGTAAGTCAAACTGAGACATTCTGCATCGTGATTCGAATGACAGCGTCAAATCTCTCATAATCATAAATATCGTTTTGTGGTTATAATTCTCATGCAGATGAACTGTTGAGTGCCTTCTTCTAAGATTATGTATGATTTTAAGATTCTTGTTTTGGATAATTTGGATTTTTTTAATATTAGTCCTTGAGGCTTTTTCCTTCCATACTTGGCACCCATACGTCAAAATTGGGCGAATACAACATTTGTATAAAAGTAGTTTATTTTTTACGCTTAAACCTGACTTTTTATTCATTAGGGGATATAGCGCTCTTCCGCAATTTGTAGCTTTATGAATTATATTATCTATGTGGCTCTTGAAGGTGAGTTTCTTGTCCAGAGTGACCCCTAAATATTTTATAGAGTCACTAATCTCTATTACATTGCCTTCAACTATTAGCTGTCTGCTTGGAATTCGCTTGGGAGACTTATTGTATGGAAATATTATTGCTTGGGTTTTTTCATTATTTATTTTTATCTTCCATTTGTTAAAGTATTTCGTGCTTGTTGCAATGCATTTTTCCATTCTTTTTATGATTGCATTAGATACTTTTCCTGATGTTATAAAAGCACTGTCATCTGCATAAAACGCCACTTCGTTATTTCGTGCGATAGAAAAATCAGAGGTATATATAGAATACAATATTGGGGATAATACGGATCCTTGTGGAAGGCCAGCTGGTATACATTTAGTGTGGGAAAGAACATTATTCAAATTTACCGTGAACGTTCGTTTGGAGAGAAAACTTTTGATTAATTTTTGGATATATAGAGGAAAACCAAGTGATTTTAGTTTATATATAAGGCCTTTGTGCCAAATGGAGTCGAAAGCTTTCTCGATGTCGATGAATACAATTCCTGTGCTCATCCGCCTACTTTTATTAGACTCAATAATTTTTACAACTCTTTTAATTTGATGAATGGTGGAATGGTCTTTTCGAAAGCCAAACTGTTCTCTTCTTATAACATTGTTATCTTCTGTAAACATTAATAAACGTTTGTATATTATTTTCTCAAAAATTTTGGATAATACGCTTAAAATACTGATTGGTCTATAGCTTTTTGGTAATTTTGGGTCTTTACCTTTTTTGTGTATCGGTACTACTTTGGCTTTTTTTAATAAATTCGGAAAATAACCAGTTTTAATGCAGAAATTGTAAATTTTGCACAATATTTCGTATATGTTTTCAGGCATTTTTTTCAGTAAGATTGGTGTAATTCCGTCTAGACCTGGGGCCTTATTATTTTTGAGTTGGTTTATAATAATTTTAATTTCCGACATATTGGTTAAAACATTTTCTCCTATTTCCATTACGTTGTCTCTATCAAGAATTTCAATATATGCGTCGACTGCATTTTCCACTGGCGAAATATTATTAAGTGAAACTGTGTGGAATTGTTCAAAAACATTCGCAATAACATTTGCTTTACTCTTATCATCAAATAGTTCCTCACCATTTACAACTAGGCTGTCGAAGTGAGGTCGGTTGTGCCTGATAGCTTTAGTAATTTTCCAAAACTTTTTACTACCTGTAGGCAACGAGGCGATAAAGTTTGACCAATTACTATTTCTGTCTTTATTTAAATTAAAATCTATTAACTTATTTAATTCTTTTAATATAGCTAAAAATGTGTTTCTTATACTAGGATTTGAACATCTTTGGAGTTTTCGTTTGTATGATCTACGTTGTTTTATTAGGTATTCGCTGAGTGGAGAAATTTTTCTTTCCCATGAATTTTGAAGTTTAGTGGGAACTTTTCTATTAGCAGCAACTATAATGTTAATAAGAGTCTGTAATACAATTTCTATGTTCGATTGTGTAATGCATGTAGTGTTCAAATCATGAGAAATAACTTCATTAATAACCCAGTTATGTATTTCATTCCAATTAGCCATATGATACAAGTATGTTAGTTTTAATTTTTGCTCTACATTGCCATATATGGTACAGGTTATCGGTACATGATCAGAGTTGAGTCTGTTTGGATGGGTTTTGATTGGAGAAATAACTGAGCATGAATTGGACAATAATATGTCAACGGTGGAGGGCTGGGTGGCTATTGTTGTTTGTCCAAAACGTGTAAAATCATATGGGAAAAATATATAGTAATTTGACTGCGCCTGATGTTGATATAGAACATTACCAGAAGTATTATTAGATAAACAGTTCCAGCTGGTATGGTGAGCATTTAGATCACCGAGGACGATAAAGTCTGTTGTTGTATTAGTAAGCTTGTCGAGGTCTTCTCTAAAATGAATGTCATATCTTGGCGAATAAGCAGAGGTAAGAATTGTTCTTCGTCCATTGATAAGTACAGAAATGGAGATGTTTTCGATAGTGAATGTGTTGTACTGCGGTAAAAGTTCATGGTCAATTGAATCACGTATTGCTATGAGAACTCCGCCTCCGTGTGTTTGCCTATCTCTCCGGTAAATTTTGTAGTTTGGAACTCGAAATTTGTGATGCTTTTTTAAAAATGTTTCGTTTAAGAAGGCTATATCGATATTTAAATCATGCAAGAACTTTTCTAATTGGACAATTGAAGATGGGGAAGTAATGCCTTGGGAATTCCAGTGCATAATATTGAGACATTGTAATGTATTAGATTTATATAGCATGACGAAGCATATTACCTAATACCCTCAACTTATCAAATTTATTTTTGCATTTTTGCAAATCATCCAAAGCTTGGAAATAAATATCTAGTAATCTTTCGTTTGATATATCATCATTTTCTTCAGAATGGATTACATTAATTTCATTTGAAACATATTCCCTGTTCACTCTTGGTCCATTGTCTTTAATAACATCGGAATAACTCATTCTATTATTTCTGGCTGTATTGTTGCTGTTTTCTAAGTTTTCATGATTATTAACGAATGTGTAAGGAATACCCTCAATGTTGGTGTTGTGTTGTGTAGAAGCATAAGGTTGCGTTCGACGTGATCTGTTAGTAACTTTATGACGAATTTCTAAGTATTCTTTTCTACATGGGCATCTTGGGTCATCGGCCCTATGATTTAAGTTTTTCAACTTTCTAGCCGAGCAATTAAAACATTTATAAACCACAGGTCCTTCAAGGGAGGTTTTATTGACAGTGCAAGATGAGTAATCATGAGGGCCGGCACATGCCGAACACACGGTTACGCGGTGGCAATGTAAAGCGCCGTGGCCATACATACAACATTTGGTGCACTGAGTTGGGCCCTTGTTACCTTTTTGAGGATTTCTCCAGTGAACCGATATTCCGTAAAAGTAACGTATTTTAAGTATGTCCCTTTTTGCAATTTGTAGTTTGTCAAATTCTATCATGTAAAGTGCATCGTCAATATTGGACCTTTTCGTTATGACCTCTTTAACGTGTACAGGGGTTATGTTAAACGTATTTTTAAATTCTTCGATTATCGTTTTTGTGTCTAACTTTGGAAGACCAAAAAGCATTATTTTAAACTTTTTCTCATCCTTAAATTGATGAGTATAAAAATTTAAATTTGCTTCTTTAAGCTTCTTCATGGCTTGTGTATATTGTGTCATATTATCAGAAATAATTTTGGTTCCTACAGACATTCTTTTATATTTATAACTTTGGCCCATAATATTTAATATTAACGAAAAACTGTGGTTTGAATCCACTATTAGAGGATTATTTCTCCTTACTTTCGCTCACTTCACCATCTTCCACTGAGTAAGTTTCCACATCTTCAAGCTCCTCTAAAGGGGTAAAACGATTATTGCTAACATTTTGTGCTTTTGGTTTTTTGTATTTTGGATTATTACCCCAAAACATTTTTCTTTTCATTGTATTCATTGAGTCTTTCACGAGTTTTGTAAATTAACAAAAAAAGTGAAGTAAAAAAGAAAACAACGATTGAAATATAGAGAAATGCCGTTACAAGAATATGATAAACAAAACAAAGATTGTAAACAACTTTGTAAAGTGATCAATAAATCGACTGTTTACAACGACTGTACGATAACGACTGATATATTTTAAGACTTGAAATTCCCTAAATAATAAAAAAAAAACTTGGGCCATTATGCTCAGAATAATTTTTGTCCACCATGGGGGTTATTGTGTAATTCGATTCGAAAGAAAACACTTTCGAATTTCAATGTATAAAGTATACAAATTCGAAAGATTTTCCTTTCGAATTTAGTTACAAAATAACCCTCCAGGTTTTATAGTACTTTGTAATTTTTTTATTAATTTTGTTCAATATTTAAAAAAGGCGACAATTTATTTACAAATATAAACAATTTTTGAGATAATTTACTCTTATTTGTATTAATGATCTAGTGATTATTATTTCGCAAATTCTAACTTACTAACAATATCGATGAAAAAATACAGAAAATTCAACATAAATTTTACATACTTGTATAATCAATTAGTCAAATATACAATTGTTAGAACTACTTTTTTCCATTTAATAGTCATATGTATTGCAAATTTAAAATATATAATTTTTTTCCAAATGTACGCCTCCATCTTCAACTAAGCCATAATTTTTACCGAAAGTGTCCAAATTTTTTTTTTTCTTTTATTATTTCGTTATAATATACCATTCTGACCAGTATAATATTGTATATATATACATATTATTAGGACTTATATCAGGTTATGAAAATATATTTATTAGTTTCTCAGTTATTGCATTTTAAAAATGACAAAAAGCTCTTTGAACCACCCTTTATTAAAAAAAAAAAAAAATATATATATATATATAAAATAAAAAGAGTTTCGTATTACAATTTAACGTTTTAATTCAATTAAACATTGCTTTTATTGGGTCCAAAAGTTAAGCTTAACTACAAATTTCTTTAATAGATCAAAACAAAGAAAATTATACAAAATAACAAAATTTTCTTCTTATTCAAAAGAACAAACATTTTTTTTTTTTAATTTTTTTTCTTTAATTTAAACAATATTTAATATTTAGTTAATATTTTTTTCATCTACTAATATTAAATATTATCTAATATTTTTATAAAAGTTCTACAAAAATTTTAAATAAATTGCAAATAAATATATTATACAAAAAATTTTTGTTTTTTTAATTAAAATTAATAAATCTACATATAAATATCTTTAATACAATTCATAGTATTTTATTGTACCGTTTTCTATTTGTTTTCATTTAAAAACTATACCACTTCATTTCCTTCTTAAATGTAAAAACCATAACCAAACAACTTTGTATATTGGCTGCGCAGAACTGTACAGTCTTACTATCCAGTTGTTCTTACGTTGCTGAAAAAGGTTTCTACGTTGTGCTGAGCGCACACGACTAAGACGTAAAATAAACTGGCTGAGTAAAAAACTGAGTGAGTGCGCTGCTTATTTAATTTGACTGCTGAACAAAATAAAAACTGGATGCTGCTTAAATCAGTTTTGTGTGTGAGCAGCAAAATGTGTTTAGTTAGTATGTGGTGGATAACTAAATCAAGTAAACTTGTTTCAGCAAGATGCTGTAAAAAAAGCAACTGTTTAGAAAATTACGACTGCTTTAAGCAGTCATTCGAAACACTGGTAATGACTATTAGTGACGTTTTTTGTTTTTTGTATAGACAAGTAGTTTAGTTAGCAACAGCAGTAATATAATGAATAACAGTGTTGTTGTTGTTCTTTGTGTATTCAGTCAGTTTGTACATACAAAAATAAATATATATGGAATTGTTGTTGTTTCTTTTTTAAAAGCAAAGCCTGTTATGATTGTTTTTTTTTTTTTCATATTCAAATTTTCGTAGTTTGAAAAAAATTTAGATTTAGAAAATATGCAAGCATACGTTAAGGCGAAAATTTTATTAATTGTCGTAATATGGTAATATGATGTCGATAAGATGGTAATATGGTGAAGGGTATCAAAGATTCGGCACAGCCGAATCTTTTTTCAATTTCATTTTATTTCTTTTTTATAAATTGAATGTAAAAATAATAATTGGAACAACTTTTTTGATTAAATTTACTTAAAGTTAGTCCTATAGAAAACCTTGTGCTAATGATTTTATTTTAACTGAATGTTAGTGTTTAACTTGCTTTATTGTTTTATTATTTAAGAAAAAATCTTGCTATCACGTTTTTTTATATCCGAATTTGAATTCACATGAAATTAACTAGGAAATTTTTTGAAAACATCTCGAGAAACACGTTAAAAATTTAATTTTTAATGTTTTAATTTGTAGGGATATATTTATTTTTCAAGTGGGTTGTGACCCAAGAGCTTGCGAGAATATCTGATTTAGTTTTATAATTGATATATAGAAAGAAAATCCCTCTTTTTTTTAATATTTTTAAAAATCCCGCTTTTTACTTTCTGGATACTTTTGTTACAGAATATGAAACAAATATACCTGAAGGTAATACATTACAACTTAATTATAATATAACAGAATTTCTTATTTCTTAAATATCTTTTTTATATTTCAAACGGTAGTTTATTTGGTTTGTTTTACTTTAAATTACATATAATTAAAACTTTCACTACGTAAGTTTGCACTAAATTTAATTAAAATATTTTATTTTATTTGTTATACCCTACACCACCATAGCGTTATGCGTTGTGCTGATGTTTGTAACGCATAGAAAGAGTTATCCAACACCCACCTTAAAGTATACCAATCGATTCAGAATCACTTTTTAAATCGGTCTAACGATATCCGTCTGTCTGGCTGGCAGGCTGGACGCCAGGCTGGCTGTCCATGTAAACTTTGTGTACAAAGGACAGATCGCCATTTTGAAGGTAATTCAATGAAATTTGGCACATGGAACTCTTATGATACAAGGACGAAGCCTATTGAAATTGGTTGTAATCGGTCCATTATTTCTCCTAGCCCCCATACAAATGTCCCTCCGGAATAGAGTTTCAACACTCAAAAATGCCTTAAAAATAAGAATATTTGGATGAAATTCGGTGCAAAGAAGTTTTCTATAGTATCAATCTTTGTATCAAATTTCATGAAAATTGGTCCACAATTGGCCATAGCTCCCATATAAACCCCTCTTCCGAAAATTACTTTAACGTGCATAGATCCCATACAAATGTTAGTAAAAAGTTAATATTCGACACAAATAAGTTATGTATAAGAGGAAAATACATTTTATTAGAATCGGTATATAATTTACCATAGCTCCCATATTTAACCCATTTCCGGAAATCGCTCTAAAGTGCATAAAATCATCTAGATGTTAGTATTAACGCATTAATCTTTATTTGTATATATTATTTTACATTTATTAAATAGTTTATTGTAAATAGTATGCTTATTTCTAATATGAATTATATTTTTTACACAATAAATATTATTAGTGTTTAAAATTTCTTATTTGTTTTATTTTTGAAGATAGTTAGAATTGACAAAATTTTGTCAAATTGAATAAAATTTAAATGTAAAAATTAATAAACATAAAAAAATAGTTAATTTAAATAAATTTTTTATTCAATTCAACTAAAATTAAGTAAAATTAAATAATATAATTTAGTTAAATTGAATAAAAATTCTTCAGTATGAATAAAAAATGTCGTTAATTTGAATAATATTTTCTTCAATTTGACTAAAAATTTGTCAAATTAACTACCTTTTAATAAACTAATTGAATTAGTCATATTGAGGAATTTTCGTCGATTTAAATAACGATTTTGTTGGTTGATATTTAACCTACTTTTCTTCTATTCTACACCCCATTTTACTGTATTTACTGCTCTCTTTTGTTTCAGTCTAGGTTACATGCAAAATTCTTGGATACGAAATCGTAAATATTTATTTTTTTTTTTAATGTCTATAGAACAATGTTCCTTACAGACATGATATTATTTATATTAATTATTTTCTAAAAATATAAATAGTTTATAAATTATAATGTTCTCTCATATTATAAAAAAGAAATGTTTTGAACCATTCTTTTTAAGTGTTAAATTCCACTAATAGATCGGGTGGTAGGTTATTAAAAAATTTTTGACATTGTAGACAAAATATAAGACAATTTGATTATTATTGTGATCCAAAACTTTAACATTTACATTTAGAAAATATCAGCTAGTAATGTCTGTGGTTTCATCCACACTTATCCAAACAAATTTGTTTTTTAAAACGATTTTATTTCTTGAGGTTGAATATCTTACACTATTTCCGCATAACGTTTTATGAGCGTTGATTCAGACGGAATGCGTTCTTTAAGAAATTCAATAAAATCGGATTAGATAGTTTCTTTAGAAAAATGTCTGCAAATATAAAAGTTTCACATAATTTATGGTTAACAACCGCTAGAACGTTTTACTTCAAAAAGAAGAATGAAAATAAAAAATTTAAAGTTTAAAGTTTAACAAAAGAAAAACGAGAGAAAAAGATATAGTCGGTCAAGCCCGACCATATGATACCCTACACCATTGTGTACATTATAATTCGGGGAGGGGTCTTTTATTAGACAAATGTGGACCAATACTCCTAAGTGTAAAAAACAAACATATGAATACTGAATATTACGTTTTTGCTTACATTTATATGAATTTATTCACTTTTGGGTGATTCCTGAAAGAGGGCCTTATATGGGAGATATGGTAAATTATGGACCGATCATTGTAAAATTTGGCACTATCATTTATGTTCATATAAAACTTATTTGTGTCGAATATTAACTTGATACTAACATTTAAATAGGATTTATGGTCGTTAAAGTGATTTTCTGAAAAGAGGTTTATATGGGAGCTATAGGTAATTATGGACCGATCTTTTTAAAAATCGGCACAGTTATTTAGACTTATATAAAACTTATACGTTCAAAATTTCATTAAAATATTGCCATATTTAAGGGATTTATGATCGTTAAACCCTTTTCCGGGAGGACATTTGTATGGGGGCTAGGTGAAATAATGGACCGATCATAACCAATTTCAATAAGCTTCGTCCCTGGATTAAAAGAAACCTGTGTAGCAAATTTCATTAATTTTGATTCAAAATTGCGACCTGTAGTTTGATTACAAGGTTTACATGGACGGACAGACGGACGGACGGACGAACATCGTTAAATCGACTCAGAAAATGATTCTAAGCCGATTGGTATAAATTAAGGTGGGTCTTAGACCAATATTTTTGGGTGTTACAAACATCAGCACAAACGCATAATACCCTCCCCACCTATAGTGGTGTAGGGTATAAATATACATTGTCCGATTCGGTAGAAAACTATATTAGATGGTTTTTAATGCTCCAGAAAAAAACAACATGCATTTGCATTAAAATCCGCCCCTCTGATAATCATATATGATCTTGTACGGTATAAAAATAAAATTTATATTTAGAAATTTTCGTCAAAATAATATCCTTACATACGTACGCACAAACATTGTGGACAGAAGAAAATAACATTGAACAATATTTTATTTACAAAATGTTATCCACTTGAATTGTACCACTTGTTACTTTCGATGCGTAAAAAAACATATGTATGAAAGTGTGTGTATTTTGACATAATATATTTATATGTATTATTTACATGTATGTACATATGTATTTTTCATAATTATATAATCCGTCATATTATCCATATACAAAACATTTACCAATATGAGGTGTAAGTACATATATACATATGTGCATAAAAAAATTTATAGCTGGAAACGAATGGCGCCAATTTTTTCTCTAGTGGTTCTCTGAAAAATGTTACAACAATAAATTAGTTTCTGAAATGTTGACATTAGGAAGGAAGAAATCAAGGCTGATTTAGAAGGTTAAGCATCAGAGCAACAAACACAACAACCAAACTTGGAGTATTTCGGATTGTCAAAAGAAAAATAATAAATTTTTGTGTTATTATCATATATATCTTTTTATTAAAGGGTATATGAAGAAAAATCTAAATTGTGTTAATCAGTTCCTTACGAAGCACCGTTACACAAAGAATCAAGAATTTATATCGTGTAAATAGATTAAATTATTTATGGTTTATGCTATTACATTAGAAATTATAATTTGAAATATATAATTTTGTTTTTTTTTTTTTTTCTGGGTAGGTTCTGTGCAAAATCTCTTTTTATCTTTCTAATATCATCTTAGCGATATCTTCCATTTGTCTTCCATATGGTTATCTGGCGATATTGCTAGATTATCATCTGGAAGAATCGCTATCGTATTGATTAGGAGTATTGCCGTCGGGACACTTTTTCACCCGAAGGAAGTTTCTTCTGCAATACGAATTCGATTATTGCCGCAATAATATTTTTCATCTAGGCAATACGTTTGGCGAAACATTTTTCGTATTGCCGTGTTTGCTGGGTATTTTTAATATTTTTTTCACAAATTTTATTTTTTGTTTTCCAAACGCAGACTTATATATTTTTTTTTTTTTTTTAAATATAAGCAGACTTGACATTTGGAAAAACAAAAAATCTGCTGGTTAACAACTATACCTTCTCAATCTGCCTTGGAAAAAACGTTTACTGAAGGCGTACGGAAACAATTTCGTAGTTAATAGAAAGAAACCTTTAATTATTGCTAGAGTTTATAAATCGGTTTTTGTCTAAACGGTATTTTAAATTTCAGATAGTTAATCGACTTAAAAAATGCCGACATAAAAATAACTATCCAGAAAAAAATTTGACTTACCCGGTAAGCCAGAAAATTACATTGCTACTAGCTGGTAACTATGTACTTATTGTATGGTAATTTCCAAGAATTCATTACTAAGGTACTTATGCAAAATCAAATAACTAATTACTCGCACTCTAACAAACACCAAACAAATAACAAACCACGTACTAATCTTAACACACTCTAATACATTTAATTGAATTATTCAAATTTTATTTATGCTTTTATTTTCTTAATATTAGTTTTCCCCTTCTTTATTTTGTTCTAATTAAGTAGAAAAGGATATACATTATTTTTTAAAAAATTACTTTTTTTTTTTTTTAAGAAGGTGTTATTGTTTCAACCTAACATTTTTAGAATTTGAATTATCATTACACGATCGTTCAATATTTTGTAAATATGCAGGAGGATATTGAATTTTTAATTTCATTAAATTCGTTACCTATTGTCCAAACTATGCAATTTTTAATAAAGACAAACGTCAACATTTTATTAGAAAAATTGTTTGTAATTCAAACATTTTGGGATGCGCATAACAAATAAATTTAGACCTGATCCAAATGTGTTCGAAAATTCGAAACAGGTTAGAATTTTAGAAAACGGAATATTATATTGTATTATTTCTATGTGATATCTTTAAATACTTATTTATGTGTAGAAAATTCAAATACCGAATTTTTTGGTGAAAAATTGCAAAATTTCGTACACATTTGGAATTTTTGTTATGCCACTAAATGTTCCAGACAAAGGACCTTTCTTACGATACCAAATATTCATATTATTCCTTTGGCAGAAATATGAAAAAATTTTGTTCCCGAAAACTAAATAAACTAAAATTTCATTTGAGCTGTGAACATTGATACCTTATATCCCCTCTAACATGGCTCCCTTTTTTAGAGGGAAAATAAGGTATTTATAAAACCAATTATATTTTTTTCTAAAATCGGACTTATCACGGAATTAGTAAAATCAAACATTCAAATTCGTAAATGTTTTACTGAAGAAATTTTATTTTTTTCTTATTAAAATACCCAACTTTGAGCCTCTTTAGCTCCGCCCCTGAGGGGTCTGTTTGGTCCACCTTCCAAACTTAACATTGTACGCTCCTCTGCTATACCTGTACCGCATTTTATGCAAATCCAACCAGCCGATCAAAAGTTACAGATTTATTTCCAAAAAATTTCGATTTTGCCCCACTGTGGAGTGTAGCATTGAAAAAGTTTTTAGGAAAACCCGACAAACGATACGTATTAATCAGTTGAATATGGAAGAAAATATATAAAAAGATAACATTGATCTTAAGTTTCTTTCGATTAAAAGTCAAGTGTCTAGAATAGTGTTTATAAACCGGCTAACCGAAGAAACGGTTTTTTCTCCTAATTTCGTTTTTTATGAACCGGTTAATTTAAAATGTTCAATTTCGGTTAACCGGTTTATCCGGTTCTTTTGAGTCGGTTAACCGGTTTCAAAAATTTTATAAAAATATTACTAGATTCCTTCATAATGTTACTTTTTCCGAATTTAAGTAAGACAAGACAAAATGTTTTGGAAGAATTTAGAACTTGCTGTTTTAGTCAATAAGTAATCAGGTTATATAGTTACATGTTTAGAGTTCAATATACATATGTATTTGAAAAATTATGTATAATAAAATGAAATAGATAATCAAGCTCTCCATTTACAAAAGTTTGTGGGGAAATTTTTCCAAAAGGACAAATAATACAAACTTATATATACATGGCTTAAGAAAAAAAAAAGTCAAATAGGATACCAGGAAAGAGGAAGAAGACATTATAAAAAATGTCAAAACTTAAAAGTAAATAAGAGCAGAATATGCACTGGTAAATTTTTAATAGTTCTTCTAAAAATTAAAAAATAGATGTCTTTCCAGCCAGAAAAATTTTAATTGTTTTTCACAATTTGAGACAATTGAAAAGTATTTTCATTAATTACACAGACAAAATATGATCTATGTATTAAACAATTTATCAAAGATGAAAACTATTCCAATTACATTTTTAATTGTATCAATTATTCAAAAATCGAATTTTCTAATATTTTACTAATATTTTTTACTGAAAATAAAATAATTTATCGGCTTTCAATCATTTTTCTTATTATATCAATTAATAAATAAATCAAATATAAATAAAAATGAGTGATGATTTACAGTTTACAATTTTTTTAATAGGTAGAATTTCAATTAATAAAAAAATTTAATATGAATTTTTCGTAATTGAAATATGATTTTCTATTTTTCTTTGTAGAATTTGACATATTAAAAAACTTTGTTTTAAACCAATTATTGAACTATGGAAAATAATTATAACTATTTTGAAGTTCTGATTAATAATTTTATTGAAATTTTTTTAAATAATTTCTTCTGTGTACGTATTTTTATAAAACTTATACCCAACAAACCAAGAAACGATACAGTATCATAAATGATATCATAATTTAAAAATTATATGATAAAATATCGTAATTATTTTTTCCTTAGAAAAAAACTTCAAACATTTTCAGGCAAATAAAATTAAATTGAAAATGTTTGTATAAGAAGAATATTTTATGTTATGTATTATATGGAAATTATATTTTTACAGCAAAATTTAGTGGTATCGTAAAAAATAAAAGAGATACAATAAAGGAACCAATAACAGCTTGGATTTAAAGGGGAATTGTCTTCGGATAACAAAAGTTTAGTATTACATGTAAAATCATTTAAAGCAGGATGAACTTTAGTTAATTATGGTTATTTTATTCATTATTATAAAATATTTAGAATAGTATATATTCATCCAATCTTAGCAGATATGTATGTGTATGTTCCGAAATATATTGCTAAATTATCGCGCTGCTTAAATTTAACGATATCATTACTAATATCATTATTTTCAAAAATTATGATATCATTTTCGAGTGTACCTTTTAGAAAGCAGCCTATATCATTTTAGAATTATAAATGATATCATTCTCGGGCTTCTTTATCACTGAAATGATATCGTTATGATATCATTACGATATCATTTGGTTTGTTGGGTATAAACATTTGTTAAAGAGAAAAACTTCAAAAGTGTTGAATAAAAACCATAAAAAGAACATTCTTCAAGCTTATTTTCTGCTGAGATGTTTTAGAATGTTTATAATTTGATTTTACTTTTAAATGAAAAATAAAAAAAAAAAAATAGGAATAATCTTTATTAAGTTTCTAATTAATTTTTTTATTTAAATGTCAGTTAACTGGTTTATTAGTAGACGGTTAACTGAAAAACCGTCTTTTTAATTTTATCTAATTTTCGGTTAACCGTCAAACCGGTTTTTTGAGAAGTCGGTTTTTTATAAACACTAGTCTAGAACATGGGTGTTAACATGTTGTGACAAAAAATAAAAAAAATTATCGGTTCATAAAAGATCATTTTATTACAGTCAGGCGGAAAAAGTTCGATACATTTTTTACAAATAATATGAAAATGTTATATTTTTGTTCCTTTTATGAACGGAATAATGATCTACTAGAAAGTAATTTTAAAAAAGTTGTTCCCCAGAATGCACTAAAAGTCCTCTCGAGGAAGAAAATTCCATGTAGAAAAATTTTAAAAAAATTTTCTCATAACAAGCTTTAAATTACGAAAATATTAAGACCTTATTTGTAAAAAAAATCTAAACATTTTTTTGCCCAAAATGTATCAGACTTGATATTTGAAATCGCTGGTAGGGAACTAAAGATAAATTAAAAAAAAAAAATTCAAATATTTATTTTATTGATTATTTTTTAAACTCTAAACATAAATCAATTTTGGCGAAGACGAGATAGATTTACAGCTGTGTGCAATATAATAGTAGCGCCATATTTAACATTTTTACATTCAATAAAATAAAGATTGTTGATTTTAAAAAATTTATGTTCTTGGAATTTGTTATATTTTTTTCAAATTTTATAAAAAATAAGTAAATCTTTAAATTGAACATCTTAATTCAGATAAAATACTTAAAATAATTGAGTACACCAGAAATTTGCTGTGCAAAATAATGTTTCAATAAAACTACATGATTAAGATTTTCATTTATAAGAATATTTTGGTTACACACATTAATATTTTGCGAAATAGCCCTTATAGGCTTTTTCAGTGGTACAAAGTCGTGGCATAGGCCTGGACCTCTCTATGGGAATATTTTTCCTAGCTAACTGCACTGGCGTCCAAAATTCCCGCATATTTCCCGGTTTCTTTTCAAAAACAGCATCTTTGACATCTCCCCAAAAATTTTGAATAGTATCAGATATGATGACTGAGCTGGTCACTCCAGAACATCGCTTTAATTTTCGGAAAACTATTTTTAAGAATCATAAATCCCTTAAATATAGCAATATTTTAATGAAATTTGGTTCCTCTACGAGTTATTAATATTACGTCTACTAAACCTCACACTGAAATAAATCTTTTAACTCCATTATTCGCGAAGTTATGGTAGATAGCCCGTTTTGTCTTAATTATTAAAGAAGTAAAACATAATATTTTTGAAAAAAAAAAATTACAATATCTTAAATTTATGATATCATACCAATCAGGAGATTAAAAAAAGCGAAATTTTGTGGTTGGCTGGACCATTTTTAATCGTTAGAAATTTCAAATAACAGGAATGTTTACTAAAAGGACGAAAATGTGTTCAAAATTAAAATTATAAATTAAATTTTGAAAAAAAAAAAAAAATGCATGCGAAAAAAATTGCAAAAAAAAAATGTTTGCCAAAAAAATTTTTGAACCAATTAAAATTGTATTAAATTGCATATCAACAACTCAAAAATTATTAAAACCTTTAAAGACGATGTATATTGCATTTTTTATTTAATTATTATTTTTTTTTTTTTAAGAAACTGCTTTTGGTATCTAAGATATTTTTCTTATAATCACCAATTTAATTAAATTTTTTTCATTCCTGTCTAAAAATCTATGGTATAGAGCTCCCACTTAGCTTCATAAAATGTTGATAAGTGTATCCGCGTATGATCTATAAGCATCTAAAAAACGTTAAACATCTAACTTCAATGGCTTTTTTCTTCAGACTACATTGAGATAACAAAATTTTTGTTAGATATATTAAGACTCTAATTCAAAACGTTTAAAAAAAAGTTAACATCGCAAAGAAAATTCTAATTATTTATCAAGTTTTATTTTTACATTTCTTTGAAAATCAAACAAAAACATGCAGATGGCCCGTTTTGCCTTAAAAAAAATATACTGTTTGTAGATAGCCCAAAATCAAAAAGTGAAAAACAAAGTGTTAGAATTAACTTTTGACTCCAAAATTAACACCATATATAAAAAATAGAAAACTGAAGAGTCTGACGCAAAAAAAAAAAAAATTTTGTAAATCTGCATGAGGCCCAATTTGAATATAAGCCCTCGACATAAAAGTTTCCGATTTTTATAAAGATCGGTCAATAATTGACCATAGCTCCCATATAAAGTCTTCTTTAGAAAATCACTTTAACGGGCATAAATCCCATTAAAATGTAAGTATCAGGTTAATATTTGACACAAATAAGTTGTATATAAACATAAATGATAGTTCCAAATTTTACAAAGATCGGTCCATAATTAACCATAGCTCCCATATAAGGTCCTCTTTCAGTATCGGTCCACATTTGGCTCCAAGTGTAGTAAAAGACCCCTCCCCGAATTATAATGTACACAATGGTGTAGGGTGTCATATGGTTGGGCTTTACCGACTATATATTTTTCTCTCGTTTTTTTTTTTTTTTTTTTTCAAACACATTTGAGTGGCATATTCCCTTTTAAATAAGAACTTTTATCCAAAATATGGACCCTGAGCCATGATTTGAATAGGATCCCAAAACGTTGATTTTCCCACTACCATGCTTGACGGGCTTCAGAAAAAATTTTGGGAAATATTACTTGTTATATGGTCCTCTCAAAAATATTCTTGTCCCATTCATCCCATATGTACCAAAAAGAACTACTTTGGACTCATCTGTGCAGAGAATGTTGCACCATTTCGAATGGGACCTATCGAAGTGAAGTATCGCGAAACTAAAGCGATTGCGCACCTGCCAGTAGTTTAGTAATGGGACATTTCCTGAACATCTTTCTTACAGATTTTTCTTTTGGAGATTTTGAGAAATAGTTGACGCATCAACTTTCAGCTCTAAGTCCAGTTTTATCTTAGTGGACGTCACAAATGGGTTTGAGTTCTCCATTAGCTTTGCACGTGTACAGTCATTTGGAAGATTTTTTACTTTCGAGTTCGTATTTTTTATTTGGATTATATTTTTTTGAAATTTGCAATAACTGTGGGAGAAAATTCCATAAAATTTTTTCATAAATCGGTATATTTTACCTTCTGAAATTATTTTTATCATTAAATTACCGGTACTAGGAGTACAGTGTTTGCCGCCACCTGTTTTAAAAATTTTTGGTAGCAAAATTTCACTGTAAGTACAGTAAAAGATTATATAATTTACTTATAAACCAAAATAATAAAAAAAATAATACTATTTTCCGATGTTTAACATTTTGCTACTATTATTTTGCACAGGTAAAAACCACGGCTTAAGTAAAATAACGGTAACTTAACAAGACGCATAGAAAAGGACAATTGAGTCATTCCATTTAAAACCAACACGAAAAATTCCATAATTCTTGTCAAAGCTAAGACTAATTCAAAATTTCAGATAATTTCATCAAGTGGTTCGCGAAATATCGCAGTTTGAAAGTGCAAAATAGCTCAAAATATGTACAAAGTTGCATACACAAAATTACAAATATCTTTCGAAGTATTTATTATATAAGATTTATTGAGATGTTAAATTAAAAGTTTCAAAATTTCAATTAATATGACGTATAACATGACTTTTTTCTCAACATCAAAATATTAATATTGACGCTGGTAACGCAAATGCCGAGTTTAAGTTTGATTACCGCTATAGTTCGCGATTTATAATATCTCAAAAATGAGGAAAATTGTCTTTTTAAAAATACAAATATTTTCCAAAGTATTTACGTTACAACGTTCATTAAGGCAATTATTTAAAGGTATGAAATTACCTTTAAAATGAAACCTGTAACATGTTTTATGTTGACTTTTATTGGTGGGTAATTCGCAAATTATATTTCGCGGTCGCGTATTTTCAAAAATGTTATTTTTAAATTCGTGAAAAATATATGAGTAGAGGATGGAACCATTTTGAATGTTCTCTGTAAGTATCGTTATGGGAATCGCAATAGTTTCTGAGTTATTAAAAAAAAAAATCACATCGAATAAAGTGAACAAATTCATGCTAGAAATTTCTTTTAAATTAATTATTTTTTTATTTTACACATTTTTTGTAGTAACTCAGAAGCCATTGAGAGTCCCATAACGATACTTTTTTTTTTGCTTGAATACTTTTGTTCGAGTTGTCCACAAATTAATGTAGTTATCTTTCAACTCCTGGGGTACTCAAAAATATATACCTAAACGGAAACAAAATTAAAAAACAACAAAAAAATATTACCTTCAGTGAGGTTTGAACTGGGGTAAAAATTAACCATTCTATTTAATAACTCAGTACACCATCTCGTTCTTAATTTTCCAATTGATAAAAACATTTTTTAATATAAAATATCTATTTAGATATTTTGTAAACAACCTTTTGGTTGTTGATTCAGCCTGATCCACGTGCTTGCAATAATACTAATATTATTTATTATTATACTATTGATAGCTATTTATGTAATAAGGAGTAGCAAAAACTAAATATTGCTTTTAAATCGTTTAAAACGCTATTAATGGGACAAGAAAAAAATTTAATTCAAATTTTAAAAATTTTTTAAATTTGGTCATATATAAATGTATTTTATAGGGCTTAATGAGTGCTTTACTACTGAATATAAAAATATTCATTGGCTAATCATGTAAAATTATGTGAAATTTTGAAATTCACACGCTAAGCGGGCAAGCGAAACATTAATTTTTACAAGAAGTACATTAACCTGAAAACGCAACGCACGTTATCATCTTCTTATGAACGACCAATTCTGTCCACTTCTGTCAGTCATTAAATTTTCGAACAGAATAGCGATGAGTACGAAAAAAAAAAATCAACTTGTGTAGTTTTTTTTTCGGAAGCAATACATGGAAATATGTATATAAGTACCACATTAATTTATGTGTGCATGTTTTTTTTTGTATAGAGTACGTTGCACGTGGATGCGTTTTGGGCAACATGTGCTTTTACATACAAACATATCTTTTACTGTTTATTTAACATAAAACTTTTTGACTATTGTCATTTTTTTTCGGTTGGCTCATAATTACTGAAACGTAACGAATGAATAAACGTGGGAAGTCTGTATGAATATGAATTAGTATTTAAAATTATCCCTGCCAACATTTTATATTCAGATTTAAACTAAAATGCAAACCAATGAAATTTAAAATCATCGAGAATAATATCGTTTTTTTAACCAAAAAACTTCGGAAAAATCTGCTTCGCTTCTAATATACTATACCTTTAACAGATTTTCAATTTATATATTTTCTGGTGGCTGGGGGGTGTAAAAAGGAGAAGTTTTCTCCTTTTTTTTAATGTAAAAGTCACCTTTAGCTTACGTTTTGTATTCAGTTCAAATATTTATTGTGTTTATAGCTTTCTACATTTAAAGGTGGTTTTACACTATAATACTTGGTATTAAAACCAGAGTTTCATTTTCTATAATACATATCAAAAAATGTATTATGAAAAGTATTATTGAATGTCATATTTTTTATTTTCTTTATTAAAATATTTCTTAATAAATTAAAAACGAAAAATTTAACTAAACTGAATACAAATCAAACTACAAACAAAAAGGAGTGCGGAAATTTACTTAAGGAGATGCAATAACGTTTTAAAAATTTCAAGATTTCAACATACGAAGTATTGAAGGTATTTATACCATAATACATTTGAAAATATTTTTGGTATTAATACAAAGTATTATAGTGTAAAACCCCCTTAAACATGTAAAAGTGTCGAAATGAAAAAATTTGATAAATGAATAAACAAATAATTTTTAAAATACTGGCTGGGATGTATTAAACATTTAAAAATATTTTGTATCTACTCTAGGGTTTGGGGTTTCCCGTGATATTTTTTTTCCCGGGAAACGGGAATGAAAAATTCAATTTCCCTGGAATTCCCGGGAATCCCGGGAAACTTAAAATATAAGGAAAAAGCAATGATTTTTTATAAAGAATGTTATTTTTTCTATTCAATACTACAATACAACATTATAAATCACATTCATGATTAATTAACAGAAAATAAAACAATATTGATGTATGACTTCCAATTTAAAATTTAAAAAATTTTAAATATTTCATGCAAATAAAATAAGTGCCTATTGTAAGCAAAGGTTCCAAAGATTTAATTCTTTAATTCATTTTTCAAAATCTAATATATTATCTCTGTCATTTCTTTGAAGCATTCATAACAGTTCAATTCATAGATTTAAATTCTTTGACTTCGTAATAATTGCTTAAAGAATGCACTACCAATAATACAATTCAAGCTTAAAAATATTTTGAATCATTACAATTTTCTTCTATTTAAATCTTTTACGAATTAAAAAAAAAAAAATATTTAAAAAATATAAATATTTCCATTAAATTTGCAGAAGATTTGATTTAAAATGAAATTGAAAAAAGATTCGGCTGTGCCGAATCTTTGATACCCTTCACCATATTACCATCTTACCATCTTATCGACATCATATTACCATATTACCGACAATTAATAAAATTTTCGCCTTAACGTATGCTTGCATATTTTCTAAATCTAAATTTTTTTCAAACTACGAAAATTTGAATATGAAAAAAACAATCATAACAGGCTTTGCTTTTAAAAAAGAAACAACAACAATTCCATATATATTTATTTTTGTATGTACAAACTGACTGAATACACAAAGAACAACAACAACACTGTTATTCATTATATTACTGCTGTTGCTAACTAAACTACTTGTCTATACAAAAAACAAAAAACGTCACTAATAGTCATTACAATGCTTAATATACATGTTTGTGTATGTATTTATGTTTATTCTTAACAGATATGTTTTAGTTTTTAAAAATAAACAACTACAATTCCATATCTATTTATTTTTGTACAGACTGCATATACAAAGAACAACAACAACAACACTGTTATTCATCATATTACTGCTGTTGATAACTAAACTACTTGTCTATACAAAAAACAAAAAAACCTCACTAATAGTCATTACAATGCTTAATATACATGTTTGTGTGTGTATTTATATTCTTAACAGATTTGTTTTTGGGCCATAACTCTGTTGATTATGAACGAATTTGGTTTATTAAAAAAACCGAAATTTTATAAAAATATTTATGACTGATCTATATAAAAATAAAAATCTGTAGCTTGAACAAGGGCTTCAAAAATAAAAAATTCGTTTTCCCCGATATCTCAGTTATTACTGAACCGATTTATTTAATTTTTTCAGAACAAAAATTCAGAAAATAATTTTCGAGCCCCCTTTAAAAATTCGAAGTCCCTGGTATATGCAGAGGCTTCAGAAACTAAAAAACCGGTTCTAAAAACCGGTTTTTAAAGCATATCTCCACCATTTATAAACCGATCTTCTTGATTCAAAAAACCGAAATTTTATAAAAATATTTGTGACCGATCTGTATAAAAATAAAAATCTATAGCTTAAACCAAGGCTTCAAAAAATAAAAAATGCGTTTTGTCCGATATCTCAGTTATTACTGAACCGATTTATTTCATTTTTTCAGAACAAAAATTCAGAAAAAAATGTCCGAGAATTCTTTGTAAAAACGAAGTCCGTAGTGTATACAGAGGCTTCAGAAACTGGAAAACCGGTTCAAAAAACCGTTTTTTTGAACATATCTCCGCATTGTATGAACCTATCTTGCTGAATTCCAATAGCAAAATTCTCGAAAGCATTTCCGATCGTTTGACATACATATTATATATGTCAGTTATCGGTGGGCTTCATAAACGCCATTTCAACCGACACACGGACGGACGGACGGACGGACGGACGGACGGACGGACATGGTCCAATCGTCATCGCTTCTTACAAGGATTCCGAAAATATAAACTTTTTTGCTCTCCGACGAAAATTGTGGAAATTACAAACGGAATGACAAACTTATATATACCCTTTACACCTGTGGTGAAGGGTATAAAAATTCAATGATTTCTTTATAAAATGATTTTTAGAATAGCGTTATGGATAAAAAACTAGTATTTCTAATATTTAATTAAAAACTGTATTCTTCAGATTTTTAACTTAAATAGATTTTCATGCTAAAAATTTAAAAAAAGATAAATCAACATCTGTGGCATAAATTTTAGTATAAATAGTTTTTCTTATAGTTTTAATTCATTCTAAAACATAAATCTAAAGTTTTAAAGTTGGTTCTCAACAATATTTTGTGGTCAATTGATATAGTGTTCGGAAATGTAATAAAAATTAGTTTTCATTTGAAAGATATTGTTAATCATTTTAAGACGAATATTTTTGAAAAATAAAATACATTCGTAGTTTAATATATTTACACGTTTTAAAATTTTTCAAAAGTAGTTACAATTCTACTTTTCAAAAATTTTAAAACGTGTATTTTAAATTTTGAAAAAGTAGCGGTATGTATTTCTGATGGTAAAAGAAAAGTTGTTGTCGATTTTTCATTTGAAAATTTTTACATATTTCAAAATTAATAATTTATATTTATTATTGCCAAAAATAATAGTATAATAGTAAAAGATAGTATAAAATCATGTGATACAAACTGGACTTTAATATGTCGAAAAAATCTAAAGATATTGGCAAAAAAATATGAAAAAACCTTTCAGAGCCAAGAGATTTAAATGAAGTTTGAAAATGCTACATCATCATTAAAATGTTTAAAACATTATAGCAATATGTAGTTAAAAACTCGTGTACTTGAAATGTGAATTGACAAAATAAATCGTTTTTCCCATCGAAAAGTCATCAAATAGGAATTTTCATCAGCGCACCGATGAAATGTTTTTGAATAATATAAAATATCACTTGTATCGAATTTCATGTATGTATATTTTGTGTTAACATCAAAAATTGCTTTAGTAAGTAATGCGTTTATAATATAAACTTTATATTAACGTAAAATTTTCACTGAGGCGATACTAACAGTAACATTTTTGCTATAGGATTATAAAACTACGTGAATATTAAATTTTCCGTTTTCCCGGGAAAATTGAAAAAAATTCCCGGGAATTCCCGATGAAAAATTTGCGGGAATTCCCGGACCCCAAACCCTAATCTACTCCCATATCCATGTATTGTAACCGAAATGCAAAGCAACGTAATATAAACCTTTTTTAAATTCGGGGTTTTGATGGAATATGGATTATTTGCCAAATACATATAATCACAAATTTTCAGACTTACATACATATACCTCCAAAAATACATACATATACCTCCCTAAAAAATATGTGGTATAATGGGTTTATCATTCTATGTGTAACATGTCGAAAAAATCATTTAAGATCCCATATATTACACAGAGTTACAAAAAAAAAAAAAAAAAAATTACTGCGGCACGGGGTTTCTCTGTCAATTCGGATACACGTCATTAATAAGTACTAAGCCTCTAATCCAGTTTTTTTTTAATTGACTCTAGTTTTCGCGATAAATCGCGATTTGTAAAATTAAGGAGGTTGCATCATATATTGAAGCATATCTCGAAATCGACTTGTACGATTCTGGTAAAAACAATATCAAAAAATTTTAATTAAATTTATCTTCAAGTCGATCTTATATTACTTTTAAATGCGGACAACAGTTATGAAGATATAAAGCCCACCTTCTGAGAAAAAATTAAAATTTATAACAAATTTCAAGAGCATTTTTTTTTTCGAAAAATCATAAAAATTCAAAAGTGTCAAAAAATCAAATTTTTATTCTTTAATCATAAAGATAAATTTAGTGCAAATAAAACAAGATATATTCCATTAAAATCAATGCATAAAATTTGATTTTATTCATAAATAATTAAAAATAATCACTTACAAGTTACAAAAATTAAAAAAATGATTTTGTGATTTTTAAAATTTTTCTATGTAATTTGTAAATGAGTATTAAAAAGTAATATAAGAATGACTTGAAGATAATTTTTAATAAAATGTTTTGATATGCATTAGTCATTTTCGAGATATGCATTAATATATGGTTGAACCTCCTTAATTTTACAAATCGCAATTTATCGCGAGAACTAGAGTCAATTCAAAAAAACTGGATTAGAGGCTTAGTACTTATTAATGACGTGTATCCGAATTGACTGAGAAACCCCATGCCGCAGAATCAGTGTTTCCCTGTGTTATATATACTTATTCTGGGTCATGGTAAGATTGTGAGTTGGTTTAGCGATGTCCGTCTGTCTGTTGAAAGCAGAATAGGCTGGGTCAGACATCCTAGAAGGACGCAATTTGACTCAAATATTTGTCTTACATAAAGTTTGTTTGGGTTTAAAAATGAGCAAAATCGGTTAATACACAAGTTATTTAGACTACAAAAATTGTATGGTTTTGAATATTTTTACCAGAAACAAAATTTTATTAATATGAAAAATATAATTTACAACCATTAAATATTTGCAGTCTTTTTCCTGGTTCTTAAACCATATTCTGTTTTTAAACTATATTAATATTATTTTCCCCATAACAATAAAATGTTACAAATAAATATAGTACTTATCCTTTTCACAAACTTAGTGGAAAAATACTTGTCCTCTTCACAAACTTAAAGGAAAATTCGTAACTTGTTTGGTTTTAAATATATTTTTTATAAATAGACAAAGCTTCATTATATTTAGTATGATGAATGTACCACATATGAATAAATAATATGTAAATATGTATTTTTATACCCTACACCACCATAGGTGGGGAGGGTATTATGCGTTTGTGCTGATGTTTGTAACACCCAAAAATATTGGTCTAAGACCCACCTTAATTTATACCAATCGGCTTAGAATCACTTTCCGAGTCGATTTAACGATGTCCGTCCGTCCGTCCGTCTGTCCGTCCATGTAAACCTTGTAATCAAACTACAGGTCGCAATTTTGAACCAAAATTTATGAAATTTGGTACTCAGCATTTTTTTGGTCCAGGGACGAAGCCTATTGAAATTGGTTATGATCGGTCCATTATTTCACCTAGCCCCCATACAAATGTCCTCCCGGAAAATGGTTTAACGATCATAAATCCCTTAAATATAGCAATATTTTAATATTATTTGGCACATATAAGTTTCATATAAGTTTAAATAAGTGTGCCGAGTTTTAAAAAGATCGGTCCATAATTACTCATAGCTCCCATATAAACCCCTTTCCAAAAAATCAATTTAACGGCCATAAATTCTACTAAAATGTTAGTATCAAGTTAATATTCGACACAAATAAGCTTTATATAAACATAAATGATAGTACCAAATTTAATAAAGATCGGTCCATAATTTACCATAGCTCCCATATAAGGCCCCCTTTCGGGAATCACCCAAAAGTGAATAAATTCATATAAATGTCAGCATCAACGTAATATTCTGTATATGTATGTCTTATTTTACACTTATAAGTATCGGTCCACATTTGGGTCCATGTCTAATAAAAGACTCCTCCCCGAAATATACTGTATGGTGTAGGGAATCATATAGTCGGGCCTGACTGACTATATCTTTTTCTCTCGTTTTTTTTTTGGTTAATGAACACTTATCTCTATTATTTTAAATAATAAAAAAAAAAAAATTAAAACGAGAAAGAAACTGTTGTGCGATTCCCGGAAATGGGAGCTATGGCCAATTATGGACCAATCTTCATGAAATTTGGCACAAAGATTAATACTTATACAAAACTTCTTTGCTCCGAATTTCATTAAAATATTGCCGTACGTAAAGCATTTATGACCACTAAACCTCTATTCCGTGTGAACATTTGTATGGGGGCTAGGTGAAATAATGAACCGATCATAACCAATTTAAATAGGCCTCGTCCTTATGTCAAGACGAGCTGTTAACCCGCTACTTCGTTAGCGGAAATTTTTTATAAAAACCATACTATAAAATAAATTTAAAATAGGATTTTCGAAAAGTACAAAATGCATGTTTGATAGGGTGCCAGTAAAGTACCAATTTTTAACATCTTTAACATTCGAAATTTAAAATACTACCAAAGTATTCCTTTTATTTTTTAGTATAGAGGAATGTGACTAATAGAGCTTGAGAATTCTCATTTATAAATAACAATATCTCTTTAATATTAGATTTATAATATTAGAATAATGAAAAATGAAATTGAAAAAAGATTCGGCTGTGCCGAATCTTTGATACCCTTCACCATATTACCATCTTACTATCTTATCGACATCATATTACCGACAAATAATAAAATTTTCGCCTTAACGTATGCTTTCATATTTTCACATATATAAATCTAAATTTTTTTCAAACTACGAAAATTTGAATATGAAAAAAAAAACAATCATAGCAGGCTTTGCTTTTAAAAAATAAACAACAACAACAACAATTCCATATTTATTTATTTTTTTATGTGTGTATATACAAACTAACTGCATATACAAAGAACAACAACAACACTGTTATTCATTATATTACTTCTGTTGCTAACTAAACTACTTGTCTTATAGGCAAAAACGTCACTAATAGTCATTACAATGCTTAATATACATGTTTGTGTATGTATTTATGTATATTCTTAACAGATATGTTTTAGTTTAAAAAAAAAATAAACAACAACAATTCCATATCTATTTATTTTTGTACAGACTGCATATACAAAGAACAACAACAACACTGTTATTCATTATATGACTGCTGTCTCTAACTAAACTACTTGTCTATACAAAAAACAAAAAACGTCACTAATAGTCATTACAATGCTTAATATACATGTTTGTGTGTGTATTTATATTCTTAACAGATTTGTTTTTGGGCCATAACTCTGTTGATTATGAACGAATTTGGTTTATTAAAAAAAACGAAATTTTATAAAAACATTTATGACTGATCTATATAAAAATAAAAATCTGTAGCTTGAACAAGGGCTTCAAAAATAAAAAATTCGTTTTCCCCGATATCGCAGTTATTACTGAACCGATTTATTTCATTTTTTCAGAACAAAAATTCAGAAAATAATTTCCGAGCCCCCTTTAAAAATTCGAAGTCCCTGGTATATACAGAGGCTTCAGAAACTGAAAAACCGGTTCTAAAAACCGGTTTTTTAACATATCTCCGCATTGTATGAACCGATCTTGCTGAATTCCAATAGCAAAATTCTCGAAAGCATTTCCGATCGTTTGACATATATATTATATATGTCAGTTATCGGTGGGCTTCATAAACGCCATTTCAACCGACACACGGACAGACGGTCGGACGGACGGACATGGTCCTATCGTCATCATTTCTTACAAGGATCCCGAAAATGTCAACTTTTTTGCTCTCCGACGAAAATTGTGAGAATTACAAACGGAATGACAAACACCTGTGGTGAAGGGTATAATAAATATTAGAATAACGAAAAAGTATTTTAGAATAAGGAAAAAGAACCACAAAATCACTTTTAAGGATTCTGATTCACTTAGGACCTTATATCTTCAATTTTATGTTTCTAGGATGTATATTACAGAATATTAGAATAACGAAAAAGTATTGTTAGAAGAACGAAAAAGTACCACAAAATCCCTTCTTATAAATACTCACTCACTTAGGGCCACATTACTTTAACTTTATGTTTCTAGGTTGAATATTATATAAAATTAAAAAAAACATGTCCTTAATTTCATGTTTCTAGGTTCATAATTATGGAAAATGCAAAAAGTACCATTAGAAGAACAAAAAAGTACCGCAAAGTCCCCTGTTATGGATTCTCATTCACATAGCATCATATATCCTTAATTTCATATTTTTAGATTCATAATTATAGAAAATTCAAAAAGTACCATTAGAAGAACAAAAAAGTATCACAAAGTCCCCTCTTATGGAATTTCATTCATTATGGACCACATATCTTTAATTTCATGTTCCTAGTTTGAATATTATAGAAAATTCAAAAAGTACCATTAGAAGAACAAAAAAAAAAAAAAAAAAAAAAAAATACTACAAAATCCCCTATTGTAGATTCTCATTCATTTAGGACCATATATCTTTAATTTCATGTTTCTAGGTTAAATATTACAGGAAATAGAAAAACAAAAAAGTACCACAAAGTCCCCTCCTATGGATTCTCATTCACTTAGCACCACATGTCCTTAATTTCATGTTTCTTGGTTCATAATTATAGAAAATTCAAAAAGTACCATTATAAGAACGAAAAAGTACCACAAAATCCCTTCTTTTTAATTTTCACTCACTTAGGGCCACATATCTTTAATTCCGTGTTCCTAGTTTAAATATTATAGAAAATTCAAAAAGTACCATTAGAAGAACAAAAAAAGTACAACAAAAACCCCTCTTATGGATTCTTTCTCACATCGGACCATGCATATTTAATTTCATGTTTCTAGGTTAAATATTACAGAAAATGCAAAAAGTACCATTAGAAGAAGAAAAAAGTACCACAAAGTTCATCCTCTTGAATTCTTACCCACAGGATGTTTCTATGTTTAATGTAATGGAAAATTTATTATTAAGTTTGAATAAAATGTAATTTCCCGCTTTTACCCCCTTTTTGGTACTTTTTTTACCTATAGAAGTATCAGAAATTGTATTCCAATGAGTTTCTAAATTATAGTGAGATCCCATATTAAAATATGCATATGGTTGTGTCAAAAAATATAAAAAAATGTTTTATGAAAAAAATACCAAAAATAGGTACGATTTTTACCCCTTAAACGTTCGAATTTCGAAAAAGTACCAAATTAATATTTCTAGTTTTTTTGATAAGTTATGAATACGGCATAAATTTTATTTGTATGTTGATTGGTTTCAAAGATACATATGGTGACAAAAAAAGTACAAAAATACAGTTTTTACCCGTTTTCTCCCTAAAAGGGCCGATTTTCAAAAAAGTACCAGACACCTGTCCGATTATTTTTTAAATGAATAACGACAACTATCCAACTTTTTGTGTATCTTTATTAGTTTGAGAGCTATAGAGTTACCGATTTTACCCGTTTTTACCCTTTTTTACTCCCTAAACATTCAAAATTCCAAAAATTCCATCTTAGTGGATCTATACAGAGGGAAACCTATCTTTTCCAAATTTCGTCTCTCTAGCTTTAGCCGTTTGAGCTGTGGGATGATGAATCAGTCAGTCAGTCAGTCAGTCAGTCAGTCACGTTACTCTTTTATATATATAGATAATACATGGACTGACAGAAAACCAGCCAGCCAGACGGTCATCGTGAAATCGACTCAGAAAGTGGTATACTTTAAGGTGGGGATCCGATGAGTTTTTCTGTGCGTTACAAATATCAGCACAAATGCATAATACCCTAACCACCTATGGTGGTGTATAGGGTATAAAAATCGGAAATTCTGTTAGAAAATTATTTGTTAGAGAATTTTTCTTTTCATGTTCGAAAATCCTTTTAAAAGGACTTTGAAATTTCAAAAACAGCAATTTGTTTATAAATTATTTTAAAATCTGCCACTTGCTCAAAAGTGTCGATATAGGTACAAAATTACTTATTTTAACTTTTCAGGAACTCATAATGTCAAAAATGTCCTTCTAGTACTTAAATATCCTTGAGATTTTCCAATAAATAATTCTAAAATTATAATAATTTTAAACATATCACAATATGTTTTCTTAATTCAACATTTTGTCCTTAAATAAGTTTGCAATCGTAAATTGCGTTGTTATCTCTGTTTGACGGTACCAAAGCAGAGTTTGTGGACTATAATTAGACACCAGCAGAATGGAATACGTATTTTCTGTGCCGCTACACACTTCATCAGCATTCGTGGTGTCTTATCCATTTCAGTTTCGTTGAAACCTAAACAGTCCTTTTAGCTTCAACAGTTAAAATTTTATACAATTTTAAAAATGTCCAGTCAGTGTTTATGTGTATTTTGTTTTTGTAATATTTATTGGAATTTCAAATATTAATTAATAATAACACTGGCCAACAAAAAAAAAAAAAAAAAAAAAAAATTTGTTCATGCTCCTTAAAAAAAAAAAAAAAATATGTGGACTAGATGCAATTCCGCATGCTAAACTCGAATCTGCTTTCAGTTTTCTCTCATCAGGTTGAGATTTTTTTTTTTATGGGCGTGTCTAATATTGCGTCCTAAATAAGTCGATAATTCGAGTATATTTCACCATAACTCGAGAACGGTATGCACGATCTATATAAATGATACACCAAAATAAAATTGGCTTTAAGTCCTTGTAACAAATTTTTATCCGATGAATAGTTTAGGAGATATTTCGAAATAAGTGTCCGAAAAAATTTTTTTTACTAAAACTTCTTTTTAAAAGTGAAAACATCAAAAATGTTTCAGTTTATCACCTTTATCCCAAAGCTGGCAAAACTGCGAGTAAATAAAGCCACGTGTCATAAAAATTGATGAACAAATCTGATTGGATTCACTTGATTGGATTCACAAATACACTAGTCGGCAAAAATTTTTTTTTTTTTTGTTTTAAATAAAAAAATAGGTTGATTAGATGGAATTTAATGTGCTAAATAAGAATCAGCTTTTACTTTTTTTTCTATAACGTATTGATATTTTTTATGGGCATGAATACTATGACCCCGCCTTTAGGCAGTCACACTTGTATAACTCGAGAGCTGTTTGTCCAATTAAGATAAATTAAACTCCAGTAGATAGTGATCTAAATTGTCTTTGAGCTGAATTTACATAATTTTTTTTTCAGTTAATATTTCCGTAGTTATTCGGTAATTAGTAGCGAAAATTTTTTTTTTTTTAAATCGTGAAAATTTAGATCCATAACTCTGAAATTCTTGAGCGAATAAAAAATATTGTTGACATATCTTGAAGGCAATTTTCGTATACATCATTTTATGTATCATTTGAGTTATAGTCTAAATTTGACAAACAATAAGGTAATGACATTAGTCATGCACCTAAAAAAAATCAGTACGTGATAGAAAAAAAGTGAATGCAGATTCTTGTTTAACTCGTCAAAATCCACCTAGTCCATCTATTTTTGTTTCAAGAAAAATAAATTTTGTATTTTTTTGCCACCACTGTATTTCTGCGCAATTGTATGTAACATGGATATTTTTACTTAAATGTGAATAAAATGTGCATCAATTTTGAAGATACATGCCATATTTTATTCGCAGCATTAGCAGCTTTAAAATAAAGATGATAAACTGTAAAATTGTTGATATTTTCATTTATTAAAATAAATTTTAGTAACAAAAAAATTTTAAATTTTACATGAAAATGATTTTTTTTGGGCACTTATTTCAAAATAACTTCGAAACTATTGAGCACATAAAAGAATTAGGTGAGGTATCACTTATGTCAATCGTACACGGTGTTGAGGAAATATACTAAAGTAATGGCCTTACTATGGGCGAAATATTAGACACGCCCATAAAAAAATCCAGACCTGATGGAAAAAAACTGAAAGTAGATTCGTGTTTAGCACATCAAAATACATCAAGTCCAACTATTCGTCTATGGGGGAGGATTTTTTTTGTAATTGGCACAGTCGTTTTTTTAGACGTAAGGACAAAGCTTGGAGAAAATTATGCAAATCAGTTTATTATTTTACTTTGTCCTCATACGTTTCCCAGAAAATCGCTTTAGTGGTCATAATTATCTTAAATATGCTAATATTTTTATGAAAATCGGAAAAGGAATGCTTTCTATCGGCATTACTCGTACATTAAAATTTCAAGAGGTCGGGTGCATATTTGACCATAGTTTCCATATGAGGCCTCCTCCCGAGAAATACTTTACCGTGTATTACTACCACAAAAATCTGAGTATATGAATAAAGTATAGATGGGTCACTAATTGACCATTGATCTCATACAACATCAACACCAGAACGTCGTTATAAACCGTATAAATGGCATAAAAATAATTTATTTTGTGATTTGAGGAAAACACTTTAATGCACATTAATTTCACAAAAATGCTAGATTTTTAACTAAATGTCGCATAAATATGTTTTACATAAGTGTATAAACCGCAGTATGAAATTTAAGAAGGATCGGTCCATGTATTTTCATTGTTTCTATAAAGGACCTCTCCCGAAAAAAAATTGAATGCGCATATATGACGATTTACCATATTATATGGTTGTGCTTGACTGTCTTCAGCTTTTTTCTAGTTAATTACCTACAAAATGATATTCAATATACTTATTATAAAAATCATAGCTTACTATCTTTTCGTAGACTAAATTTATAAAAAATTTATAAAAAATGTAAAGTTAAATTGGTATAAATACTAAACTTACCATGGCTTCAAAAATTACTATATTGGTAAATTTGTACATTGTTCTTACACAGAAAAAAAGTGCATATATTAAAAAATGTTGTTCATAAATATTATGAATCGAACACGAACATGACTTTTTTTTCCCAAAATTTTTTTCATAAAAAATAAAATTTGGTTCATAGATACATATAATTAAATTGTTCTTTAGGAAAATTTTAGGAATTTTTCAAAAATACTGCTTAAATATTGATTTATTTTTATAAGATTCCAATGCAAATGCTAAATAAAAATAGTTAAAATAGAAAATATTAGCAATAAATGGCAATTTTCAAAGAAAAAGTTGTTAGAAAATAATGTTTAGAAATTTTCACAAATATGGTACCATTCTGCAGCACATATGTACAGTGGCTCACAGCTTATTTCAACCAGCACCTATTCAAATATTTAACTGACTGAGGCTCTCGAACCAAATAATATATACAGATTCTTTAAAAGCAAATTCATAGATAGAAAGGATCTAACATCAAGTTTAAAAAAAAAATCAAAAAATTCTTTATAACTGACCTGCAACGGTAAAAAAATCTATTGTGTTGCATAAATTTATCTCACAGCTTATTTCAACCACAGTATTAATAGAAACTTTATTTTGGTTTTACGCGTCATATATCGGTTTTTTTTTTCTTGTTTGTACTTTGATTTTTTTTACTTATAAAAGGCTTTTTGCGAGCAACTCTACCATTAAAGTCATGGTTTCGTAGTACTCGACGGATGGTTTCTGCACTACAAGATTTCCCTAACTCATTCTTTATCTCAGTGGCAAGTTTAGGTGCCGATAACTTCGGATTTTCTTTTATTTTTCGGGTAATATAACGCTAATCCGCAGCGGTAAAAATTTTGTTTGGAGCACTTCGGCCTTTGTCGTGAACTCTATTCTCACGTACAAAGCGCGATATAATGCTCTGCACAGTTGAGTCACTTAAACATACCATTTCTGCTATTTTCCGGTGAATGACCATTTTTAAAATGGTTTAAAACTAACTCTCGCTGCTTAATAGTTGTACGTCGTCCCATTGTAAAAAATATCTTACGTAAATAAGTTGACTGTCAAGTTGATACTATAAATTGTTCTACAAACAATAACAAAGTACAAACAAGAAAAAAAACGATATTTGACGCGTAAACCAAAATAAAGTTTCTATTAATAATGTGGTTGAAATAAGCTGTAAGGCAAATTTATGCAACACAATAGATTTTTTTTATCGTTGCAGGTCAGTTATAAAGAATTTTTTATTTTTTTATTTTTTTAACTTGATGTTAGATCCTTTCTATCTATGAATTTGCTTTTAAGGAATCTGTATATATTATTTGGTTCGAGAGCCTCAGTCAGTTAAATATTTGAATAGGTGCTGGTTGAAATAAGCTCTGAGCAACTGTATGTACATAATTTTATTAAACAGCGCTTCTGTTCTGTTGAATGATCCCAATACATATGTAGCTAAAATTAATTAAAAACTAAAAATTTTCCAAAGAAAATTTCAAATATTTATTTACAAATGAAAATATTAAATAAAATTTAAATAATTTTGTTTAAGAGTGTGTGCCAAACGGTAGCAAAGTATGTAGAAAAGTAAAATTTTGAAGTATATGAGGTGAATAAAATTTTACTAGCTCAATGGGATACATAAATTTTTGACAAGAGAATAGAAAAATTCATGATATAAAAAATACAAGGTAGTTCCATTTCAAATTGTTTGACAAGAAACGGGTTTATTGAAGTTTATTTTCTTTGTAAACAATTTAAAAGACGTTGCCACGCTGAGAAAAAGAACAACAATTCCGAGAAATTGTTAAGTAAAAATGTGTAATTTATTACCAAGAATATAAAGAAAACAATCGTTTAACTTATCGAAAATAATACGTAAAAAGAAGAAAACAAAAAGAAATATCCCTGGGATGTGTAGAAGTGACATGAGTTTGTTGGTGAAAGTTTTATAGATGCTTACAGGTTAAACAAAAATATCAGGCTTTCAATAAGAAAACTTTTTATTAATCAACTTTTGCTGTAATCCACATTACCACTTCTCATTATAAAAGCCTTATAAATACATAAATGATTTGATATTATTCATCTCAAATGTTAGCCTTACGGTTTTCACTCTCGGATATTATTTTACATTTTTTTATGGAGATTATGAGAATAATATCCATTCGAAAAAATGCCATTCTTGAATGCCCATGTTTGTTGTAATTGTGGAACTTAATAATTATGAAATTTAAATATTTGTGTTTAAATTTTTTTTTTTTTTTTAATTGTTAAAATTTGATTTCAAAACAAACAAAACTTCAATATGGTAGCACAATTGTCAACCAATATTTCAAAACCCCTTTCTTGTCCTATTTTTTATACCATGGAAAAATTTGAGTCGTAAAATATATAATAAATTAAAATAATTTGAAATTGTTTGAGATTTTTAATGTTTATTTTATAAAATTGTAGTTTTTCTTTTAAAAAAAAAAAATAATTTTAAAAAATATATTAATTTTATTTAAAGTTTTGTGAAATTTTTTTAACGATTTTGTCAAAATTTTTCGCGGGACAAAGTTTTCATTTGGCACAGCAAAACTATAAAATGTTTTCACCATAGGAAAATTTAAAATTTTCCACAGAACTTTGCTACCGTTTTTCACACGCTCTAAGTCTTCATGATTTTTGATTCATATAGAAAAAAGTTTTAATATACAGTTTTTTGTACCGGAAAGGGGTTTCAGTGTAAAAGTTTTCGATTTCAGCAAAAACTGCAATATGTAATAACCGTAACGAATTTTATTGAAATCAGAGATATCAAATCCGAAAATGACTATTTTTTTTGTCCGTTTTGATATGGGATCACTCTACCATGGCCATTTCCATTCATCGAAAGAAGATGAAATAGGTTTTTTTTTTAGGTACATTCAAATGTACCTCGGAAAAAAGAATTTTGCAGTGAAAATTTTGGTAAGTGCATCATTATTTTTACTGCTACAAAAAACTTCTGAAAAGTTATATCACAAAAAAAAAAAAAAAAAAAAAACTTATGTATAAATAATAATACAACAATAATAAATATGTTTGTGACTTAATTTTATTTGCGGTTTACATAAATATTTTACTTATATGTATGTATGTTACTCAACTGTTAGTACAATACAAATTTAATAAAAATATTAATCATTTATAAACAATTGGTTTTCATATATTTTCTGCTTCAAATCCACAATAATAAACTAACCTCAAAATAACGACTAGATTAACTTGAATTATAAATATAATATATATTAAATACTTAATATTCTAATAAACAAGTGTATTTATTTGCAAATACATACATAGGTATATATTGATATTCATATTTAAGTACATAAAAAAAATTTCATTTACTTTCAAATAGCCTATAGGCTATATTCTACGTATTTATATATGTTTTTAAAAAAAAACACATTTAAATTATTAAAATTATTCTTAATTGTATAAAAATATGCATTTCCGTATAAAAATGTAGTTAGATAATAAAATTGCATACAACACCAAAATGATTTGTTTTACATAAATTATATATTTTTATTTTCGAACAAAAAATTACATATTTTTCATAACATAATGCACAAAATAAAAAATTTAGCCAATTCAAAGAAGTTAAATTAAATGTATTTTTAGCAGGAAAAGGGTTAATAATTTCTAAGAAAATTAAAATTTCACAAATTTAAAATTACTTTTATTATCCCAGAATAAACATGGTAATGTCATATAGTTAGGGATTTAGTTACTTTTCAATGATAACAACATATTGCCTGCATTACATAGAAGTAGTTTATTAAGTAATTATTTTTAAAACTGGCATGTTTTAAAAATAATTACTGAAAATATCGATTATCGGAAATACCACTTTTTCACAGCTACCATCAAAAAGATGAGGATATATTGATTTTGTCATTCCGTGTGTAACATCCCAACAAACCAAAAAACGATACAGTATCATTAATGATATCATAATTTTAAAATTATATGATAAAATATCGAAATAATTTTTTCCTTAGGAAAAAACTTCGAATATTTTTAGGAAAATAAAAATAAATTGAACATTTTTGTGGAAAAACAATATTTTATGTTATGTATTATATGAATATTATATTTTACAGCAAATTTTAGTAAAATCGCAAAAAATAAAAGAGGACAAGACAATGGAATCAATATCAGCTTGGATTTCAAGAGGAACTGTTTTTGAATTAATTATAAATTTGGAGCAAGATGGACTTTAGTTTATTATTGTTATATCGTTATAATTTTAAATTATTTAGAATATTAATAAGTCATCCAATTATGGTGAATATATATGTATATATTCTTGAATACATTGCTAAGTTATCGCACTGATTAAATTTAACGATATCATTACTAATATTATTTTCAAAAATTATGATATCATTTTCGAGTGTACCTTTTAGAAAGCAAAGAATTATAAATGATATCATTCTCGGGCTTTTTTATATTACGATATCATTTGGTTTGTTGGGATGTCGAAAGAATCATTTAAGACCCCATAAAGTATATATTTTCTGGAATCTGGTTAGATTCTGAGCCGATCTAGCTATGTCCGTCTGTCTCGAAAAAATATTTATTTTATATAAGGTTCGTTTGGTATTGAAAATGGGGGAAATCGGTTAATAAACAAAAAAGTTATGGGCTAAATACTAGAAACACAGGGAGTCCGTTGTAGCTTCATCTGCTGATATCTCTTAAACAAAAGCATGTACGACAACGAAACTTTGTACAGATTTTTGGTGACTTTTAGTGGTAAAAATATGAATATTTTTCTTATTTTTAGAGCATATTTTAACATTTTGAAGACAATATTTTACCCCATGGAATGTTTTTCATATTTGATTACACTGAAAAAAGTTTGTACATAAATATAAATAATTTAGAATAATTTCTTAAATAACAAAACTTTTTTCTATATGAATCAAAAGTCAAGAAGACTTAAACAAATTGTTTAAATTTTATTTAATATTTTCATTTGTAAATAAAAATTTTATACCCACCATCAAAAAGATGGGGGTATATTGATTTTGACATTCCGTGTGTTCTGAGTCGATCTAGCTATGTCCGTCCGTCTGTCCGTCTGTTTAAAGCAGGATAGGGGTCGAACGGGACAACGTAGGGGTACGAAATTTGGCACAAATATTTGTCTTATATAAGGTTTGTTTGGGATTGAAAATGGAAACTAGAAACTCAGGGTGTCCGTTTTATAGTTTTCTGCTGATATTTCTTCAACAAAAGCGACAACGAAATTTTGTACGTATAGTTCGGGGATCAATATAAACTCGGAAACTAAAAATAGGCGTGGTCCGCCCACTTTACCGCCCACCTCCTATATAAAGTGAAAATCAACGAAATTGTGTTCAAATAGTTCAAGTACCAATGTAAACTCGGAAACAAAAAAAGGGCCTGGTCCGCCCACTTTACCGCCCCTTCCCATATAACGTGAAATTTGAAAAAGTTGATGGTGGGTATATAGATTTGGTCGGGCCGAATATAACTTTCGCGCTTGTTAAAATATTCTTTGGAAAATTTTTAGTTTTTTTAGCTACATACATGTTGGCATTATTCAACAGATATAAGCTCTTTTTAATAAAATTATATACTTATATGTGCTGCAGAATGGCATCAAATTTGTGCAAAAAAATTGCCTTATGTACTGTGTACATTAAAAAAATAAGAAAACCGAAAATATTTAGTATTTAAAATTAACTTTTAACATTACTACAACCGCTTTAAAAATAGTTGAACATATACCCGCGCCGCACTATGGTTTCGCTGACCACTTTTCTTGGACAAAATTACAAAAATGGAAAAATCTGAAAAACGCAAAAATCGCAAAACGTGACAATATGGAAAATATAGCCCATATATATATGTATTTATTTCCGTTTTTGTTTTTGTTTAATGATTTTCACCAAAAACTTGCTGGTATAATGAAATGAAAAATTTTTTACGATCCCAATTTCATTTTGGGTTGCGTAAAACACACAGTATTTTTCTATGATGCCAACAAGTTCTTACTAATTTCGTATTCAATTATAAAAGTACTTATTCTAAGATTTATTTTCCATAATAAACTTATTTAAACAATTATTGTACTCAATAATTATAAATTAATAAAAACGGTTGAAAAAGGCACCTTTTTTATACATATTTTAAATTTGCTTAAGAAATTGAATTTTGATTTGTTATATTATGAAAACAAATTAATAAAATTAGGAAAAAACTTCATTTTTTGGCGTTTTAAAGTGTTTTCTATAAAACTACGATAACTGAAACACAAATAGAAAAAGTTAACAAAATTAATTTTGGCCAAGAAAAGTGGTCGGCGAAACCATTGTGTTCGCACTGTTTTCGAAGGAATTATAAATTCCAATTGACTGATGTTTTTTATTGACTAAAATAAAAGACAAATTTTAACACCGATCTCATAGTGCGTGGGTATTAGATGATTTAGAAACAGATTAATTGATCTTATTAAAGCGATTTTTAATTGATTTTCATTAAAGCTATTTCTAAAATTTAACATTAGCTTTCAAACTTGCTTTAAATGTTGTAATTTTTTTTTTAAATGAAAGAATTTGATAATTTCTGAACTAATAATAACGTCTAAACTTATATGACTAACGTTTTTGACTGATGTAATGAAAAATCGAGGTTCATCTTTCGATACAGTCGACAAATATAAGTTTTGCCTTAAATGAAACATAATTGAACATAATTTTTGTAAAAAATTACCAACAATTTTTTTTTAAGTGCATATTTTCACGTTTTTTTTGATTTTTACTTCATATTTAATGCGCATAAACCCCTTTTTTTATAGCATATTTTCGGTTTCCCTGGTAATGACTTTCTGAAATTCCTTCTAATAATAATAGAAGGTAAATTATCACCGTGTTAATGAGTTATTTATCTAATGTGTAAGAAGTTAAGAGCCATTATATTATCTTCTTGATTTATGACATGACAACCAAAGTTTTTACTGTAATCTTTTAATAAGGATAAAACTCAATTTTTATTAAAACATTTTGTAAGCATAGTTTTAAGAGAAGTGCTTTAAAAGCAATGACCAAAAAGCATTAAAGAACATTCTACCAATGGCAACTACACTGAAAAAAGTATTTTCAATGAATGAAGTACATTAAATGAAATTCATCAATTTTTTCCAAGAATTTATTAATTCTATGTACGAATTTATTGTTTCAATGAAAACATTCATTAAAATTCAATGAAAAAATTAACGCTATTATGAACATTACATTGAAACCATTCATTAAATTTATTTCTTAATACAATAACTAAATCAGTTATTTGATTTAATGTATTAATTCATTGAATTAATTTATTCAATGTACTATTGCATTGATTTAATTAAGAAGAATCATTATGCAATGAACAAAACCATTGAACCAATGAAATATTTCGTTAAATTATATTAAAATATATGCTTTCTAACGGGAAATAAAGTAAAACGAAAACAAATACAACTCAGTTTTCTTTATCTCTTAGGGCCGTTATTATAACTTCCCAATAACTAAAGTGAGGATGTTATCGGACACTTTAACCGTTTTTGGTTGTTATAAGTATAAATTAAGCAAAAACTTACAGATAAGCTAAAGGACAGGTCATCTGACCTTTAAATTTTAACGTAAGGTTTATACGTTTGATGTTGCCATATTTTCTGCCTTATAAAGTAAACAAAAACAGTAAAATTTATTAAAATTGTAAAATAAATGCTTATAATGGAAAATAGGCAACGAATTTTTTATATAAATGAATTGGAAGATATTTTTGAAAGTTCCCAACACCCAAATAGAGCGGCTAGAAAGTTTCGTAAGCAAGTTAACTATTTTACATGTTACAACGAAAATGATTTTATGCAAAGATTTCGATTGTCGAAAAACTCATGCCAATATATTTTGGAAAAAATTCGCGGCTCTTTACACCCCACTTGTCACAGGTTTGTACCAATGCATGTATGTACACATAAAATCCATTAATAGAAGTTCTTCCAGGCATTATTCTGTATCACCTGAAAACAAATTACTAATAGCGCTGAGATTTTACGCAAGCGGCAGTTTCCTGATAACAGTTGGTGACTTTTGTGGTGTAAGTGTTTCCACAGCAAGCCGTGTAGTTAAAGAAATATCATATGCTTTGGCTACCTTGTCGAAAGAATTTATTAAATTCCCTTCTGATTCAAGTGATATGCAGCAAACAGCTGCAGATTTCTTTGCAATCGCAAAGTTCCCAAAAGTTATTGGTGCCATTGATTGTACACACATTCGCATTCAATCGCCAGGAGGAAACAATGGTGAAATATTTCGTAACAGAAAGGGTTACTTTTCCTTGAACGTTCAAGCGGTCTGCAACGCTAAGTTAATGTTTCTAGACATAGTTGCTAGATGGCCAGGGTCAGCACACGATAGCAATATATTTAAAAACAGCCGCTTAAAATTTCGTATGGAAGAGGGCCATTTTAAAAATTTTGTAATTTTGGGCGATTCTGGATACAAGCAATGTAATTATATGATGACTCCACTGCTAAATCCACTTACAAAACCCGAAATGCTTTATAATGAATCTCAAATTCGTACCCGAAACACAATTGAACGTTGTTTTGGTGTTTGGAAGAGACGTTTTCCTGTTTTATCAATAGGTTTGCGATTGGCTACCGAAACAAAAATGGCAGTTATTGTGGCATGTGGTGTACTTCACAATATTGCTATTATGGCAAATGACCCGCTTCCAACAATAGAAGAAACAGAGATAATAGAATCTTCTGAAGAATGTCTGTTAGATACCCCCGTTGAAGAAAATCATGTTATAATTAATACCAATTCGTTAGCAAGAACTATTTTAATTCAAAATTATTATGCAAAGTAAGTTTATAACTTTTTATTTGTACTTTAATATAAAAATTGTTAATATTTATGTTAATATTTGTATTTTCAGTCTACCACAAAATTCATAAGAGGACTATGTATTTTTTTAACATAAATATAATATTAAAAATAACTAACATACCTCTTAAAATGTGCTTAATATAAAACCAAATATGTTTTTGATGTTTTTATGGAACTATATGTGCAACATTGTAATTTATTTCTAACATACTTGAAAGTAACTAGGACAATTTTGCCCTAGTTACTTTCAAGTATGTTCCAAAAACATTACAATGTTGCATATATAGTTCCATAGAAACATCAAAAACATATTTCGTCTTATATTAATCACATTCTAAGAATGTATTTAAAAAAAAAATAAAATACAAAAAATTAATAAATAAAAAAGATAAGAATTCAATTTGTTTATTTTAAACATTAAAAATAATAAAAACAAAAACAAAAACTAAAAATCAGTTTGTACTATTTCAAACAAAGTAATAAAGTAATTAAAACCTTAAAAATTAAATAAGAACTACTACTCATTTCAATTTGATTGATTTAAGTACAATTAAAAACAAACAAAAAATAATAATAATTTAATTCTTTGGTTTTAAACAAAAGTAACATTTTAAAATTAAATAACAGAAAAATTAAATTAAAATTTTCGGTTATAAAATAATCTAAAAATAAGGCACTGTTTTTATAAAATATAAAGATTATTTGTACAACAAAGGTCTTATTCTGTAAAACGAAATCAACAAATAAATTCAAATTTATTTGTTGTTTTCAACACAAATTGTCGAAACGAATTTTTATCTCGTTTTACAGAATAGGGCTATTAGTTAATTTTAGTTTTTTCTTTTCGGACAGCTCCAATTGCAAAATTTCATTTTTCAATTCCAGTGATTGAATCTCTTTGTTATGTTTTTCTTGAGCACGAATATTTTCATCGCGATAAAATTGCTGCTGCAGAACAATTAAGCCTATTTTTTCCTCCTCTAAATTTAACTTCCTCTTTATACCAACTCCTAATTCTTTTGATTTCGGTTGTTTTAAAGTTGTTGGATTCCAGCTAGACCAATCCGGTTTTTTATCGACTGAAGAGGAACTTGATTTACCAAACTGAAAATATATAATAAATATTATAACATTATAATTTTGTTCATATATTTGTATATCAATCATAAGGTACAGCGAAGTGCGCCAAGCTAAGCTTGTAATTAAGTTTAATACAATATTATATTTTATTAATAAACTTACTTCTTCCTTGTCAATAACCTCTATAGAGCTGTCCAATTCTGGCCAATTTTCATCATTTTCAGTTACTACATAAAAAAGTAATTTTTAATAAAACAAATTATGGTTCTTTATTAATATATACAAACTTACAAAAATCACTATCAAAACTGTTTTTTAAACCTGTAGCCGAATCTCCCAACATGGAAGCAATTTTTGAAGAAATATTGCTGACTGCAGCACAAGACACTCCGCCACCTGTTCTGTATGTTTCTGCCTTCTGCTCAGCCATTTCTGCTTTTGACTTCCGCTTTAGCATTTCATACTTATCTCGCAAAGCTTTCCAATGCCTGTTTGAACCAATTGTGGCTGCAAACTCTTCCTCAATTCTACTCCAGGCCTCTTCTTTTTGTTTCCATATTACGGCGTCTGATTTTTTGTTTTCTACTACATTTTTGTGCCTGTCTACTAACTCCACTAACAGCAGCTCCTCTTCTGCAGTATAATTCTTTGATCTCTTCCTACCTATATTTATATCTTTTTTTTCTGGAGTTGGCATTTTAGTTTTTTCACTTTATTACTTTTACTTTTAATTTACTTTACTTTTACTATTTGTTTGTTTATTATATTTTTTAAAGTTGCCACTGCTTTTTATTTCTTTATATTGCCACAGGGTTAATTTGTTAAAAGTAGTCGGTTTTTGCAATTATCTTGCCATATTTTCAAAATTATAACATTTATTTTAAAGGTAAGTTATAATAACGAAAAATAGATAAAGTTAACTTTATTAATCACTTTAGTTTATCTTACCTTTAACTATCTGATACCTTAAAGGTAGGTTATAATAACGGCCCTTAAAGAGAAATGACGCGTTTTAAACAAAAGAAACAAATTTTAAAAATCTGTGTTGTGTTAAAAACGAAAATAATTAAAAAGTAAATTAGTTATAAATCGAATTAATAAAATACATAAATATAATTCATTCGAAAAGGAGAAGTCGAGCAGCATAATTGAATACACCAAATTAAATGAATTACCCAAAAGCAGGAATTTGAGACTTGCCTTCCTAAAACGTAAGTTTAATAATGTTTATGATTTTAAACAGTTTTTAAATATTACATTTCATTTATATTTATGTAGATAAACCACTAAGACACAGAAGAATGTGTTATTAGCCTCAAATACCAGGGTTTCAAAAAATATTGTGATTTCAAAACCAAAAGGATTCTACTCGTAAGTATACATAAATTAATTGAATTCTTAATAAAAATATTTTACAGACTGATTAAGATTTGGATGCTACATCTGATGATCGTCAAAATAAGGGAATTTCTATAGATAAAAAAAATTTAAAGGTAACTATTTCAAATATTTTAAGCAATTGAACGAATTTCAGCAATTTTATTTATAAACTTTTTTTGTTCAGGATAATGCTGTTGTTATATTAATGTGGCATCTAAATGGATATTCCATACCAACATTGAGCAATATAGAGGACAACAGGAAATATTATATTATTATAAATGACAAAGCAAACACGATCACATCTGTAACATGCAGTTTGTTTACTTACACTTTTTAGTGAAATGTAATAATTTTATATTTATATTTTATTTTTTCTTATATTAACTCAATATAATATAATTTAATTATTTAATTTAAAATAAAATAAAAACCAAAAATACAGAACAAGCCTATTATTATAATACATTTTTAATGTATAGTTTCATTGGGACAAAATATGAGTTCATTGAAATCAATGTACTGTTCACTGGAATTATTTATTTTATTTTTCAATATAAGAATAAATTTAATCAATGAACATATACATTGAATTTTAATATTAATGTATGGCAATACATTGTTTTAATGGACCTGTACATAGGGTCAAAATTAGTGCACAAATTCATTGTAACAATGAACTTTTTCATTGTATTTATGTACCTTTTTGGTTCAGTGTATGGGTTAAAAAAAAATAACTTCTGCAGCTCTATTACTTCCTTTCCATGACATCACAGTGTTAAAAATATGACTTTTTCATTTTCTTTTTTGCTGGGTGCATACATGTCGTGCATATTATATCGTTTTATACTTAATATCTTTCGCCCTTTGGCAAAATAATTTATTTTCAGAAGAGCTAAAAATCTGGTTTAAAGATTATTTTTTGTGTTACCTCGTATGATGGTAAAAACTACAAATTGTCTTATTTAAACTTAAGATGTTTTATCATATGTCCATAGATATTAGATTAAATATTGAAAAATTTACAGCCCCTCTAGAATCATTGTTTTTAATTTAAAAATATTTTTTGAAAGTACATGAACTGAAGTTTGGAAATGTTTTGAGGATCAAACAAGAAATATTTTTATTTATTGACTTCAGATTTATATAATCCTAAACATATAAAAGAAAAATATTAGAAAGGACATAATTTTATTTCTATTTATTCTCCAGAAAATACATAGATTTTTAGATATTAGTCTCAATCTCTTAATATATAAAATTTAAGACTAAAATCTAAAAATCTCTTTCGTAAGTAATTTGTATAGAAAAACAAAAAATAAAACCATTCAAAAAGATCGTAATTGTTCTTATAAATAGTGGTCCTAGTAAATAAATAATTTAACATTAAATATAGAACATTTATAGTGAAACAATTAAGTATTTACTAATTATAAATTAATTAATGTTTAATGTACAATTAATCACAATTTGTTTATGAATTTACATTTATAGTATAATAGAATTTAATAAAAATCTAAGGAATAGAGGAAGCATTATATTGGAACTGATAGGTACATACTAAATTAGTTAATTATTTAGCTATAATTAAATATATAAAAAATAATGTTAATAAATACTTAAATTAAGAAGTAAGTACGTACATATACACATATAGTGATAAAGTTATGGTATAATAATTATGATGACAGGATTTCTTAAATTTTTCCATTTTAAGGCATTATTCTCTACTATTAAGTAAATAAATGTACATATACATATGTATGTATGTATGTATGTATGTATGTATGTATGTATGTATGTATGTATGTATGTATGTATGTATGTATGTATGTATGTATGTATGTATGTATGTATGTATGTATGTATGTATGTATGTATGTATGCATGTATGTATGTATGTATGTATGTATTTTATAAAATGTTTACTTGTACTATGAAAATGTTTTTGCGTTTTTTATAAAATCTATTTATTATTATTTTTTAATTCGTCATTATTTTTTAAATTGACAGTACGTACGTATTTGCAGTAGTTAAGTAAATAATTGAATTGTACTAAGTACTTTTTTACATAATAAATAAATAAATCTATATAGAAATTGTATTAAACTAAATTCTTTTGTATTTGTATTTTTCGTAATTATTAAGGATTTTAGACCCAGTAACGCAATCGCTATAATGCATCATTTTGACTTTTTGATATTGTTGTTTCGATCTGATCAATGCGACGGAACGAAGGCAAATAGGAACCACTCATCTGTGTAACAATTGAGTTATTGGAGGAACTCTAAAAATAAATGTAAATTTAATAATTTTTAATCTCCAAACGTATGACACTAACCTTTTTCTGGCGATATGAACGGCCACGAACTCTAGTAGTATTTCGTCGAACCGGATTGTTGATTGTTGCCTTTTGCGAAAGACGTACTGAGCTAAATGTACTGCCACGATGACCACGTCTTATTTGTGGTGAAGGTGTACCAGTGGCTGTAAAGAAATTGGAAAGGGAAATTTTTAAACATGATATGTTTACAAAATTATTGTGTGGAAATGTACATATGTATTTGTTAAACCTTTGTGATAATATTTAACAAGTAAGAAAGATATAGTAGGTCAAGCCCGATCATATGATCCCCTACACCATTGTGAATTTGCATCAAAATACGGGGAGGGGCCAATCGATGACAATTGATATTTGTAATAAGCGTAATGTATATTTTAATGAAACTTACGTATGCATTATATTATGTTATTTTTGGTGCTTAATGGAAGTGGGACTTATATGGGAGCTATGGTATATTATTGGCTGATCCTCATAAAAATTTGGTATTGTAATTTCTACTTATATGAAACATATTTGTGTCAAATATTAACTTAAGGATTTATGCACGATAAAGTGAATTTCTCGAGCTATGGTTAATTATTGTGATAAAGGGAGGCAGCCATAAAAGTAAATCTTCTTAAAATACAATATGAAGGGCTTGCTTTTTTTTATTAAAAACACCAAAAGATCCTGACTAAAATTACCTGGCCAATTGTAGACCAACACTTTTACTAAATGTAAAATAAAATATACAAATACATAACATCTAGATGATTTTATCCACTATAGGACAATTCCCGGAAGTTTATATTGGAGCTATGGTAAATTATGAACCGATTCTCATAAAATTTTGCAATGTTTTTACTTACATAAAACTCATTTTTTGTCAAATATCAACTTGATACTGACATTCGTATGGGATTTATGCATGTTAAAGTGAGGGGTTTATATGAGAGCTATGGTCAATCGTGGACCGATCTTCATAAAACTTTTTTGCACCGAATTTTTGAGTGTTGAAACTCTATTCCGGGGGGACATTTGTATGGGGGCTAGGTGAAATAATTGACTGATCACAATCAATTTCAGTAGGCTTTGTCTAGAGAGATCTAAATAGTTTTATTCGACCGGATTTAACCGGTTTTTTGAAAATTTTCGGGTCGTTTTTTTTTTTTAATGTTAATTTTTCGAATATCGAATAAACCGAGTTTTTTTGCGTCGAATACTCGGTTTTTATTTTCCTTATAAATTTTGCCTAAAAAAGTAATATATTTTCAAAATAATTTTTAAGTTGACAATTGTATCATAATAAATAGCTTTTAAATTTGAAAATATATTAATATTTAGTAAGACTTCGGTGGAATTAATCATTAATTTTTCTTATGTAATGGTTTCACCATAATGAACATATCTTATGTCTTAAAAGTGGAAAATATTATAGGCAAATAATATAAGAAACCTCATGATCAGTGTTGCTAGGAGGTGGACTTTCAAAAAGGTCAGAAAAGGGCCTAATAGTCCCAAAAAATAAAGCCCGAAATAAGCTAAAATTTTTTATTTTAGAACTTATTATTTGATTGTAATAAGTTTATAAATAAAACAAGTAAGACTGCCAACAAAGATATCCTATGATAAATCGACAACTTTGGCTTATATTTTATATGAAAAATTATTTAATTTTTTTAAAATGAATTTTCATAATTTTTGAATCTTCCAAATTTTTGTTGAACTTTTTGCTTTTATAATAATTTTTTATAGTCATATGTATTCTTGAAGAGTTTCTATGGTAAATAATAATTATAGGAATTAATACTTCATACCATGAGTTGGTAATGTTTGATTTTGAGTATAAAGCGCCGCAGTCGAAAATTTGTTCCATATATAAATAATCTCGATTTTTTGTGTAAATTAATACACAAAAAGGTTTAAAGCTTGGTTCCGTAAAAAACTAAATTAGTAAAAAAAAAATAATAAGAAATTATTATCTTCTTTGTTGAATTTCTAAAAATTTAGGTATTAAAAATAAACTTTGATTTTTTTCATAAACAACATGAAATTTAATTCGTCCTTATATTAAAAAATATATATATTTATACCAAATTTTGTTAAGCCTTCAAAATCTGAGAGATCTGTGTTTTTTCCGGACATCGTTAAATACTTTAAAGTAGGGATCTAAAGATTTTTTGTACGTTACAATTATAAGTACAAATACATAATATCCGAACCATATATGGTGGTGTATGATGTTTCTAACAATTGATAATCAAATTGCAGTAACCACATTAGATGGATAGTCTAATTACCCTAAATTCTAATGTTAACAGAAAATCATGATTTGTTTGTAAATTTATATTTGTTTTGTTTGAAATATTAAACTAAACTACCGCGCTACAGAATTTTAAGCAAAACCCGGTTAACCGGTTTTTCTAAAATTTAGAAATTTTAACCAGACGAATATTCGAACTACTCGAAAGCCGGTTTTCGCAAAAACCCGAATAATCGATCTCCCTAGCTTTGTCCTTATATCATAAAAGTAAAACGTGCCAAATTTCATTGAATTAGCCAACCACCTATGGTGGTGTAGGGTACAAAAATGGTCGTAAAAAGGGTAATGTTTTTTTTTGCTGGATTAACATTAAATGATTTTTATTTTCAATCATATTGAAAAACCTTCTCGGAAAAATTCGAACTTCAATAATGCATCAAACCGAAATTCGAACTAACTTTGAGATACCATTTGGGGATTTTGCTAGACTACTATTACGCTTGTGAAAGTTCAGAGAAAAACTTTTTATCACCCTTTTTGAAAAATTTTAAAATTTTATTTGCTTTTAGTTTTTTCTATCGGATCGTGATTTTTTATGGACTTTTTTAATATTTCCCCCTTAATAATGCGAATACACTAGTATATTTTAAAACAACCCCAAAACAATTTGTCCTATTAAGACAATTGTTCCAGATTTTATGTAACTCGTACTCAAAGTTCGTCCTTTTATTTCTTGAACTGTATTTTTAATGATTTTTTTTTGCACATTTTTTTAAAAATTATATCTTTTATAATTATTTTATAGAAAGTTGAAAATTATCTTTTCAAATTTTTGCAACTTATTTTTACAAAAAAACTACCTTACTGTGCATTATTGAATTTTCGATTAATCGAAGCATAAAAGTCGATTTCAGAATAAAGTTGGATGGTACGAATCGATCACAAAATAATCGTTTTTTGATAACTAGAATCGATTTTCGACCATAATCGAAATCGATTCACCAGTCACTAGCGTAGAAGTTATTGTTAGTGACTTTTAACAGCATAAAATATTAGTTTCACTCCATTCAAATACCGAGCTCAAAGCCTAATCTGACTGGACTACTATCCTTGGATATATTTTAAAGAAAATATTTTTTATATAAGAACTTACGTGTTCCTGCCATATTTGTACTACGCTTGGAAGCCTGTAACATTCCAAACACCACTGCACTAAATGAGCCGTGATGTGAAGTTTGCCGCTGCAAATTGGGTGTCTGTGTCATGGGTATGCCAGCTGGCATATGTACGGGTGAAGATAATTGACTTTCGGTTACTCCACGCGGAAGAACAAAATATGTGGTCATTATTCCTTTGCCTTTAACATTAACATCACCTCGTTTCTGTAAAAAAAAAAATATAAATTAACTTTCATTGTTTATATGCACATTTTTAAGTACTTACCACACATGTGTAACCTTTAGACTTTAACAAATCTGCCGTACTGGCTGGTACTTGTATACGCCAGTTTTCCCCAGTCGAATCCATACGAGATGCCACATTAACCGTATTGCCCCAAATGTCGTACACCGGCTTGCGGGCTCCAATTACACCACTTACTAAGGAACCACTGCAAATGCCCACCCGTAGTTGAAAATTGTTAAAAGCCTCTTTGTTAATATCCTCCAGTTTTTGTTTCATAGCAAAAGCAAACTCAACTAAACTGCAAACACTGTCCTCTGACGTTTCGCCACGCATTCTCAATGAATCGCTATTCAAACCAGCAGCAGCCATATATGTAGCACCAACAGTTTTTATTTTCTCAATTGATGCGAATCGTGACTCTTCCAACAATTCATCAAAATCACCTTTAAATGTTTAAAGGTTTAGAATTAAGGGTTACATTGATTTTGGATTGTAGCTACTATTTATTAACTTACATATAATTTCATTCAATATTCGTATACAGGCCTTGCCATTGTCAATGTCCTCTGAGTAGAAATCTTGAAAGTTTGGTATCGAAGCAAACATGACGCCACACAAATTGTGCATATTTGAATAGAGTTCGTCGGTATGTTCATCAGATAAATAGTATGCAGCAACATGATCAGGTAGAATATTTTTGATTAATGTATCGTTTAGGGCTCGATTAGATTTCATATTTATTAATTCACGTTCTGCTTGTTCCTTCCAAATAAAGTCCAAGCGTGATGTAACCTATTAGAGCAAATAAGTGTTAATATTAAAATTTTATAAACTTGTGTTGCAATTTATACACTTAGGACTTAGGTTAGGTTTTTTTCAGATTTTTTCTATATTAAAACTTACCTCCACTAGACGGGCATGATAGCAAACCATTACTAAAAATGATACCAACAATATTAACATTTGAACACCCAATGGCATACCCAGGCGAGATTGTTCCAGATCAATTAGATCCTTGGGATAAATAAGTGGGAATACTAATTGAATGAGAGTGGTGTAAAATGCCACCATACAAATTGCCATTATGACTTTGACCAAATAATACAACTTTAGAGCTGTTGCCAATGAAACCAAACATAGGATCCAAGTAAATACAATGTATTCGGGATGAGCACAGTCTGGTGAATAGTATTCATTTCTTAAAATCATATCTGTATAATAGACGGTATAATTGTCATCTGTAATCATGGAATTGTTTTCAATATGACTACTGTTGCTGTCATCATTGCGTTGACTATTGCCAAGTACCAGAGAACGATGAGAATTCTCAAATGGTTCGATTGTGTTATTAAGAATATTATTTGTGGTTTGTGTAAAATTTAAGGCATCCACAATACTGCGGCGTATCAATTCATTTGTTGTTGTATCATTGGCTAAATTATCGACCAACAAGGAATTCGCATCGACAATAGTACCAGCTCCAATGGGAGTATTTATTGTGATGTTGTGATGAATAGTGGCTGAGAGAACAACATTCAATTTAATCTCCTTTTCACCGTTACTTATGATGGCCACTGTGCTGCTGCTACCATTAACCGGATTGGACATTGCTTTATAAGAGCCGACCGGTAATGCAGAACGTTTAACATTTTCATCATTACTGTTGGCATTACCATCGAAGTATGTGGACGATGGACACAGAATAAGACCAACGGAACTTAAAACAGTCATAAGAATGATAATAGCACATATGAAATAGGTACGACGTTGGCGTTGATGCACTAATTTGGCAGAATTGCGTTTAAGAACCTCCGGTAAACCTATACGAGAATAAATTCGTTTTATTTTATTACGATTATCTACATTTATTATTACATGAATATATTATTTAATATCATGATAGAATTACTAAAGGTAAAATCACTAGAAAGTTTGTTCTCATTTTTATTTACCCTGAAAAGTCAAACACATATGAATCAAAAGAAAATGTAAAAAAAATTAAAATAAAACTTCAAACTAGAAAAAAAAAAAAAAATATTTTAAATATAAAACAAAAATTTCTAAAAACAAATTTATGCAACAAAATTTTATTATAAAAAAACAAATATTAACAGATATATGGTTTCTAAATGTCCTATTGGACAAATGTTTGTATTAAAAGTTCACACTGGGCTCACATTCTGCATTTCAAGAAACAGTTTTAATGATTTACTTATGTATGTATGTAAACAAAATATTTTTTTTTTCATTCTTGATTTTTGTTTTCTGCTTTCCATTTTTCAGTTTTTTGACTTAACAAGAAATAAAATTGACTACTCTCTCTAGTGATTCTACCTTCTGTTGTTATATTATGATTTAATATGTATAATTTTTTTTATTATTTTTATAATTTTTCTAGCATGATTTCTATAGATTTTGAATTTATTTTTATGGCATTTTCAGCAGGGACTGTAAATAACAGTTATTTTTAAATTTTAAAACAAAAAAAAAAAAGCAGTTATAACGAAATATCGGACAACTCATTTATATACACCATTGTGATCGTTATGTGGTCGACTTTCTTATAGTACTATGTTTTTTAAATTTTTGATTTTTATTTTTTCGAGCAGAAATAAAAGTTATTTTCTGATTTTTATTTTTTAGAGCAAAAATAAAAGTTATTTTGTGATTTTTATCATCTTTAAAACTAGTTATTAAGAAACGCCAAAAATATTCATCATCCCACAGACCGAAGAACGCCTGTAGCTAGAGCGACGAAATGTAGAACTTAGGTGGGTCTTCCTTCATATAGATCCACTAAGACGGGATTTTTTGGAAATTTGATTGTTTAAGGGGTAATCTTATATGTTCTATACTAATATAGATACCAAAAAAGTTGATCAGCTATTGTTATTCATTTAAAAAAATAATCGGATAGGTGTCTAGTACTTTTTTGGAAAATGCGGGTAAAAACCGTATTTTGGTACTTTTTTGACATCATATGTGGATAATAATTCAAAAGTGGAAATTGTGGTACCTAAAGATACATGGATACAAGAACTAAAGAAGATGGACTTTGAGGTATTTTTTTGTTTTTCTAATGGTACTTTTTGAATTTTCTATAATATTTAACCTAGAAACTGAAATTATAGATATTTGTTCCTAAATGAATGAGAATACATAAGAGGGAACTTTGACGTACTTTTTCTTCTTTTTATGGTACTTTCTGAATTTTCTACAATATTTCACTTAGAAATATGAAATTAGAGATATTTGGTTCTAAATAAATGAAAATCTGTAAGAGAGGACTTTGTGATAAAAATCACAAAATAACTTTTATTTCTGCTCGAAAAAATAAAAATCAAAAAATAACTTTTATTTCTACTCGAAAAAATAACAATCAGAAAATAATTGTTATTTCCGGACTTTTATGATAAAAGTCATAACTGTTACGGTCCCTGATTTTCAGTATTATTATTATATAGTATTGTATATATATTTTTTTTGTCAAAAATATACATACATACTTACCCGAAAATTCTTCTGCCATGACAATGATGCAACTAAATATTAAAATAATAGTTCCTATTGCTAAACATATTAAAAGATTTGTACATCGGGGTATAATAATAATTTGGCATAATACAATGAAAATCCATATTACAAATACGCACAACATATTAGAACTGTAAGAACAAATAAAAAAAAAATAATGTTTACTTATAGAACAAATTAAACGATTTGAAAACTCACCGAAACATATCTTCGCGCAATTGACAAAATTTCAATTCTTGTTCTTTGTCCTTAAATTTTAATGTCCAAGGACTAAGGTACTCTCGTCGAATTTTTTTATTCGAGTTTATTTGTATGTTCTGCTCAATGAATTCATCAATCTGAAAAAGAAAGAAATACATAAATTATATATAATTTTGAAATAAATTTGCCAGATATGAAAAGATTTATACTTCTTCATCCAAAGGAGTCACGGAAACTCGTTGTGCTTGTCTTGGGTCTCCTAAAACAGAGTCGGAGCGTAAGATACCTTCATCTGGAGAATTTAACTGAAAATAAAATATATAATTAAAATTCAGACAATGAAATACTAAAAGCAATTAATTAATAACAAAGGTATGAACAGCAAATCGAGAGCATATATTCCTTAAAGTGCCTCACGAAAAAAAGTTGCAAATGTACCCCTCTAGAAATGAAGATTAGTATGTTCTTATATGATTCCCAAAATATTACATCTCAATGTTAAGATTTACGTAAGCTGGACCATTTTTAACCCACTTCTGAAATTACGTATTTAATTCAATATTATTATCAAAATTTTAGTTATAAGAAAATTAACTTCAAATTATAATAGATGCATACTACGATCTTCAATATTCAATTAAATAATTATTATGTCTCTTCTCAGTCGCGGAATATTAAGATTTTACTAACATTTTTTTATCATATTTTCTTTTTTCAAACATGTAATTTTATATATTTCGGATATTTTTAAAAAATACTATAGAAATGTTATATCCTGTTACTATTGAAGATAACACGTAATTAGCCCATTATGAGCCAGAGGGTCAATTTTATGCATTTAGTTCCTAAAAGCCTAAATTAGCAATTTTTGCAAATAAATCGCATGGAAGTACTTATTACATTTAAATTTTGATAAATTTATTAAAAGCATAATAAGTTCATTTAAAACCGTGACAATAATCGAATAAAAAGGAGTTTTTTAAATTTAACCGCCATTTTACACCAATTTGCCGCTTTTTGATAAATTTATGCTTTTGAGGACATGTACGTTCTTAACTAACCATTTATTTGGTATAAAAATTAACTTAACCAATTATGGACCGTAAATCCTAAAATATTATTTGTGCAACTAAAAGGTTAACTGAATGCACATATCAATAGAACTTAATGAGAGCTTTCCAATGATGTGCTATAATATAATTTACGATGAAAAATGTCCAAAATATTCAAACTTTAATCAAATACTATTTAAAATAAAAATCATTGAAAATTTTACTAAAATTTTAATTTCACGAGAATGAAAACAAATCTTAAATTATTTTTTGTTTAATATGTATTAGACGTCGTTTTTGTATCATATATTGTATTTTTTTTTTTTTTTTGACAAAAAGTAAAAAACTGTGTATACTGTCGATAGAAAACCATATTTTTGGAGGTATTTTAAAAATGGTCCAGCTCACGTAAATGAAATAATTGAACTGAAATATTTTGGGAATTAGTTTAAAACATATAAAACTTTAATTTTAGGGGGGGTACATTTGCATACAAATCAAAGCACTGTAGTAACACTAACCTACTAACAATATAGATTTTAACTAAAGTTTTAACTTGTAACCAATTTTGCAACGTTTTTGTAACTAATTTATCTTGTCGGATATCTGTATAAAATACACAGGAAAACACTGATACTGCGGCAGTCAATTCGGATATACGGTATTAACAAGTACTAAGCCTCTAAACCACTTTTTTTAATTGACTCTAGTTCTCGTGATAACTCGCGATTTGTAAAATTAAAGAGGTTGCACAATATATTGAAACATATCTCGAAAACGACTGGTTTGATATTGTTAAAAAAATTAAAAGATTTTAATTAAAATTGTCTTCAAGTTATACTTGCATTATTTTTTAATAAGCCTATTTTCTGAAAAAAAACTTAAATTTCTTAAAAAAAATTCCAATTGTTACTTATTAATGCGTTCCTTATTTTTACTTTCTGTGGCATTGTCTATAAAACAGCAAAATGTTTTTCTAACTTTTTTGAAATTTGTTAAAGATTTTTGTAAAAGGAATTCCCAAAAATTGGAGTTTTTGAATTTTGCCCATTTGTGGTAAGTCCGGTGAATCACGTTTTCAAACTTTTTAGAATATATCGAAGATTCTTAAACCGCATTGTGTTTGTAGATTGAGGTTTTAGGATTTTAGAAAATATATAAAAAGTATCTCATTTCCTATTTTTACTTCAATTTCAAAGAGTTCTCAATATTAATGTAATTTATTTTGCTAAATTAAAACAAAAAAAAAAAAAAAAAAAATTCCGAAATTTAAAAAACGACTAATCAAAAGATATATGGGCAATTCTTCAAACTCGTTTACTTTTGATGTACAAAAAAATTTCGAAAATTTTTTAATGGCACATCAACGATATTTAGTACCAATCTTCCTTGCTCTAGTGAAACACAAATCTGTTCGCGTGAATGACTTTTACATCAAAATTCTATTTATAGTCCTAAATCAAAAATTATTGCATTTATGTACTCTACAATGGTGTATCTAAAATACAAATTAAAAATATCGCGATATGTTAAGTATTCGGGGATATATTAGCGATTTAATAATTATTTAACCTTCTTATAAAATTTGCAAAATTCAGTTTTTAGTGTCTTGTTCATATTCATCCATTTATTGCAAAATTCATTATTTTTTTTAAATAAGTCATAAAACAATGTCATTTATATGCATCTTTTAATTGCACTTACTCGAATCTCTAAAGTTGCATTAAATGCAAAATCGTACTTTTTTTCGAACGCCATATTGATTTTGATGTATGGTATTAAAGCAGCTACAGATTGACATATATCATCGCTAATTTTGATAAGCGCCTTGGGTGTGCCTCGACGATTAATGTTAAACTAAAGACATCGCTGTATTAGCCCATGAAAACCGCTGATGAATATTTTTAGTAAAATTATATTTCTTGCGCAAGTAAAACTTTACACAGGAACTTATTTCAGTTTAAAATTGATTTATAACACCAAAATCCGCTACAACAAAATATGCAAAATTGCTGAATTTCTTAAAATTGCTATACACGTTTAGCAAATTAATATTTTAAAACGCCACAATGATTTTTAAATGTCATTTGGAAACCTTCTTTGATAACGCTATACTCTAGCTTCACTGAAATAACATTACGAGTGTGCCTCGCGAAAAATGCACCTCTTGGAGCCATTCACGTTTTTTCTCTCCAAGTTTGGGTACCTCCTACAGCATACCTCCTACAGATATATGTCAAAGATGCACAAATTCAAATTCAAAGCTATTGGGCTCTTCTTTGAATTTTGAAATATCCGAAACGGCGTAAAATCCCCAGTGAAAAAACTGCAAAATTTTGAATTTTCTTAAAATTTGGTTTCACTAATTTGCACAACACAATTTGACACTGGTTAATTGCACGCTAATTAAAGCTATGCTGGTCTTTTCCTACAAGTGTTTAGAGCAGGGGTTCTCACAAGATCCTGCTTCGCGACCCCCTTTTGAAATTGTAATGGAAGCGCGATCCACTACAACTTTGACTAGTTTAAAAATCAGATAAAATGTTATGTAAAGATAAAATAATATTAATTATTGCGACATTGTTTCTGCTTCATGATTTCATTAATATTAAGAGACTTTTTCACACATATAAAAATGTATGTTGATAAAAATTGTTCTAATTCTTAAGAACTTTTACAAAATTGTTCTAATACTTTTAGAACTTCGGAGCCAACAAACGGATAAACTTTGCTATATTTCAACTAAATTGCATTTAAGTAAATATGCAGATTGAGAATACAAATTTAAACCATAAGTTTTACATTTTAACTCCTTTTTTAACTCAATATTCATATTGAAAGGATTTTTACGCATTTGAATTATAAAGTCGTTTAAGCAAAATTAATTTTTACAGCCCGCAACTTTCTCTGCGAAATAAATGTTTTGTGTACTTAGCATTGAGAAGTCACAGCATTCGAGCAAATTTTAATAATCTTATTTCACAGAATGTTATTTCATAGTTAAATTTCGAAAGGGCATTGAAACGACTTTTTAAATAAAATTATTAGCATAATAAACTTGCAAAAAATAAATGTGAAAAATTTATAGTTTCATCAAGTTAAAGAAATCTATTTATCTTTTTAATTAAACGTTTTCCCTTCCACATCGTAGTTTTCTTTATATTTTGCCATTCGACACCATCACTTTCTTTATTTGATCATTGTTTTCTTTCTCAAACAGAATATTTTCAATAAAAGCTCGGGTTTCTGCATCGGTTTTCTTGCAGCTAATGCAAGTTGGTTCCTAAAAAAACATCCTTACATCTGTCCTTACATCTGACCTTAATATATTTCCATTTTTAAATAGTTTCATGCTTTCATTGAAATTCTTATTTAAATTGTATGTTCAAGAAAAATTTTCAGAATCTCTTCGCGACCCCCCACGAATGTCTGTACGGACCCCTTGTGGGTCGCGGACCCCCATTTGAGAACCGTTGGTTTAGAGACTACATTAGAAGAATTGAACTCTTATGTTTAAATTCGCGACTACAGCAATAAAAAGAAATAAAAAAAACTTGTTAGAAGAAAAAAATGTTGGACAGGAAATCGTGCGAAATTAGACAAATTAATAAGTTACTGAATATAAAATGTGGATGCAGAAATTAAAATAATATTAAAAAATTATAGGGCTTAGGGGGTAGAATGCCCTTGCTCCCATTAAATAAAATATTGTCTGACCCATACAAAACATATTTTCAATTGCTATCGCAAATTTTTATACTGTTTTGACCATTATTTTAGAAGAAAATATGTTTTTTACATTGTAGGATATATGGGAGGTAGGCGTGTTCTTGCTCCGATTAAAAAAATAAGTTAGCAGGTTTATAAGCAATCTATTTTTAATTGCTGCCACGAATTTTGGTTAAGTTGAGACCAGTATTTTAGAAAAAAATAAAATTTTTTACTTCAAAACGGTTCAAAAACCGGAATCCGGTTAACCGGTTTTTTAATTAAAAAACCGACCAATTTCGAATAATTTCTACTTTCGAATTATTCGACATGCCAGTTTTTTTTCTGTCGGTTAACCGGTTTTTATTGGAAGGTGCTTTTTAGGTTTTTTACTAAAATTGCCAGTGTTTTTCATTTATTATATTTTCGTAGTGTACATTATTTAATTATATGTTTAATTAATATTCACATTAACATAGATAAAGGTTATACAAACAAGCAAATTAGCGAAGAAAATGTAGATACTGAAGATTCATCGGAAGATGGACATGATTACGACGATATCCAAAATACAGAAGCAGGTGTCAATATTGATAATATTTTAACAATCTGTTGCGAGATCGGAGTAGTAATTAGAAAAAAAAATTACGTAAAAATGTAAAACTCTTCAATAAATCTAGTGAAAAGCAAAAACTGCAAAACTTTATACAAAAGCAAGAAGGTAAAGAGCTACGATTAATTTGCGACGTAAAACACAGATGGAACTCTTTGTCAAAAATTATTGAAAAGTTTTTAAGAATCAACAAATGTGTTAATCATGCGTTGTTAGAGTTTGGTATAAGTCACTTTACAAATTTTGAAATACTTAGATGCACTAGACAATCTAGATAGCGCAGAATTAAAGTTATAAATACACTTACTGTTTATTTAAGTTCAGGAAAATTCCGATGTAATGATAATATTTTGAAATACTCCACAAAAACAGAAACTAAGGAATTCGGTGTTGATTTATATAATCGTATATTTTTAAATGGTGTAGATGAAAATACAGATTAAACTTTTTTAAATAACCACCATAAAAATGTTCTCTTGGATTTCATTAGAGCAATTTATTTCGGGGAGATTGATCTATATTTGATATATTTGTTCCACTCTCAAAAATAATTTAATACCTGGTGATGAAATTAGGTACAAATAATTTTCGACTGCCCAGTCCTGAATAAAGTATTAGACTTAGAATGTCTCTCTTTACAGTTGCGAGCATAAAAGATGAAACACTATGTGATGTGATCTTTGTTCGCATATTTTTTGCTTATAGCAAGACCCGATGTAACAGTACTATTGTGGTTTTATTATTTGTGGCCGTAGACACCTGTTGTATATAATTTTGTCGAATATTTTTGTACTTAAGGAAAATTATTGAACGTTTACTAAAGCAGTTATAAATTTGAGCGAGTAAAAAAAGGCAACGCTACGTTATTGTGATGAAATCAACAGTTAAATATATTTTTTCGCAATGAAATGACATTATTGAATGCCCGATATCTGAATAATGTTCAAAAATCCCCTGATTTTGGTTCTGGAACAAATTCTAACACAAGGAAAGACATTTAAGAAATATATCTATTTTGACACTCTTTCTATGTTAAATAATTGAAATTACATACTTAGTGTAAGCCAATAAGTGAATAAATAAATCAGCGTAGTATTATTAAAGATCATATGGCCTTAGAGGAATGGACTAAATTCATATTTCATTTTTTGGATTTGCATTCACATATTTTGAATCTTCATATTGTAAGTATGTAAAACTTCACTTCTCCAGTATAAGTAGGATTAAATACTAAATATTAAATGCTTTTCCAACAACTGTTCTTCATCTAAAACATTTCAATTAATTATCATTTTATTCAATTTAATATTGGTAGCTGTTTTATGCAACTAAGTACTAATTCAAAGAAGTATCACTATATTTTATTTTTATTTCTTTTTTCATCATCGTTTACACCCTTCCGTCCATTCTATTTTTAAATAATACAATTGAATTTGAAAACATTCGTAATGCAGGATACAAAACTACTTTGGACAAATAATATTAATGACTTACGTTTTTAAATGGTATTTCTGGCGTCCACTCTGTGGTCGGTTCATCTTCTGTTATTAATGACTTTGGATCAATTGCATCCAGTATGCTGTGAATGCTTCCGCCATTCGCCTTCATTGCAGTGGGTGCTGTGGGTGCCGTTGGCGAGGAAACTGTTGAACGACCAGCTGGACCCATAGCAACACCTTCCACGACATTAGGCAATGAACTTAATGAAATGTTTTTCTTTTGTAGCGCTGCAAGTGGTACATGAGGTGTAGCAGGATTTGTTGCTGATGATGACAGTGGCGTTGGTGGGGTTGGTTGGTTTTGTTGTTCAGTATGAACACCCGTTGTGGAAACGGATTTAGGTACAAACGTTTTGCCGGTAATTGTCGGTGATGTAGTCGCTGTTGGTATACTTGTATTGCTGCCATTATTATTGGCAAGATGTTGAGTGCTGCGTGTGCCAAAGCGTCTTTTTGGTCTGAAAATCATGCATATGTACATTAGGGTGACCACATTTGTATGCAAGAAGAAAGTAAGGAAATAATAAAATCATAGTTTGACAATATTTCTTATAATAGAAAGGTACATTATTCCTTGTTTTAATTTTCATCAGTTCGGATATATTCTTTCTGATTTGGAAATTTGCAATTATTTCGTTTAATTTATTTTCGAAGACATGATAAATTATGGTTGGAACCATTTGGGATGACCCTAATGTAAATCTATTATAGTTTTATACTCATACAACCACACTTGTAATTTGTGTAAATAAAAATTCAAGAAGTAGAATTTCTGTTATGTGTAATTTAATACAAGCAATAAATAAAATATTTCAATTACCAAACCTACATACATACATACATATATACATATGTATGTATTAGATATTTGTGTGTATTTTTATACACGCATTTGTAATTGCTAAGGACTTTCTAGTTAAATACCAACCTTAATGGTTCTGTGCGTTTGATTAAAAATGTTTTAATATTTAACATTTTCAGATGATTGTCACGACTTCCTCCATTACCCGGCTCTACTTCGTAGGCATCATTGAGGCACTTAAGTGTAGCTTCCGATATGTGAACACGTCTGAAATTTAATTTTGTATATATTTTTTTGAAATCTTAAACATTTTTCATAGAAATACTATGACTGGATTCAAAATATTTACCCTGGAATTCCTCCCGATTCCATATGATTAGCGATTATAACATCATTGGACCAAACATCAAAATGCCATTTTTTGTTACCCAAAACTCCACACATAACGGAACCACTGTGAATACCAATGCGCATATTGAGGTCAACCTATTAAGAAAAAAAAAAAAAAAAATGATTTTAGGATATTTTTAAATTCATAGAAACATTTTATACATTTTTTTTAATGTTTTTTATACCCTACACCACCATTTGTATGTTTGTAACGCATATAAAAAACCATCAGACCACCACTTTTAAGTATACCACTCGAATCAGAATCACTTCCTGTGTAGATTTAACAATGTCCGTCCGTTTGTCCCTCTACGTTTGTCCGTTTGTCTACTCTCTTCATGTAAATCTTGTAATTAAACTACAGCTCGCTATTTTAAAGATAAATCCATGAAATTTAGCAGACGATCTTCGATTATGTCACTACCCTATTGAAACTGGTTATGATCCGTAGATTATTTCACCTAGCGGCTATACAAATATCCTTCCGGATTAGGGGTTTAACGAAGTCTTTTACGATATTTGCGATATTTTAATAAAATTCGGTACAATATAAATAAAAATCTTTGTGCCAAATTTTATGAAGATCGGCTCCCATATAAACCCCTCTTCTGAAAATCACTTTAGAGTGCATATATTCCATACATACATATGTTTTTATAAAGTCAATATTTGACACAAATAAGTTTTATATAAGTAGATTAGATCCGCTTTGGTCTCTTATATTTCTCTCCATTATGGGCTTTATAAGGTCCTAAATTTAATCGTTTCTTGAATCTCGTAGTATTGAATACGGGTCTAACAAAAAAGATTTCCAAAATGAATAAGTTCGTTTCATAACAGAGCTTCTTTATAGATGAATAAAATTTTTGGATACCTTAAAAGACCTGATACTCCAATCAACATAAATATGTTCAGTTAATGGATGGGAGTAAAATTTTCAGTATCAAATGCACGGAAAAACAAACATACTTGCATGAATATAAAATAAGAAATGTAAAAATATTTTTGCCTAAATTGTTGATGTTGAATAAGCTGAAGCACAGTGGTTCCAAAACGCTTTTTTAATAATTCTGCAACTATTGAACCGTTCGACATATCTCAATCAAATTTTACATGGTCATAGCTGAGGTGTTTTCGAGTTGATTTGGTGGAGCGGGTCAGGGGAGATGTTGGTGGCTCTCCAAATTATCTCGGGTATGTAATCTTTTTGAAAAATCGCCAAAAATTCATTTATGATATGAAAAGAAATTTCGTACAGGTCGAAATAAATTTTTGCCCCATTTTTAGCCTCATATTTTTTAGTTTTTTTAAACTTGGCGGGCTTAATATTACCGCTAAAATTCTTTTAAAATATTCGCCAGATTCCTCTAAACTTGTCTTTGTCAATTTTGAAAATAATAAGAACGCCCAATTAAAAAAAAAACCTAAAATAAAACGAGGGGTAAAAATTTATTTCGATCTGAATATCTCTTAAACTAATACAGATAACCTACTTATGAAAGCTTATTTTACAGGGACTATCCATATACGAATTTTTTTTTTCTGTTATATTAAAAATGAATTTTTGGCAATTTTTCAAAAAAATTACATAACCGAGATTTGGAAGGCCACCCACTTCCTCCTAACCCGCAGGGAACCTGGACTCCTCGAAATAAACTCGAAAACACCTCAGCTCTGAACATGTTAAATTTTATTGAGATATCTCCAAAGTTCAATAGTTACAGAATTATTTCCAAAAAAAAAAAAAAAAAGCGTTTTGGAACCACTGTGTGAAGTAAAAAAGCTTTTGGTCCTATGACATAAATGAATGCAGATACACGTTAACAACCCAAAAAATTCACGTGAGTATGGTCGAGTTGATGCCAATATTGACTTTGTCTGAACAAATAAAACTGTTATAATTGGCTGCCGCGAATTTCATAGACATATATACAGTGGCGAGCAAAAATGGATTTGGATTATTTTCCAAATTCGTTTTAATTTATTTGTAAAATTTTTAATACTGGAGAAATGCCATGATTTTTTCAGTATATATTTTTAATTTTGTATAATTTAATATACTAATAATAACAACTAGTCACTAGTAACTAGGTTAATGTCCATTCTTCCACTTTTGCACTTAATGTTATATTTCTAATTAAAGACAAAGAAAAACTATAATGAATAAAAGTTTTAAACTTTAACATTGGATTTTATCTTAGCCTTCTTAATAAATAATAAATCTAATTTATATGTATCCATTTTAAATATATTTTCTTCGCTTATTAGAACAAGATTAATATTATAAAAAATAAGTGCTTTAACAGGAAAAGAAAGCACATTATGCTGCCCTAAATGTCCGAAACGGAGAAATCTGCTAAAGCCATAAATTAAAGTGTTAGCTAGTGAACTGCTCGCAGAGTACTTCGTAGAATCAGCATTATACCTGCAATTGAGCAAAAAGAAAAGTCGGCTTTACCGGAAAAATGTTAATGGCTCGTTTGGAATATTGCGAAAACAATGGAAAGGAAAATCTGACGAATGTAAACGTATAATCTGGTCAGATGAAATAAAAATGAACCGTTTCCTATTAGATGGGAATGAATATTACTGTCATCGCCCACATGAGAAGCTTTACAGGTATCAGATAAAATAAAGAGTGAAACATGGTGTCATGGTTTATTGATGTTTTACTTGGTATAATGTTGGGTATCTAGTAAAAACAGATGGAATTATGAAAAAGGAATAACTAAGCGGCCTTAACAATATCCTGATTTAAATACAGTTGAAAATTCGTGGGCACTCCTATAAATAGTACTGATAATCTATGAATGAAGACCAACCAACTTACATGAAGTTTGGGCAAGAGTACAAGAGGAATGGACTAAAACACCAAACTAAACTACAGAGGAATTAGTGAAGATTATGTCCTTGAGCATAAAAAGTGTAAAAAAATTAAAGGGCTATGAACAAAACATTAAAAATTAATAAAAATTCAAAAAAAAACATACGTGCAAAAATGGAAGAATAGAATTGTGTTAAGTTTTTTCTAAATAAATACTGAAAATTTTGGTTTTATTTAACTTGTTTTATATTCCCAATAAATACATCAACATATAAATAGAAACCTAACGTTTTATTTCATTTGCCTTTTTATTTAGGATTTTATAGCATTTTTTGTAAGAATGTTGCTGGTATGCATCCATTTTGCTCGCCACTGTATATACCGCGGGGAAAATAAATACCGAAGAGCCCTTTGAAAATATCTTATTTTCAGGCCATAAGACCAGCTTGTCGCATTCCAAACTCGTTTGCACTTTACACAGCATGTCATTGGAGCCAAGACCTTGCTTACTTTCTGCTAAAAGAAGCGAGTCAGAAGGGTAAATGTTTTTAAAAATATATATGTATACCTTTTCTACCGACACTTAAAATGATTTTTAAATCTCTTTATTTCTGTACATAATGTATAATGGATTTTTTAGAAAACGAAGATGAGGTTTTTCGAAGACTTTCAAATAGTATACAAGTTATTATGAGAAATGTTTCGAATTATTTTTAAATGAATGCCGAAAATAATAAAAAAGCGCCTGATTAGTAAAGGACTGGCATATTTGCCCGCTGGGAGTACCCTGTATATTATTTTTTCTATCATAAGCTAATACAAGTACGATGTATTCATACATAATCCATATGTACATATATACAGATGTATGTAGGTATTAAATGTAGTAAGTGTACATGACATGTAGTAAAAGTTTAAACTAATTCCATCCTGATTCCTTATAACCGGTACACAGGTAGACTTGTTAAAATAAATCTTTTTACATTTGTTACAAATCTACATATTGCTGTTGCTGTGTTAGAATTAGTAAAGAAAAACTAAAGAAGATTAGTTTTATAGGAAGATTTTATTATAAAAACTATTTAACTTCCGAATTTATAAATTTAAACTACTTTAAAGTTTGAGCAATGTTGAAGGTACATACATAGTTATTATTTTTATTCTCATCGATGATACGTATTTTTTATTCACATGAATATGTCGTCGGTCTACTGACGAAAAGTCCTATTTGTAATTTGTTGATTTTTTTCAATTCAATTTAATTTATTATCTTGCATAATTATTATTCATACTTAATAAGCGTTTTCCGTTATGCAAAAATTCCTATGTGTAGATTTCCTAGAGAATACAAATTTGTGGTTTTTTTTTACTACACATAGGACTTTTTTAAAAACAAAAAATTAAAAGTATCTTATACTTTCTTAATTTCTTTTGCCATTCGCGAACGCAAAAAGATATCGATTTTTAAAAGTACAAAATTTTCAAATATCTTAAGGTAAAATAAAAAAAAAAAAATTAAAATAAAAATGTGTTGAGAATTGACAAAATAAAACGGTTTGTTTGTTCTCTTGAAAAGTAGTTGGAAAACACGTATGACTTTTCGTCAGCGCAACGACTATAAGTACATTCGGTTTACAAAAGTCATGTATGCATGTATGTATAATTTTTGTGTCAGGTAAGACATGAAAAATATAAAACTTACATGTGTGTGCAATTGAACATCCTTAATGGCCTTTATCATGTGGAGGCCAGTTTCAACACTGCAGACAGCATGATCAGGACGTGTTTTCCAGTTATCACTTTCGAATTGTGATACACAATAGTAGCAATCACCAAGTAGTTTGACACGTAAACAATGATTATCCTGTAGAAGCAAAAGAAGAAGAAAAAAAAAAAAAAAAAACAGTTGTAAAAAATATAATCAGACATTTTTTGTTTTTATTTGTAAAAACCAATTCAACAATTCATTAGGTTGGCGTATAAAAATTTCTTTTACTTATATTTTGATTTAAATTTACTCCATAGCTACTATGCATAGTGATAAATTAAATAAGTAAAAAAGAATTTAAAAATATTATTTTTTTTTAGATCAGATAACACAATAGCCGAACCTCACTCAGCCCAATCATAAAAATTTTAAATACATAAAAAAATAATCATAACTGGAAATTTAGTTCCTTAAAACCTGGAGAAACTTTGGTTTGCTATTAATGAGAAATTGGCCAAAATTAATGACTCTATTTTACTTAAATTAAATAATATTTAATTTACAAATAAGACTTTATCGTAAATATCATTAAAGCTAAAATCGGTACAATAAATACTGAAATAACATTATACAAAAACAAAGATATTTTATAATTTTTTTTTTTTTTTTCAATTTTGTAAAGAAAATTAAGGTTTGTTTAAATTTTATTTTACTTATTTATAGTGCTATTCTCGATCGAGTGACAAACAAATTTATCGTGATAGTAAAAATAATTGTGACATAAGGAAATTCTGGCTTTGAAAAAAAAATTTTGTATAAATTTTTGGTGATAGTTGTCACATTCATAAAAGCACATGATAATAACTAATGAATGACAATTGTCATGAATTCGAGAATAGCACTGTTAATCACATGTAATGAATTTTAATCGAAAATAATAATATAGCGATTTCGTTTTTGCACATTCAGTTCTTATAATGTGGTTTTATAAAACAAAATCTATAATAACATATTTATGTGAACAGCTTTAGAAGTCACTGTATATTTAAATCTTAAGTTCAAAGCTAAATGATAGGCGCCACCCTAATTTCAATACAACTAAAGATATTTAACACTGTGTGGGTATACATATAAATATACCCAGTTGGCCATTTTAAGACATCCTTGATGTTGGGTCAACGATAATGTTAAATCCTAGACGACATATGCAGGACAGCCAAAACATTTCGTCAGTGAATTTTTCTAACAAATCCCAGTTGGCCAAATGGTCTCAGACGACAATGTCTTTGGCGACTTAAGAAAGACATGTACCCTATTTTCTAAGTTTTCTTAACGACAGCTCAAAGGAAATCATCGTTAACGACACGATAAGCGTCAGAGTATTGAATTTTTTCCTGAACATAGGTGACAATATACAATATTAAAGATAATAAGAGCAACAAAATCTTACATGTTGTCTTCTTTCAAAGTTTAGTGGCGATAAAATAAAAGACATAGGATTAAATATTGTCTTCTATTAAACTCTTTGAATGAGGATATAAGCGACTCAGTATTGTATGTTATTGTCGGTCAACAGCATTTGTCGACGATATCAAAGAGTATGTCTTGAATTTTGTCATCTGTAATCGATGTTGAAGACAAAAAGGTAGACAATGTATTCAATGCATTCGATCATATAATTTCGAGCACAAAATGAGCGACAAAGTCTGCAATATTTTCACTTATTATACCCTTCACCACAGGTGTAAAGGGTATATATAAGTTTGTCATTCCATTTGTAATTTCTACAATATTCGTCTAAGATCCCAAAAAGTATATATATTCTGGATCCTTATTGATAGGGGAGTCCATATAAAGATGTACGTCTGTCCGTTGAAATTAGTTTTTAGAAAGCCTCAGTTATCGGATATATATGTTTTATATATCAAATTGTTAGAAATATTCCTCGCTAATAAAAATGAGCAAAATCGGTTGATAAATAACTGAGATATCAGCAAAAAACCAAAGATACTCCCGAAAAATCGTGTTTGCTGTCGGCTTTTCTCGGCTCCTATAAAATATAGCGATTTCGTTTTTGCACGAAAAATTCTAAACCTTTCTTAGTTTTTTTTTTTTTTTTTGTGAAAAAAATCGGTCCACTATATTCCAGATATCGGCCAAAACGTGTTTTATTTTCGCTTTTAAACGAGTTTGTCATAAATATTTTTATAAAATTTCAGTTTTTTACAGAAAGCCAATTCGTTCATAAACAACAGAGTTATGGACCAAAAACTAAAAAAAATTTTAATAAGTAAATACACAGAAAAATGTTTATATTAAGCATACATACATTCATATATATCGACACACCGGGAATTTGATATGAGTCGCTTTTACTATCGAATTCTGATCTACCTAGTAACACCATTCGTGAAGAACTGTGCCACTATGAGATAGTTCTATTTGTGTAACACTTTAGTTGGGATTGGACGATTCGAATTAGGCTTTTTTATAATTATGTAAAACGAGTCTGATGAAAGGTGCTAATTCGAATCTTCCAATCCCCACTAAAGCGTTACTCAAAAGGAACTATCGCATAGTGTCACAGTTCTTCACGAACGGTGTTATTAAGTAGATTAGAATTCGATACAAAAAGCGACGCATATCAACTTCCCGGTGTGTCGATATAGTTACACTTTCGTTAGGAAGTATTTATAGAGGAGGTTGCTGAAAAAGTAAATTGTAATAATGGAAATTTTTATATAAAATTAACTTATTCCGTAAATAAAATATAGTATGTGTAAAATTATTTACAAAATTTATAATTTTTTTTTTTTTTTTAATTAAATTTGTATGAAATATTTTCCTATTAAGCTTTGAAAAATTAAAAATTTTAATTATGAATATATCAGTAAAACTTTTACTTTTCATTAAATTTTGAACATAATAATTCAAAAAACAATGTTTGTATTTCTAACTGGAGGATAAAAAGACCATAAGTATTTATTAAGTCAATATTTTTTACTGATTATTTACTTAGATAAAGATTTTAAATATTTTTATTTTTTTTTAATTTTTGAAAATTTTGGAATAATAAAAAGTTAATGAAATTTAAAAATTCAATTAATAAAAATGTAACAAATTTTTAATTTTCAAATTACATAATTAGTTAATAAAATAGAAACAAAACTAAAATAGGTACATATAAAAAAACATTACAATTTATACAAAAAACTCACAAACTTTGTGTATTTAATTTAGAAAATAAAGAAAATCAAAATAAATAAAATTAAATAATATGAATCCAGGAATTTTTTTTGGTAATATTAGGTCCAAATTCATGATATTTTTCATTAAAAATAGGGTCAACTAAAAGGTCAATGTTAATGCAATTCAAAATAAAAGTACACAGAGAAAACAGTTTCTTTATCACAACCGTATTTTTAGTCAACCGAACAAAGTCGGATCCGAGATCTATCTGAAATTCGGTTGCAAATGCAATTCTATTGTTGAATTTATGGCACGTACAACTGTTTAGGGAAAAATTCAATGAATGGAATTGAAAGAATTGGCTGGGAAATTTTTTTCTTTTAATAATACATTTTTCATTTTATTTAATTTAAGGTACAAATATATACTGAAACGAGTAAATCTCACAATTCGACCAGTATTAGTAAAACAGTATACAAAAGACATTCATATATTGGGGCTAGCTGGACACTAGTAGAGATTATAAACCAAATTAATTGACATCATATGCTAAATTTTAAAAAAGAACGATTCTATTGAAAATTTTGTAGGTATCTACATTTAAAAAACAATTGCTTACCATTACGCATCCGTTAGCCATTCCTGACGTGGGAAAACACGGCCTTTTAATTTTTTCCCCATTATCCATATCAGAAAGATTTTGCTTTACATCTGTTTTCTAGAATATACAATTATAGTAAACAGAAAATAATGGACTTACCTTATACATGTTTTTATTATGTTTTCTTTTTTTATTTAAATTTTTAAATATTATTTTATTAATGCAATTTTTTAACAGTTTATGCGTACTAATTGAATTTTCAGTTGCCGTAACTAGTAATTGATGTTTAAAAATAAAATGCTGAATTTAATTCGATTGTTGGTTTCAAATTAATTAAGCAAGTTTAAGTAAAGACACAAACTTATTAAATCGAGAAATTTTTTAACTTTCTCAACCTTAATTCAATTCTAATAATGTATTTCAAATACCAATCAAAGATTTTTCATCAATGCAACGATAAAATTTGGTATTGATTCATTTTTTTTTTTAATTTATTTGTATCAAATTTTATTGAAATCATGGCATAAATAAGGTATTTATGAGTATTTAAATACTGTTCCGAGGTAATATTTGCATGGATGCAAGGTGAAATAATGGACCAAGCATAATCAATTTCAGCAGACTTTAGCGTTATACCGAAATAGTCGCATTTTCAAATATAATAAATAAATATTTTTTCATAAATAAATTCATTTGGCTGCCCAAAACTTTGAAATGTTGATATGTTTTTTAATTATAATATATTCTTACCTTATTTCCCAATTTTATTTTCACAGCAAAAACTTGGTAATGATATGTAGTTACGGATGTAGTTACTTTTCAATCATAACAACATACTTTCTACATTACATGAAAGTAGATTAGTAACTACTTACCTTTAACTTGATATGTAATCAGTAACATAAGATCAGATTTTTGGAAATGTTACTTTTTATCTATCTCTTCGTTTATATTATAAAAATTATATATTTTAAAAGTGGGTAAAATATGAAAATACATTAATTATTTGTTAAAGTCACGAAGAGTAAAACAAATAATCGTAAACACACCAGTCTCCGGTGAAGTCGTAACCACGACTTAAGCAGACAGAATAGCTTATTGTTAACAAATCCATTAGGCCACTTGATGAATTCATGAATTCATTCATGAACTCTGTAATTTGAGTTTATGTGAAATACTACATCAAACATAAAATACGGTATAACTCTTAAACCAATAAAGGGGTGTAAAAATGTACTAGAGGAAATTTGTAGGAAATTTTTTTTTATCTATAAATGTTGCATTAACATCAAAATACGTACTATGCTCAATAAGCTAGTTATATGCAAAAAGTGTTATTGTTCATTTAATTTTACTGTCCTGTGTACTAAATAAATTTTGTATCTGAAAAAATTTTTGTCAAAATTTCAAAATTCTTGACATAAAAAAATAAATTCAAGAAAATACAATTTTTTTTGTTAATGTTTACAAAAATCAATTTCTTATTTCAAAAGGCTTTTGGTAAATTATTAGTGTTTAAAAGTGGTAAGTATCTGAATATTACTAAAAAATATCCACTAATTTGTATTGTTTCTCTTAGGCACATTGGCACAAATTTATAATATCTTAAAACTCAACAGGCAACAATTACATAAAGGTAAGAAACATTTATTGGCTATCTTAAAACAATTTGTTAAACGTATTAAACTCTTAACAATTTTCAGAAGGGCACGGGTCACAAGAATGCGCTTCAAGAATTAACTCCAAGTCTATGTTATGAAATAGTATGTCAAATCCTGATTTCCGCATATTTTCAAATAAATAAATTAAAAAAAAAAATTATCTGCTTTTTATTTTCAATACTTCAGTACTTACTTGTAACCGATAATGTAACTAGTTACTATTCATTTTGCTAATAATGACATCTGTAATACTTTGAAACTAATGAGTGATTGAATAGCTACAAAGTAATTAGTTCATGTAACGACATCTAAGTAATGACTTTCTGAAATGCCTACCTGTAATAATATAGAGTAAGTAGTTGCCTCTAATGACATCACCGTGTTAAAATAATGAGTTATTCATCTAATGTGAAAGTAGTGTAGAGCCATTATATTAGCTTCTTATCTCATTACATGGCAAGCAAAGTTTTTCCTGGGTTTATTAAAAAAAATAATTTTTAGTTTCAATTTCACTTTATAGAAATAATTTTACTTTATAGAAAAAATTTAATTTATAAATTTTCAAAATTTATATTATTACTAAGCAAAATTATATTGTTTCTGCTTGTTCTTTTCCCCATTATAAAATGTAAACAATCGCCAAAATCATGATTCTGTGATAAAATTTCGAATCTAATGTGTGTTGTTTTTGTAAAGTTTCCCACGTTCTACTATTAAACATCTTAGAGTGCCGAATTAGATAGATTATGTGGATTGTTAAAAAATAATCTTCCAAATGCTAGAAAAAGTGTTGAAAAATAGTGTTTTTGTTTTTGGATAACTGTAACTGTTATCCAAACAACTTCTAATAGTGATTAAAGAAGTACGTTTAGAAAATTCAATTCGTATACTTATATACTTTGTTGTTGTAAAATTGAGAGAAGTCTTCCTTTGCACTTCTAGAAATGGCGAAGTAGTGAGATATTTCGAAAAAGACTTCACGAAATGCTTGCAGGGCATGCATACATACATACATGCATACATACATACATACATACATACATACATACATACATCCATACATACATACAAAAATAAAAATATATAACTATTCAATTGTTGTTGTTTATATTTTTAAATCAATGCTTGCTATGACTTTCTTTTTCATATTCAAATGTTCGTAGTTAAAAAAAATTAGGCGTTAAGGCGAAAATTTTATTATTTGTGGGTAAGATGGTAATATGGTATTAAGTAACATGGTGAAGGTTATCAAAGATTCGGCACGGCCGAATCTTTTTTCAATTTCATTTTTTAGGTGACAAGGTTGGCGACAATATCTTAAATATTTCCTTTGTAAACTAAGTTGATGACAAGTTAAACAACAATATGTTTCTATTAAGCTAAATTAAAGACGAGAAGACCGACAATATCTTAAAGGTTGTCATCAACAAACTATGTTGATGAGAACATAAGGGACAATGTCTTGAATGTTTTCTTTTGTCGAACCTTTTTTGAGGACAGTTTGAGAGACAAAGTTTTGAATGTTGTCTTTTAACAAACTATGTTTACGACACGATAAGGGACAATGTTTTAAATATTGTCTTCTGTAAAATTCCGGTATATAGGAATAGCGGTAAATTAACAATATTTATAAATAAAAGACAAACCGATTAGAAAAAAATATTAATTTCAACACGATAGAGTTTTAAACATGAATATTTTATATGATAATAAAGTGAACGAGAAAAGTATAGTCGGTCAAGACCGACCATATGATACCCTTCACCATTCCGATCCACATAATTTTGTTTTTACATTTATAAAACTTATTTGTGTTAAATATCAACATTATACTAATATTTGTATGGGATTTATGCACGTTAAAGTGATTTTCGGGAGAGGGGTTTATATGGGAGCTATGGTTAATTATGGACCCATCTTCATGAAATTTGGCACAATTTGGATTTATGCTTATATAAAAGTTATTTCTGCCTAATTTCATTAAAATATTCCTATTTTTAAGGCATTTATAAGAGTTGAAATTCTTTTCCGGGAGGACATAACCAAATTCAATATGCTTCGTCGAACGATATACTTTAAGATTTTTTTGTGCGTTACAATTTCTACACAAACACGTAATACCCCAACCACTTATGGTGGTGTAGGGTATAAAAAACATATTATTAAAATAATATAATTTGGTGAGTATAAAAAGTAATAGAAATTAACATAATTAAATGTTAAGTAATGTAAATATATTTTTGTTTACGATTACTCGTATAAGCAGAGATTTAAAAAAATTTTATCGAAGTCCTCAATATTTATATCATTCTTTATAATCGTAGACGACAAAACGGATGACATTATTGATTATTGACGACAAATCTAAAGACATTATAAACGATTGTGATCGTCTATATAATCGTTGACGACAAATGAGTCGACATAGTCGCCTATGTATTCGTTATCGCCAACATTATGGAACGAATCATTAAAAATGTCGTTGACGAATATACAGATGAACATTTCGCTAATATTATCGATATTTTATTATCGACAAGATGGGCAACATTGTCTCTCTTTTAATCGTGCACGAATTTGGCGACACTAGTTTGAAAAAGCCGTTTACGATTCGGTCTAGCTGTGCTGCATATGTCGTCTAGAATTTAATATTGTCGTGCACCCATCCTCAAGGATGTCTTAAAGACAGGGCCAACTGGGATATAAAAATATTTTTTTATAATCTTCTACTGAATAAATGAACAGTTTTATTGGCTAATATAAAATGTTTTAAAAATGAGGACACCTAAGTTTTTGAGATTTAAAGTCTTGTTTGGATGCAAATCTTTGAATTGTAAAGAAGTTTTTTGAAAAATTTATTGCTCACTATACTTAATTATGTACCTACAAATGGATATGTAGAGCTAACTACACAGTACCAAGTTGACCAAATGATTATAGACAATATTGGTCGGAGGCAACATTAGTGCGTACTTATTCGAAAACTTTGGTGGGCTCTATAGATTAATGATGAACTATATTTTGACCCGATTTAAATGAAATGGAGATAGAGGATATGTGTCAGTACAAGATGGCGAAAGAAGCCACTAAGAACATTCTGTAAAATCAACGTAACCCAGTCCACCGCTTATATATAGCGCAATCTATGCAGCAGGAAAAATTTATATTTGGACCTTCCCGAAATGCGCGAAAATTTAAACAACATTATATTCTTTTCATGGTGACCTTCATGGATCTATGCAATAAAAACAAAATTTCAATAATTTCCCACACACAGCTTGTTTTATTCTATATATATATATATGTGGTCATCTAAGACAGCAATATAAAAATGTCGCCAACATATTCATCGACGACATTGTTGCTAATAATGTAATTAACGATTTAACGGACATTTGTTTGAAAAAGTCGTTTAGAATTTACTATGGGTTTTGAATGCGTCGTCAATGTTGTCTTGAAGACATGGTCAGCTGGGTAGTTATTGTAAATGTCTCCGTACTAGTAATTTTAGGAATAATATAGACTATGTGACTAGTTATTGTAGCTTGTGCCTCTTAACCAGTGTTTCAAATCGCTGTGTAATTATGAAATATTGGGACAATATAAAATTTCTTGGACAAAGATTTGTGTAATTAGTTTCCACTACACTAATTTATAAAATAATAAATTTGCTTAAAAAAAAAGAAAACGATTGTTTTTAATAAAGACCATAATAATGTCTATATTTCTTATAATATAAAAATTAATCTGTAATTTGTTTGGGCTTTATAGAAAGCTTAAACACTGAACCAATTTTCTTGAAATTATATCCCAACAAAAATAGCATCCAAAGAAGTCAGTAAGATACTGAACTTGTGATTCAGAAATAGAACAAATTTGTATAATTTTCAATGAATTGAATTTTTTGATACCTGTGTAATCTCATGTCATGTTCACGATTTTGTGCAAAATTGCAATGAACATCCAAATTTTGTTTAATGGTTCAAGGATATTAGTTGTTATTTTTATTATTATTTTAATAAAGAAAAAGATAACATAACATAACAGTGTTTTTCATTTGTTTCAGTTACTTTATTTTTTGTAAAGATAACATTCGAATATCAACGTCTTATAGCGGAACCATTAATTTAAATTTTTCTCTATATATATATATATATATATATATATATATATATATATATATATATATATATCTATATATATATATATATATATATATATATATATATATATATATATATATATATATATATATATATATATATATATATATATATATATATATATATATATATATATATATATATTGAATCCTCTTTTATTATTTTTATTTATTTTTACTGGAATGTAATAGACTTCTTAAAAAGATGTAGTTTACATAAAATAAAATATTTTCTAATTTATAACTCAAAAAAACTACATTTCGGTTAACCGGTTATTTGACACAAATTATTCGGTTTACTCGTTATTCGAAAATAGACAGTTTTAAATTATTCGAACAGTTCATCGACAAAAATTAACCGAATGACGGTTAATCGATTGGATACCCTAGTAGGTAGGTCTAAGGAGAGTTACAGCCCAAAGTGTGGTGTTTTCATATAACGAACGGCCAAAAATATAAGGACTTGTTGTAGATGAATAACATTTTTTTTATAAAATAATATTCTGTACGAAATTTGAAAAAAATTGGATTATGGACACGCCCAACTCCCATACAAATTTCAGATTCCCAAATAGGTAAAATCGGGAATTTCGGAAAACAATTATTTCATAAAGCTTGGAATGTTATATACAGCAATTTATATGATTTTTCACAAATCGGATGAATGTAACTATATAAATTTGTACATATCGTCACCGAAAATGCATAACAACGTAACATCAAAATTTTCAAATTTGTGTTTTTGATGAAATATAGTTTATTAGTCCAAAATACGTGTGATCACAAATTTTCAAAATTCTAAGTCAAAATAACGTAACATCACATTTGTTAAAAAAATAAAAAAAAAAAAATTATTTTTTTTACGATTTAGATTACAAATGATTACAAATATAAGGGCTATTAAAATTTTGGAGTAAAAGTTATCAGAAATCGTTTTAATTACAATTTTTCTAAAATTTGTATTGATGTTACGTTGTTTTGGCTTCCGAAAATTGAAATCTTGAAAAACGTAAACCACATAACTTAAAAAATATTTAATAAAAATATTCATCACCAATATATTAGGCAGTAGTTAAGGATGTAATAACCCAAAAATCTTGTTTGTAAAACAATTCGTTTAGATTTTAGAAAGTTTTTTGTGCTTCGTGTAAAGTTATTAAAAGTGATGTTACGTTGTTTTGCATTTTCGGTGAAGACATGAAAAAATGTATTTTGATATATTTTTTATATTTTAAACTTCAATTCCAAATATAATATTAATGATTACATATTTTTAATAAAAATACCTATTAATTCAATAATTTTAAACAAACAATAAAAGGTACCCAGCAAAAACTTTGGTTGCCATGTAATCAGTTAAGAAGCTAATATAATGGCTCTCCACTACTTACACATTAGATGAATAACTCATTATTTTAACACGGTGATGACATTAGAGGCAACTACTTACCCCATACATTACTTAGATGTCATTACAATAACTAATTACTTCCAAGCTGTTAAACAGCACATTGATTTTAAAGCATTACTGAAGTCATGATAAATAATAACAATAGGAACTAGTTATATTTTAGGTTATAAATAAGTAATGAAATGTCAGGATATAAAATATTTTTTTTTTTTTTTTGTAGTTGTAAGAAGATTTTTTAAATTTTAATTTAAAAAACTTAACAACAACCAAAAATGTAATTAAAATAAATGTAATAAAAATAAACTATTTTAGATTACAAATTGATTCATACGCAAATTTCGCCTTTCATTTATGTATCCCTTCTTCAAATATATGAATTGGTAATTGCATATTGGTATCATCAATAAAAATTAATATTTTTAAAAATCTGATCATAAATAATTATTTACATTTGGGTTATAAATAATTAGTTACTAAACAACTTCTATGTAATGCAGACAGTATGTTGTTGTCATTAGAAAGCAACTTCATCCATAACTACATGTCATTACCAAGGTTCTGCTGGGAAAATTAATATTTTCAAAAATCTGATCATAAATAATAATTTACATTTGGGTTATAAATAATTAGTTACTAAACAACTTCTATGTAATGCAGACAGTATGTTGTTGTCATTACAAAGTAACTACATTTGTAACTACAAGTTTTTGCTGGGTAAGTTAACTTATTAAAATAATTTAAAATTATAATGTTTATACAAAAAGCGAAATACCTTCAACATTTAGATCCTTATAAAACGGATTGTTATTTTTATGTAATTCTTAGTCAGAAACACTTTCTTGTGATAATTTTATTAAATTATCTCCACGATTTGTGAAGAATACATTATTTAGTGTTAAAACCATATATTTCTTCATAAATCTTCCTATAATTTATCAATTTTCTGTATAGATTAGTTTGGGTAGTTTAGAATGTTCCTTCAGGTCCTTAATAATATCTAGACAGCTAGGTTTTAAATAAGGTCTAAACTAATTTTTCTAAAAACTCTGTATGTTACTTATATAGCTTCTTTTGTTAATATTCCTACTAAATTAGTGTAGTTTTTTATATATTCTGTAGAATTTTTTTAGCAGTAACTGCATACAATACTAAAACTATGCTAAAACTTTGATAATATTGTATTAAAAATGCATGATCACTTGTTTTACATAAATATTTTTTGAAGAATAATAAAAAGCAGATTATATTATTATTTTGTAAAAGATATTTGCAAAAATTATGAATTTCCAATATTTTGTTTTGTAATGAGAAATTGTTTTGCCGCAAATTGTTATTTTTTCAAACGCATCGCTACATACTTACCAAACTTTTGTTATTCTTGCCAAAATCAAATTTATTTTTTTATTTATTTATTTGTCCAAACTTTCTTTTAGATTTTCCTTCCAACATTTTTTTTACTTCTATATACTCATATATAGGCTGTATTGCAATTTCAATGATTAAGCCAAATAACAAAAATATATAAAATTTACACCTGACTTCACACTGAGAATGTGATAAAACTTATAGAAAATGTAGCGAGCTGCAAAATAGACCTATATTTTTTGAAATTTCAGACTTATGGTAATATCATATTAAACATGTTTCGAAAATGCTGTCATTTAGACATGTGAAATTTAAAAAAAATAGGAATATCGGCTCCGGCAACACTACTTTAAATTGATTTCCATTTAGATTTCTTAAACACAGTTAAGTAAATGGTAAATCCTAAAGCCCTGTATTTTAAAAAGGTTTTGTTTAATTTGACCGAAACGTAAATGAAATTATGTATTCAATTCTGCTGGTGTCTAAACCGAACCAGCAAGATATTGCTTAGACTAATAGCACACATGATCCAACGAAATAAATTATATATTTATGTAATAAATAAATTGATATACTTATGTTACCACATCTAAGAAACATTTTTTGTTAAAAAGGACAACTGCTGGGTATATATTAATGTATATACGGACATGTACACTTTATGAGTACATTTCAATCATACACCTAACGTTAGATATTTGCAATTTTTCCTTTGTTATTATTATTTTTTATTTACTTTTCGTTTTGTTATTGTAGTTATTGTAGTTATTGTTTTGACTTACCTCAGCTATTCTATCGAAACGTGCAAAAAGGTCATTAAGAATTTTCACAAGTTGTTGAGCAGATGTTTTGCTGGCGAGTTCTGTAAAACCCTGTTGAAAAAAAAAAAAAACAAAAAAATAATAAAATATATGTATTTATCGGTGGTATAAACAGGCATTACCATTCACTAAATATATTTTATACGTAAGCCAATTTACAAGTAAATGAAATGGCAAACAATAATAAAAAATTAAACAAATGTTTGTCATATCTATAGACTTATGATGTCTTATGTCGAGAGAAGGCAGTGTTGTCAGATTAGGGATTTCTTTTGGGAAGTGCGGGTAAAAATTCTGGTTTAGGGATTATGAGATTTGTTGGGGATAATTGGAAGACCACTTAATACATGAGTATTGACGGAATACACGAAAAATTCATATTAAAAAAATAAATAAATAAATAATCTTCAGTTCTCTACGCATTTAGTATATTTTGTCAAACAAAAAAGTTTCGAGATTTATCCCGAAATGGGCATCAACCAGTTCGTAATTTTGAGTATGTAATGAAAAAATATATAAAAATGTCGGTCCATAACATAAATAACATGGGAAAATAGATCGTATTTTTTTCGTGTAATATAAGTTTTATTCTTAAATAAACTATTTTGTTCCAATTTAATTTATTATTTTAGTCTTATTTATGATCTTACAACAAGAGAAAAAGGATTTTTCTGAATTTTGTTGAGAAAATGTGAGAAACTTGAATTGAATCAAGAATAAGTGAAAACGAGATCTAGTGCTATATTCGGCTGTGCCGAATCTTTTATACACTTCACCATCTTACTGACAAATAATTAAATTTATGCCTTAATGTATGAATTCATACATTCACATTTATAAAGCAAGGATTGCTTCCTTAAAAAGGGCAACAATCACAACACTATATTTATTTGTATATTTTTGTATGGATATACAAACTGACTGCAAAAACAAAAAACAAGAACAACACTGTAAATCATTAGCTATTGCTAACTAAAATCAGCGTTTGAAAAACTAGACTCCAAGTTGTCGTAGCAGCAAAATATAACTAAAATTGGAGTTTAAGAAATGTTTAAAACTTGTTGTCGTTAATTTGCTTAAACTACAGCTACCTTCACTTTTTGGTAGCAGTATTTTTAGTTGTAGTCAAAAACTTAAATTCTGAAAGTAGTGTAGTTTTCACAATTTTATTACTGCTGCTACCTTCACATATAAGTATTTACAGTTTTATCTATATTCATAAAAGAAAACTGCTACATTCTTTGTTTACTTTTAAAAGTAGTAAATAGAAAGCAGAGGGAGCAGCAGAGGTAGCAGTAAAGGTAGCAGTTGAAGTAGTTTAATAAAAAATGAAGTAGCTTAAAATATCAAAATTAAAAGTAATATAAAAAGTATGTATTTGTAAAATATTAACACGATACTAAACATTTGTTTATGAACCGATTTTTCATTATTTCATTAAAATATTCCTATTTTAAAGGAATTTTTGTATGTTATAACTCTAAGACATATAACCCAAAACTCAAGTTTTATAAATATATAAAGTAGAAAAAATTTCCTTTATACTTTATATAAAGGAAATTTTACAAATTAAGTAATACACACACATTTTATAAAAATGGTAACCTTGTAAAATTAAAATACAAATAAAAGCTTATGATTTAAGTCTTATTACAAAAACAACGCATTGTGCACACTTATGTTTTCTTGTTGCTCTTTGTTTATTGCTGCTTCTAAAACTACTTCTTCTGCTACCTATTGACTACCTTCTCTGGTAGTTTACTGCTACTTCTTTTTAAGTATTAACTACACATTGAAAGTAGTAGTAAAAATAAAAAATATTGTAAGAGAAGTAGTTATAAAAATTAGACTACAAATGGAGTGGTAGTCAATTATTTTGTTTTTAAAACTACTGCTTCATTTTAACTACGTGTTTTTTAAGTTTTATTTTTTTTGCAAGTAGCAGAGTTAAAGAAAGTGTTAGACTACAAAAAATTATAATTGCTTTGGCTACCACTACTGACAATTTTCAGTAGCTGTAGTTTTAGCCAATCCAAAAAACTTGATAGCAGTTGGAGTTTTTCAAACGCTGCATAACTAAACATAAACCATAACCAACATATTAGTCGATATTTTTGGATTTTATAAAGTTTTTTGTTCCTCCTGTAAAGTTATGAAAAGTGGTGTTACGTTGTGACGATATACCCTTTACACCTGTGGTGAAGTTTTATATCCTTCAATAAATAAATGCAATATTTGACATATCAGAAAAAAACTTTGTAAAAATCATTCTAGTTAAATAGGAAAAGCATATGCGATTTTTTAATGTAAAATAATTACGTTGAGCAATTTTTCAATGTTTAATGAGTCCGCAGATGACCTAATAGAAAGAGCTGAAATGTTCCTGGCCTTAAAAGCGTTTTTGAGAAGAAAAAAAAAAAAAAACTAATTTCCAATGAAAATTGGAGATAAACTTATCTCATATAATGGAAATTGATGTGCATCTTAAGTTCTATAGGTTTTATTATGTTTTTTTTTCTCTTCTCCTATAAAATTACGAAATACGCCTTTTCTATATTAAGCCATCGATTCATGAAGATAGCTCACAATAATTAACTTTATTTTAGAATTCTTGATTTTTTAGACAGTTTATGTATTTGGACTTAAATCATTTTGTTAAAAGTCCATAAATATTATTTTTTTACATTTTTATTAAATTGCCAATCAACCTACTTTTAGATAAGGGATTTTTGGATTTTATTTAAAAACAAACATTAATTTTTTATAACGATAATTTTAAAGAGTAAACCTATAGACAACCACTTGAATACTTACTTTTATGTCCGCAAATAATATGCTCACATTATCCATGGGATAAACATACAATTTATTGAATTGTGTTTCAACATTGGGATCCGTACCCTTGTACATTTCGCTGCGAATTTGATTATTAACAATGTTGGGTAAAACTGTTTAAAATAAATAAAAAAGGAAAATGCAAATACGAATGAGAATAACACTTTGTATTTAAATAGATTTTAAATTCTAATCTAATTTATTTATTTTCTAAGGACGTCTCTTACTGTTAAACATTTTCTGAACACTAACAATTTAATTTAATACAATGTGAAGAAGAAGCCAATGATCGTTTTACCTGATAGATATTAAATTTCTTTTACCTGTTCTATTTGTATGATTTAATTTTAAGGAGAACTAAAAATTGAAAAGTCACTAGTGCACGTTTTATCTGGTTGTCAAAAATGTCTATTTTAACCTATAATTTGCTGTTTCTTTTGATGTCAGGTATTGGTATTTTTAAAAAATATGTGAGTTGTACAAAAATCGATTTTAAATAATAACAAATGTTTGAAAATATTTCAAGATACGTATACATATTTAGCAAAAAGGACAATTACTTAACGTCTAACCTTCTTATATATATTGTATATACCTTTGTATTTGTTATTGAAGAAATAAACGGGTTGAATTAAATCTAAGTTTAACTGTAGGTAGAAGAACTAAATTTTAAGTGGTTAAACGTAGAAAAAATTGCTATTATTCAATAAATATTAAATAATTTAATTCTATGTACTATTATATTCAGTCCATACAATTCAATGTAATACTTTTAGTTATTGTTTATAAATAATTTGTTTAAAACTTACTTGAATCTAATAGTTTTTGTGTCTTTTGTAATTCCTTTTCAGACTCCTTTTTATGTTCCATCGCCTTATGAGTTTCGATGAATGCGAGTCGTTGACCTCTGTCAGTTAAATACTTGGTATACATGCCGGCAACATTAATAGCAGTATATAGAATAAAATTAGCAAATATTTGAAATGCTACACAATTTGATTTCTAGGAAGAAATAAAAACAACAACAACTGAAATATATTCCAAGAATGTAATACACAAAGTTAAAACTAAAAAAAAAAATAATGAATCAGAATGTAAAATGTTTGTATGAGTTTAAACGTTTTACGTACAATGCACAGTGGAGCATAATGATTATTATTGGAAATTAATCTGTAACTTTTAATCGGCCAGTTGAATTTTTTATTCATGAAAGCTGTGTACTGCAAGATTTTAAGTCTGATATAGAATACTTTTAACTGCTTGTCAAATGTTTGTACTGTATGCATATGCTCTTAAGAAAACTTATTATTATCTCTGCCACAAAATTACACTTTTTATTTTCACTTGAAAAACTATCTTCTTGAGTACATCATAAACCAATTTTCAAAATACCCTCAACATTTTTTGACATTTCGAAAACTCTGTTTTGAGCGTAGTTAATGGACTAAAGATATTGTAGCTCCCTAAATTTTAAGTAAATTTTAGATTTTTTATTTGGTTAAGAAAGCAGAAGAACGTACTAAAACTATATTAAAATCTTTTTTTATTTCAAAATATCGGGCTTTCCACATAAAATCGAATAAGTTATACAGTTTTTGTCTAATTTTAAAAAATTAAAACTTTTAATATTTACAACAAAAATGTTTTTAATAATTATTTCATAATTTTATAGACTTTTGTAGAAAGAAGTTTGATGAATGGTATTAGATCTCGAACAATTTCAAAACATAAACAAATATTGATTCTTGGTTCTTTTCTTTTCTTACAAAAAATCGATTATCTTAGTAAAAAAAAAAAAAAAAATATTTATTTCATTTTAAATAAAAGTATATTTTTCATTTATTAAAAAAATTGCATTTTATAGGAAAGTTAAATAGTAGTGGCAGAGCGAAACTAACGAAAATTTGTTTTTACTATATACTATCTTCACAAAAAATGCTTTTTTTATTGAAAACTAAAATTTTATTCTATAAGAAATCTAAGGGCTAGGAGAAAGGAAAATATGTGATTTCTTGCATATTTCGCAAATATTTTGCCGAAAATTAATTACAAAATTTTAGTTCTTATCAAAAAACCCGTTTTTTTTTACAGATTTTTTGTAGTTTGATTTGTATAAATTATTTTGTTAGTTTTTTTAATACCTTGTATGTATTTGTAAAGAATCTGTATTTTTAGTTTTGTTACAATTACAATTATTACAATTTAAATGTAGAAAATGTATATTTAACCTATTTACGACCACTAGAAATTTCAGAAATCGTACCATTTTAGCTCAAATTTAAAGCTATATACCTTTGGAATACACCCATAACATAAAAACATATTTTTTAAAAGCAGATCTAAAAATATTGCGTTTCGCTACACCATTTATCTGATACGCCTAGCTTTAACACTCAATTTTGGACAGAGTATTTATAAAAAAATTGATTTTTCTCTTTTCTTTAAGACAACATATTATCTAATAATAGCTGTAAAAAATTCATCATCGACTGCATAATTAAATAATTAGGCGATGTTAAAGCTACTGATGCGAAAACGCAACAGCAGTCGTACATGGGTTAAGCACACTCGAATAATAAAAACATGACTTTCTTTATTTTTATGCAACTTTCCACCAATTTTTTTTTTATATTTCTGTGCAAAGTCGATTTAAAGAACGAAAAACTGAAATTTTATATTGCGTTAAAATTGAAGCTCGATTGGTAAAAACAGATTTATACACCAAATAGGCCTATTGTGCTTCACTATGCAATATTATTCAGAAACATTTTAATATTACCTAATTTAAAACTTATTATTTTAATCAATATAATAAAATTGATCAATTATTTCTGTAAATCTTCGCTTACCTCAAATTTATATTTAACGATTCGATTAGAGAGCCGTTTCTCTGATGATGTTGGAAAAACTAAATAAGTAAACTAAAGCAAAGTATAATCTAACTATAAGAGTTTCCCTCTTCGTAATTTGCATCTATATAAATCACCCTAACTGGTCATGAATTAAGCATTTACTGTTGAATTATATTATTTCTGCGCAACGGTGCTCTCAAAATTCTTGAAAAATTATATTTGAAAACTTTTATAAATACTAATCTTTAAGAAAATGATAAAAATTAGCAATGCTTTTTAAAGATAGTAATTTAAATAAATTAAAAAGAAATAAACAAAATTCTCACATAACTAAGTTATTACAGATTTATTTTTACAATGAAAATTAAAAAAAATATCACCACATTTACATGTTTTTAATTATAAAAGCACAAAAAACTATAATGAATTAGAAATTATAAAGTAACATAAATATGTATCAATACTTTTTCTTCAATGTGCTAAATAAAAATCCAAACATTTTCATATTTATGCAATTTATTCCATCAACATTATATTTATTTATATCTTCATGTTAGCAGACAAACTTTTAATAAAACATTTACATATCCTTCTCTACCGATGTGTACAGCTTGAAACACACCGAACTACTAACTAGTTTAATAAACTTATCAACATATGTTGCTAAAAAGTTGCGAACATACCATGTCGTGGTGTGTTCGATGGTGACCACGATCAAACATCAAACTCAACATAGTTGTATGCCTTTATGTTTATCAACATTCATATTGAGGCGAACATACACATATGCACTCCATATACAAATTATAACATGATGTTTAAGAAACACTTATGGTGTTGAAATCATAGAAACTGTTCATATTTTTGTCTATAACTTTTCTCCTACTGAACCGATTTAGCCAATTTTTGGCAGTAATCTAAAGTAGATACTCATTTTGGCTAAATTTTATTTAAATCCGTTTATTGCTTGTTGAAATATTATCAGTTCAAGTTTGGTTTAGGGGTTGTTTCAGATTTGGTTATATAACTTTTTTTCTACTAAACCGATTTGGCTGGTTTGCAATCCCAAACTTCTTAGAGGAACAAGAAATAACCTGAGTGATTTTCATTCGAATAGCTCAATTAGTTTGGACGTGAGAATGTTTTCAACAGACGGACAGTGCTTAATCGACTCAGAATTTCATATGGTCCAAGAATATATATATTTTATGGGGTCTTTCTAGGTGTTACACACGGAACGACAAACTTAGTATACCCTCTTTCACCACCAGTGGTGGTGGAGGGTATAAAAAAAAAATTGGGGGTATTGGACATTTCTAAAACATATTTATGATGCTATTTATATAAATTCCCGAATGTGGTAGAGTATTTAAAAATGAATTTTTGAATATGAAAATTGTTCACATAGGTATGCAGACGAAAAGTCCTGTTTTTCAACAACTTTTCAGAAAAGTAAAAAAAAAATTAATTTTCTGTATGAAAGCCATATAAAATTGATAACAGGGACTAATATAAGTGGATTAAAATTGAAAATAGATCTTTAATAAAAATTAATAAAATTGCACGAAAAGTCTTATTTTTGCCATCGGTCTCTAAGAAAATAGTTGAAATTTTCTTGGGAAAATTTTTGAATTTTTAATGGTTTTTAGTTACATTTTTTTCTTTTCATAACGCAAAATTATGCATATTTTCAATCAACAATTTTTAAAAAATGTTCATGAAAAATTACAATTTTTAGACTTTAATCGTTGATATTAGAATGTGTTACTATTTTAGCTTCCAAAATTAAAGTTGTATAGTAAACCAAAATTTTCACTATATGTAAGAATAAAAGTTTTGAAAAGCTGGGAAAAACGTAAGGTTATTTATTAAAAAAATTTTAATAATTATGAAAATTTTTTTTGTTACTTTTAAATAACTAAGAAATTCTAAATTTTAAATCATTCGAGTAAAATCTCGCGGAAATACAGGCATCTAAAACTAAAAAATGTAAAAAAAACTGAGTGGAAACTTTCGAGGATTTTTGGATTCATTTTAGTTTTGCACTGACAATTTACAGCTAATTGTCTTTAACTATTAATCAGCGAAAAACAAGACTTAGGAAATTCATTTACTGTGTAATAGGTATTCGGTTTACTATCGTTGAAAAGTTATGCAATGATAAAAAAATTAAACCAAAAATTTACGATTTTTGAAATTTTGCGGTTTTTCTGATAGAAAATTTGCGCCATTCAGTGAATTAAAATTTAGAGGGCAGCATTTTAAAGACGAGTTGATTACCTACAGTTTAATGTATATCTCGTTGATGTCAGGAAACCAGTCATGGTAGCATGATAGTCATGATAGCATCTTCACAAACTATAATATAATGAGCGTAAATATTTGTAAAAGTATGTTTTTCGCTACTGACAAATTCCGTTTTTATAGAAATTGTCCGAAATATTGTGTGAACCGTATTTATTAATAAGTAACATATCCGAGTCAAAATGGCGTTAACAAATTTTGAAATGCAAAGATTGTATGCAATTTTGAAAATTTTCACCAAATTTCAAAATTTTGTTCTGAATTTTTTCAGTGTAACATATGACTTTATATCATCGAAAAATGTCTGCAAAGAATCAATTTAATGACTATGCTACAGCGGCATTCATTCCCAAACTTATTTTGCTCGCTGACAACTATCGCGAAGTATAAGTGATTTTAATATTGATGTGAAATGAACACATTTTATTTGCTTAATACTAAAATTCAGATGGCGTCAAAATATTTTTAGGACTTATGGACCAAAAAAACATATTCTTAACCTCAAGAATCAATCCCACATATTTCGCATTATGGTTAAAATTTTGAAATAATAAAATAAATTTTCGATGTAAAATTTATCATCAAATAAGAAACAAGTTAAAAATTTTGCTCAAATTCACTTCGAAAAAAATTTAAATCGCGCTTTTTGTTAGGAATATTATTATGAATAGTAATGTTTAAACGACTATATTTTCTAAACCAAAACCGATACTTAATTTTTTCAGCAAACGATCCAAAAATATGTCTTTTTTTACTCATAGTTTTGCAAAATTTTAAGCCAATATTGTTTTTTTTTTCTATTTATGAAATTGTGCAAAAATTAAAATTAAAAATTTTTCTTTTCAGTATATTTCGATAAATATTGAAGATTCTGTAATATCTTTGACATTTGATGATAGTACTTTAGAAGTATTATAGAATCTCTTTGTTTTGATTTTGATAAATTCAAACCTCCACAACTTTTGCGCGCATTGATAAAAATGATTAACGCGAACAGATTTTGTATGCATAACGACTATATTTAATAAAACCACAAATCAACGTTAGTGTCAGAAGAAACAAATTTTGAAAATATTTTTACTTAAAATTTTAAAATTTTTTGATATTCCTCATATATATAATTTGTTTAGAATTTTTCTCTTTCCAGAGCTTTCTGAAGTTGCCAGACGACGTAGAAAAAACTTTTCGTCCTATAAATCCAGCGGAGCCAGATTTAGAAATTTCTATCAGGTCTTTTTGAAGCTTCCAGATAACGTAGAGAATTAATCGTCTTATTATAAAACTATTCGTTCTACAAATTCTAAATGAGCTAGATTTTTTATATCAGGGAGCGGAAATACGCCCAAGAATATTTTGTATGTCTTCCGATTTTAATAATATTTAAATATCTCCATTTTTATTTTTTTGAATTTTGAAAAATTCGCGAATTTATTCGCAATTTTTATTTTTCGAAAAGTGAAAAAAATCGCAAAAGTGTCTAACTTTAAACACCAATATCTTTAAAAGTCGTTAACGGATTTTAATGATTTGAATTGCATATTTAATAAGAATATGTCCACTATAAACGTAGTAATTTAAACATAATATTTTCATTTAAAAATGCATTCATAATATAAATGCAATTCTAGTATGCATTTTTTAAAAATTTCTACCTTTTCAATTTTTCTCTTTTTCTGATATAAAAAAATTATTATGTTTGCTAAAAATTGCAATATAAATTGCTCTGGGACAAAATAGTTCATTATTTTAAAATTTTTTTTTTTTTAACTATTTCTTCAAATTTTTTCATATATTTTTTTTTTTAATTTTTGTATTTTTTAACTTTTGTGAGCTTATTTTAATCATAATACTTCATAATTTCATAATAATTTCATAATTTGTTAATTTGTTATTTGCAGTAGAAAACCTATTTGTCCCAGATTAAGTCCTGATGTTTTATATAATAAACATATTTGTCTTCAATATTAAGCAAAAATATTTAAAATCAAAAGGGTAGAAATTTCTTAAAAATTCATACGAAAATTGCATTCTTTTCGTGAGTGCATCATTAGCAATATAAACATTTAAAGCTACATATTACTAAAAGAGTATAATAAAAAAAAGTTAAAAATCAAAATTTGTTGAAAAATTTAAATCTTTGTATGAAAAAATTTATTATTATTATTTTTTTTTTAATATTAAATTGCTTTATTGCTTTTTAACATATTAAAAAAAAAAAAAAATTAAAATCGAAAGGGTAGAAATTTTTCAAAAATGCATCCTAAAATTGCATTTGCATTATGAATGAATTTTTAAATTGCAATATTATTTCTAAAATATTACATTAAAAGAGGACATATTCATCTTCTACATGCAGTTTAAATCATTGAAATCCGTTTACAACTTTTAAAGTTATTGATGTTTAAAGTTCCACACTTTTCCGATTTTTTTTTTTTTTTGACTTTTCGGAAAATCAAAATCGTGAATAAATTCGCGAATTTTTTAAAATTCCAAAAAATAATAATGGAGATTTTTTACCCTGCAATACTAATGTACGTAAATTTTACGTATACAATTATTTTGTAAAACCTTATTACTCAGGCATCCGAAGATATAATGCGACCAAATTTTAGAGGAAGCTTACACAGAAAAAAATATTTCAAATAATTTTTTAATAAAATTATTAATTAACTTTATATTGGAATTTAATTATATGATTTATTAATATAATGAATTTTCTAATTGGTTTTCAGTTGTGTTTTTTAATAAATTGACAGCTGTTAATAAAACATAAAGAAAAATTAAATATTTGTCTATAAAAGTACAGAAATAAAATAAATTTGAGTAAATTTTCAAAAATTTTCAACTCATTGCATCTATTTAAGGAAAGGAAGTAATAATAATATCAATTATTCTAGTTATTAATATTATCATTTTGATGATTGGAGCAAAATTAATAAAAAATTAATTAATATTACAAATTTCGTAATTGAAGTCTATTTTTACTTTTTTCTGTGTTAATCAGGTGTTTTTACATGTTCATGTTTTATAGAGATGGAATAATGCAACAAAAATGTAGTATAATTCATGTCTCCAATTTACACTACATAGGCCTTAGAAGTTTTTAAAATTTTAAAAATCACAAAATATTTACAAAAAAAATTCTGTATCTGTGCTGACAGATTACATTGGTCGACAAAAAAAATCCTCACCCAAAGACGGACTGATGGATTTTGATGTGCTAAACTCGAATCTGGTTTCAGTTTTATTCCATCAGGTCTAAATGTTTTTTATAGGCGTGTCTAACATTCCGCCCATAGTAAGGCCATTAATCTAGTATATTTCACCATAACTCAAGTGTGTATGATGTGTGTACGATTGACATAAGTGATACACAAAAAGATGCGGAATAAAAATATCTAAGTCAGCCTTACTTCAAAAATTTCTAGCAAAATTTAAGATTTTCTTCTTACTAAAATTTCTTTTGATAAATAAAAAATCAAAGATGTTTCAGTTTATCACATTAATCTCAAATCTGGTAATGCTGCAAATAAAATAAGGTATGTATCATGTCAAATTAATGCACAAATCTTGATTTTAATCACAGTTAAGTGAAAATACCCATGTATACCTACAATTCGGTGGATACACACTGGTGGGCAAAAAAAAAAACATTTTTTTTTCGTCTTAAATAAAAAATTGTTATGTTATATTGTTATTGTTTTTTTTAATTACTATTTATTCATATCGAGTGGGCGGCGAAAGGTCCCTAAAACACATATAACTGTGCCACCAGTCTAAAAAAAAATAACTTTAACTACAAATTAGTTGAAGCGAATGTAAAAAATGTAAAAGTTCTTAAATAAATTAGATTATAAAATTTTGTTTATTGTTTATGTTCATAAATTTATGTATGTACATATACATTAAGATGAACTTTTTGCAAACATAAAAAATACTGTTAAAGGATATAAGGAAATTAGTTTAACGAAATTGTTATAAATTTGTGCTGAAATTTTTAGATCGGTAGGTATTACTTAAATTATAAATATAATTTGTTCACCAGATTATTAACATTTCTGGATAAAAATTATAGAAAAATGCAACAGAAAGGTTTCTTGACAGATTTTTTTTTGGAGAACTACGTCCATTTTTGGTTTCCGAGTTTACATTGGTCCTTGAACAAAAGTATAAATTATAGTAACGACGGAAACCCTGTTTTTCTATCATTTGGTATATATCTTGTTTATGAACCAATTCGCTAATTTTCAATACAAACAAACCTTATATAAGACAAATATTTTAGCCAATACGGCTGAACCAATTTTCTTAAAATTTTTATAGTTTTTTATGTTTGTCCTAAAATTAAAACATGGTATTTAATTTTTCGATTAGAGAATGGGGAATGGTACCTGTCATACAAAGTAAATGTTCATTATCTTAAATCTAAGGCATCGCGGAATGAAATGTAAAGTATTTGAAATCATATCATTTTCAAAATATTCTCAAAATATGCGTTTTTAGGGAATTAAGATTTTAATTTCATTAAAATAAAAAAATATTTAACATTTGCCAAAAAATCTATGCAGCATTAATGTCTCCTTTTATAAGAAAAATATATTTGTATTCAAGACGATACAAGATAGCTGCATGAAACAACTTATTTTTTATTGTAAAAAATAATCGAGTATTTAAAGATTACAAAAATTCCTAATTTTTAAACTTCAACGTGTTTGGTGCGGTGCGTAATCCTTTTTTAACGATTGCGAAAATGTAATATAGAATTTCTTAATATTTTTCCATAGTCCACACAGCTATTTTGATATTCGCAAAAATTTAAATGAAAGCAGATTCTTGTTTAGCTCGTCAAATTCCATCTAGTCCACCTATTTTTGTTTAAGGAAGAAAGAATATATATATATATATATATATATATATATATATATATATATATATATATATATATATATATATATATATATATATATATTTATTTTTGTTTGCCCACTACTCTATATCTACTTAATTGTAAGTGTACATGAGTATTTTCACTTAACTGTGAATGAAATCAAGATTTGTGCTTCAATTTTAAAGATACGTGACTTATTTTACTCGTAGTCTTAACAGCATTATTTTTACCAAAAAGTTTACATTTTCTTTTAAATTCTGTATTAAAATATTTTGGGAACATAATTGGGGATTTATATTTAAAAATTGAGATTTTTGGAGACACATACGTGTTGAAAACGATACCATTCTGTGTCAATAGTGAATCTACACCGTATGTGTTTAAATTAAACATTGCGTGTTCAATTCTTATTGAAAATCGATACCTAATTGACACCAAGTTGAAACCATTTCGGTATCAAATGTTTAAATTACATATGTTTTCTATTAAATTTGTTAACGAAAGTTATTAAAAAGCTGTTACAGTAAATTACCAATGTGAGCACAACCGTTGTTGATTTTGAATCGAATTTTTTCCCTTAGTGTAGTTTGTGGACAAAAGTCAAAATTTTTCTGGCAACACTGTAAGAGGTACACATGTATTACCAATGTTTGCGATCAGCCCCACTGTGGCGAAGTTAACTTATCAAGTTTTACCTGAACTTAAAGCTTAACTGTAGACAAAGTTATTTTCTTGTACGAACAAAAGTCATTTTGTCTAATGTTACTCTTTAACTCTTGATAAGTTAAAATCGTGTGCTTATTGAAAAAAAAAAAAGAAATATGTATAGAGGTCCCCGAAGTGAAACACTGCATTAGAAAATTCATAAAATATATTTTAAAAATGTTACACAGTATGTGTGTGTATAAAAACCACCCATACATTTAACGTTAATTATCTGTATATTATTTTGATGTATAGCCAAGACTTCATTATTACTTACTTCATGGTTCTGTACTTTAATTATGGTTATTACAGTTAGATGACAACTGGCTGTAATTGTACCACCCACGACGCACCATTTCAACGGTAATGGCAGCATTGCATACGGTACAAATATGACAAACAAAATGTACCACATTAAATACTCCCGATATGCAAAGCCAACACCTTGACCAACAAATCCTGCAAAAAAATAAAAATAAATAAATAAATAAATAAATAAAAAATACGAAAAATAAAAAACAAAATAAAACTTAGATATAAAAGGTAAAATCGTTACAATATTTTATTTAACGGGGGTCAATTTAATTAGCTAAAACCAAAGTAAAAGATCACAGTTGCTTAGTTCTACTTACCTTGTATGTTAAACAAAATCCATGTACAGACAGCTGCCCAATGTAAATAGTTGTTGGCAAAACATCTCCAATAGCCCAGAAAGCATATGACCATATTGGAAATGGCGCAACATACCGACCACGTTATTGCTGTTGCAATATTAACATCCTATGATAATTTAATTTTAGCATAAAAAGAGAAGAAGAGAAAATAATACAATTAAGACAAACAATGAAATATGAATCTAGAACAATGTGATGAGAAAAAGTCCGTGTGTCATCGTCCTGCATCATCAAATTTCATTAGATTCATTCATTAAAAATTACATACCACATCAACTTTAGTTACAGTCTCCTTTAGAAACCAAATCATGGCCAATGCCACCTTCAGTACAAAATCCACTATATTTACAATAATTAGCGATTTTTGTCGTTGACGATGCGTATAGGTCAGATAGGCACGTTCCAATGAACTCTGCTTAAAGGAATTTGTTAAAGAGGGACACAATATACCCTTTATAACATTTCCGCTCTTAAAAGCTGAGTATGTATCGTTGCTAAGTGGACGTGGTGATGGAAGTTTGTGACCATCTTCCTCAGCATCAAAGTCTACATAAAGAAAAGACAGAACATTTTCTTTTATTGTATATGCGTATGTAAGATGTGTATCTAAATTGTTCATGTTCATAAGAACATTGATGTACTAGTTGATAGCAAATAAATGTTTATTATATAAAAATAAACTTTAGTGCAAAAAAAAAAAAATTATTTTGTGCTATAATTTTTTTGTAAACAGAAGCATTTTTAAAGTGGGTCTGCGCTTTTTCGTTTTTTTTTGCCCTTTTTTCGAATTGTTGGTGGCTCTGAATAAATAAATAGAGACGGTCTGTTATAGCAGACAATAGTTTTTACTACCATTAACTTTTTTCCAAAAAAAAAAAAAAAAGAGTTATTTCTTTAAAAATATAAAGTAATTTACCAAGACTAGTACTACCAAAAACACTACAACTTTCCGTCCTTCTCTTTGGCCCATAACGCATTTTTCTTTCCATAATACGCACTGATTGTACGCGCAAGGGAATATTCGGTTTAATACGAGGCTTCCGAAAACTTGCAGCCAATGTTGATGTTGAACCTCGGACTGATGATGGCATTTCATCATCCATTTGTGCACCATCACCGGGTAGACGTGGTATTTTCGACATATCCTCAATATTCTGTAACGAAAACGAACAATTTTTCCAATTATTACGTTAAAACTTCTATGTGTAAGTATGTATGTATTTAAATAATTCTACCCCAATTACCTCGATTTCATTTATTACACAGCCTTCTCCAGAAATGCTTGGGCAATCATTAGCTTTTACATTTTCTTTGCCATCCCCAGTGTGCGTTGCATCCATGACGTTGTCATCAATATTATCATCAATTGCGGGATTAGTTAGGCCTTCTTCATCATCTGAATTGTTTGTCATGTGAGTCGTTTGGTTTTTGTTTTTATCGTCACAACAGATTTCATCTCCGCTACCGATACTATACTGTTGTTGGGGCATTCCTTTGTGTTGACACGCTGCTGGCAGATTCTCACTTCCGTTAGCCAATGTGTATGTCACTATGGTATCTAAACATCCAACACCACCACCATCTTCACTACCATCGTCGAATGTGGCACCCAGACTAGAACTTTTTATACTAGAATCAAATTTCTTTGCAATCACTTTAGCTGCCTGTTCAAGCGGAGATTGACTTAGACTGCGTCTGTGTATTTCGCCGGAAACCAATTTGCTGTCATCATCCATAATGCGTTCTTCCAGACTTCTGTACGACATAGGGAGAGAGATAAATAAGGAGATATTATAAATAAAAGCTCACAACAACAAAAATAAACATAAATGTATTACACTTCAATCAACTGACAATGATTTTGTAAAAATGAAAGGACAACAAGAAAAATGTACAAATGTCCTCCAACATAACTAATTATTCACTGTCTGTTGTTGGGCGTAAAATGTTTACAAAAAATCTTTACGCTTTGTAATCATATAAATTAAAGACAAATGGACCAAAATCTTGTTAAACTGTTACTTTGTCGTTAGGAAATTTTTATTATTTTAAAATGACAGATAAGGGAATTTAAAATTGTAATTGTGTATGTATGCATTTTTGTGTGTTTTTTTTTAAATGCTAAACTCATGATTCTGCAAACATTACATATTAAGTAATAATCATTTACTTGCTATACACACTCTTTTTAAGTACTGTGTTGTGATGAACTAAATCAAAAATGTTTGAGAATGATCTTTATATATGTATGTATATTAGACTGCATCAAAATTTATCAACTTTCGAATTTTTACCGTAACCCCCTAGAATAGAACTGTGTGGAATATTTGTAAATTGGGATATAGGATACGTTTACATGGAAAAACGTAAGGTTTTTAGAAAATTTGTCTATTAAATACTTTGTTTAGTAACAAAATGTTAAAAAATCGTAATCTGCACATACATATCTATTATCCGATTTCACTGACATTTCACATAGAATGTTTTTGCAATTCAAATAACGATTCTAGGGGGAGTTACGGTCAAAATTCGAAACTTTGTAAATTTTTGTGGAGTCTAATGTAGTGTTGGAAAATTCTTCTACATTTGAATACTTGATACTTTTTTTTTGCTAAGAGACATACAATTTCCAATATTTATTTAATTTCTAAATAATTCTTCGACAAGTGAAAAAATGTGACTGAAAAATAAAAGTATGTATTGCGTTTATTTCTTCTTGATGATTTCAATGAAATATCATAAATTTATTGCGGAGGGGATAATCACCTTACTGAAAAAAGGGCGATAATTTGATGATAAATTTTATTTTATAAATGACAAAAAATAAAAATTTTATCCATTTTTTGTGTTTGTTTCCTAATTTTCTCTAAGCTGATAAAAATATAATATTATAAAAATATTGCTTTGATGATTTTCTTCCAAATAATAAAAAGAAGATATTGCGTAAATATCTTCTAGAAATAAATACATTAAAATTTTATAAAAACACAAAATTGTATCTCGAATTAATGCAGTATTTGATTGGAATGGTCTTGATGTTTAATAGAAGTCCGCCTTTTTATCGATTTTCTTGAAATAACCAGTGCAGACGAATTTGCAGCAACTTCGAATTGTTGCCAGATTTTACAATCCAAGCCATTGAAAGTTATAGTCTGCAAACACATAAAAAAACAGAGGAAACTTATTTTTTGGAAAAACGTATGTACATCTTAAAAGCTTTCCTTTTGGTCGACCAAGTTTGAAAGTTTAAAGAACTCAAAATTAAACGCAACGCACAGTGAGGTCAAAAGCAAATTTTTTGGTAATAAATCTGAATCTCCTAAACTAATGGTCGGATCAAATTGAAATGTATGGAAGAGTTGTAGAGAAGGACTTAAGCTTTCAGAATCATCTTGTAGTCACCCTGTGATAACACGAGATAAGCTACAGGGTGTCAAAGTTGACTACCTCGAGTATGTAAAAGTTAAAAAAATCGTAACTTGTACAAATGAAGTCTGATTTTAAAGATTTTTATATTTCTGGAAAGTGCTTGGCAAGAAAAAAAAAATAAGCTTATTCATCTAAGTTATCTCTTACAGTTAAAAAGATATTTACGCTTGAATTTTGAATTTTTGATTTTTTGGCTCGACTTTCTTTCGTTTTTCGGGAATAAGTCCGGAGATATATGAGGTAAAATTTTTTTAAAAATATTCTGTAATTTGCTACATATTTCAAAATAATATGATGAAAGAATTTTTGGATTATCTCAATTCGTCTAGACGTGAAAAATATTCAAAGTCAGCACTCTGAAATTGGCATGAAAAATTGCTATTTTTTTACAAAAATATAGTACAATTCATTCACGTTTTCTCAAAGTTCCGTTAATAAAAAAATTGTTTCCTTATTAATTTCAAAAGATAAGGCTTCATAAATGGTTAATAAAGAAATTTTGAATTGATTTAAGTTTGTCAATTTTAAAAAAATATCACGCGAGCTTTTTAAAATTTGGTTCCCATATTTTTTATAGAAATAGATTTAGAATGATTTAACACTAAACTGCTTCCCGCCCGGCCAAAAACGAATGCAGGAGTGGAGATTTTATGTTAAAAGACAATTTTTTTAACGACTATTTTTAAAAGCATATTAAAAGCATATTAGCACAGTATTTTTAATATTATTTCTTATGTAATGTATAAAACACAAATCGAGCTTTCATTCCTAAAAAAATCAATAAAATAGCTCCAATAACCTATTTTTGGTAATTTTTCAAAAATAATTTTTTTTTTTTTTAAATAGCTGAAAATCCAAAAAAAAATTAATTTTTTTAATACAACTCCACTAATTTTGCAAATACTGTGTTAAAATGTTGATATAGGTCATTTAATAATAGTAATATAATGGTCTCAAAACTACCAAGTCACGTAAAAAGTTGCAAAATTCACTATTTTGTTCCGTATTTCCATATGTGTGTATACGTAACATTTTAGTTTTCTAATGTATTATGTAGGTATATATTTGTTATTATAAAGTAGTAAATTCTTTATTTGAGTAATGTTTATTTAATTTGTTCTACATATTTATATACTTATTATACATATATCCCGTATATTTATTTTATTAAGAATATATTATCGAAGATATTATTAGAGATTTTCTTGAAAATAATCAGAAACATCAAACGTTAGCAAATTTTTAAATTCCTTAGCTTCGGAATCCTCTTTTTCTATTTCAAGAGTGATTTTTGGTAGCCATCGTGTTCTTATAGAATATATAAATGGATCTGATGATATTAATAAATATTCCATTAAGTCCATATTTTGCGCTATTTTCGAACATTTTCGGGTATTGAAGAGTCGGAAATGTTTAACATCTTTATTTCGGGCTTCCTGTGCTTCCTCTGTTAGCTCTCCCAATGGCAAAATACTATTTTCTATTATTTCTTTACCATGAGCCAATACTTTGTGAATTGTTGGAGTCATTGATTTCCAGGGGTATGTAATGTTAAGTAGTTCTTTAGTTTCGTAAGCAAAAATTTTAAATTTGTCCGCATTAATTTGTTTTTTGCTATTAATGGCTGCCAATATAATCTTAAAACGCTTCAAAATATTTAAGTCAATGCCTGTGATTGAAGATGTGAGTTCCTGATTTTCAAAGATACGTTTTGCTGTATTTCCATCATTTGAGCTTCCATAGCCATGTAAAGGTTTATCAATTATTAATCCGAGTTGTTCTTTGAATTCTAATTGAATTCTTTTCTTCTCCTCTTTTCGTAATTCGTGAAGTTCCAAATTGTTTTTTACTGTAGCATTTTCCTGCCCGGGAACATTTCTGTACTTCATATCATATGCAAGATGTAAGCAGAACTCCAAAAATCTTATCCTTGCGTGGAGTGGTGATATTCCAAATTTTAAAGAATTTTTATTAACAAGGACTTCAGAATTATCCTGAAATTGTGAACTTATTTTTCCACGTATATTACATTTCCATGTAGATGTTGTATCTGTTCCATCAATCATCGTTAATTGTTGTTGAAATGTAACTTAAATAGTTCTGTTTGATACTTTTACATATATTGGGGGCAATGCTTTAATTTCTTCTTCCAATTGGTTGACAATGCTGTTTATTGTAACCGTGGTTTCTTTTGTGTAATCAAAAAGGATTGGACGGCACAAAAATTTGGAACCTGGAGTTAAATTTATCCATATATCATCAAAAAGCGAGTCATTTCTTGTCGATGAGGAAGGCTTATTTAAGCGCATTCGAAGTGGTACCAGAGACGCTATAAACAGCGAGGAATAATTATTTCCAGAATTACTTCCATCCAGTTGTTTGTATTCCGAAAATCCTGATGTTCCATCGCAGCCCCATTTGAATATTAAAATAAGTTCAGAGTCTTTGCATTTTTCAATGTTATCATTGCTAGAGGCAGTATTTTCAAGTAATTGCAATATATTAACTTTAGCACTTTTAACAGAAGCATTAACCGGGTGCTCCATAGGCTGTAAAATATTACTTTTCGCTTCTCTCACTGATTTGCTACTGGGAAAGATATCATATCCTTTTTCGCTAACAGATTTCCTCAAAATCTCGTATTGGTTTCTTGATAATCCTAAATTTAATATTAGAGCTAAAGCATCTTCAGAGGTAAAGGACGATGTTGATTTCGGTGTCACTATGCTTTGGATTATCCGATGTAATCGATTAGGAGATGCTGTTGGTAACACATCTATAACTTTTTCTACTTCCTTTGGTTGCGTATGTGTTTCTAAAGCTTTAAATGTATCTTTTATTTCGGCATTCGTATGTGAATTTAGAATAGATTCCTGTTTGGTCCTCTTTGTTCTTAGCTGAACTTCATCGTAACTTTTTTTGGTCGACCCTTTTTCTGCTTTCCGATGTAAATTGGTATTTCTCCCTCCAACCACTCTTCATTTTTCTTCTAGAACTTTGGTATTGACCAATCTGTAGCTTGCATCCTTTTTTCGTATGACTTATAAAAATTTTCGAGCTTTAAACTGTCTTCTGCAGTAAGAGTTAAACCAAAAGATACTACTGTATCAATGAGTTTTCTTATTTTTTCTGGACAATTGATAATATCAGATAGATTATCCCAGATTACTTTGCAAATAGAAAAGTGTTTTAATGTAATCTCCATAATGGCAAATTCACTAATAAATCTGTATATTTATAAGGATACTTATATATAGAAAAAGAATATTTATATCAGGTAAATGGTGACAGGCAAAAATGAATTAAAAAATTTAAATTTTTGCTCAAAACCCCCAATTTCATTCAGTTTATTTTTATGACCTGTAGTGTTAAACAGGTAGGTAAAAAAATGTACCTATGCGATTGTAAAAAAATCATTTTTGTTATAATACATTAATTAAGTAGCTAAGTAAATTATTTAAAAACTTAAAAAAATGTAATAAAAACGAAGGAAAATGTACTTAGGTAATTTTAAAAACCTTTTCGGTAGAAAAAAATTATAAACACTTTAAATAAATTATTATTATCTCGTAACAAAAATAAGCAATGCAGTTGAGTGTTACGTATACACACATATGGAAATACGAAATAAAATAGTGAATTTTGCAACTTTTGACGTGACTTGGTAGTTTTGAGGCCATTATATTACTATTATTAAATGACCTATATCAACATGTTATATATCGTTGATATGGTAAATAAGTCTATTTTTATATTCTTTTAACATTTTTAAAGTATTTGCGAAATTTGTGGAGTTGTATTAAAAAAATTAAATTTTTCGGGATTTTCAGCTATTTAAAAAAAAAAAAAAATATATTTGAAAAATTACCAAAAATAGGTTATTGGAGCTATTTTATTGATTTTTTTAGGAATGAAAGCTTGATTTTTGTTTTATACATTACATAAGAAATAATATTAAAAATATTATGCTAATATGCTTTTAAAAATAGTCGTTAAAAAAACTGACTTTTAACATAAAATCTCCACTCCTGCATTCGTTTTTGGCCGGGCGGGAAGCAGTTTAGTGTTAAATTTTTCATGCCAATTTCAGAGTGCTGACTTTGAATATTTTTCACGTCTAGACGAATTGAGATAATCCAAAAATTCTTTCATCATATTATTTTGAAATATGTAGCAAATTACAGAATATTTAAAAAAAAATTTTACCTCATATATCTCCGGACTTATTCCCGAAAAACGAAAGAAAGTCGAGCCAAAAAATCAAAAATTCAAAATTCAAGCGTAAATATATTTTTAACTGTAAGAGATAACTTAGATGAATAAGCTTATTTTTTTTCTTGCCAAGCACTTTCCAGAAATATAAAAATCTTTAAAATCGGACTACATTTGTACAAGTTACGATTTTTTTTAACTTTTACATACTCGAGGTAGTCAACTTTGACACCCTGTAGCTTATCTCGTGTTATCACAGGGTGACTACAAGATGATTCTGAAAGCTTAGGTCCTTCTCTACAACTCTTCCATACATTTCAATTTGATCCGACCAGTAGTTTAGGAGATTCAGATTTATTACCAAAAAATTTGCGTTTGACCCCACTGTGCAACGCATGTGTTTTCAAACCAGAAGATTTAAAGAATTTTCCACTAATTATTACATGACCTATGTTTTAATTTAAATTATTAATTTCACTATGTATTTATAAAGAATCCTCAAAAAATTTGTGTGTAATTTTATTACATTTATTTAAAATAATATTTTTAAAAATGTCAACAATTTTTCTATTTTAATTCGTTGAACATAACCGAATGTACTTATTTTATATCATAACCGAATATTTTGTTTACGTCCGCCATTAAAGCTGGATTAAATTTTGTTGTATAATCCGAATTATTGGAAAAAATATTTGAAACGAACACTTCGGTCTATTATACTTTTATTCAGTTGTTAGAACTGTATATATATATTTAAATAATGTTTTTATATTTATAAAAAGAGAAAAGTCATTAAATTTGTACCAATTTACAACAATAGAATTTCACATTACCCTCTAATATATTGGTAGCTGAATAATCTTGAATATTGAATAATCTGTTTTCAATGTGTATATTTAAAAATATACTTGTGTCTTTATACAGAATTTTATTTTAGCTCTTATATTTTTAGTATGATATCATTAAAAGATTTAACTCTGAATGTATTGAGTAACTACTTTAAAGTATTGAGTACCCAAAATAGCGTGCAAATAATAATACTCAATACTTGTACAGCACTAGTCTAACATTGGGTCTACACAAGAGTTTTTTATATCATAATATGTAACAGAGAGTGTCAAATTCGCTATATGAGAGAATTATCTAACGTGTAAAATATTATAAGATATATTATGAGGCTGTTGTGATAAGATTTTTCTACACAACTATCTTATAAGATTTACTGTAAAAAAAAAAAAAAAAAAAAAAAAAAACACAAATACGAAAGTTTGTTTGTGTGTGTGTGAATGAGTATTTTTAAAAGTACTTAAAAACAATGTTTTTATGTAAAATTGTTTTATTTTAATGTAGAATAACATTCAAAAACATATCGTTCCTGCGCTGACTAAATTACCTATGTAATTTTTAACAACTTTTCAGGAAAGCTGAAAAACTGTTTAGTTTTGCAGTTTCTTCGCTACTTCGCTAAATCTTTAAAAAATTTATTCGTTTATGAATAGGCTTAGTAACACAAATTATGCGTATTATGAAAAAGAACGAAATTTTTGGCGCATTTTGGAGAAAATCAACGAAAACTTTACATAGGTAATTTTGTAGAGCAATTTTTATTTAGATATGTTTGTGCTTTTCTTTTTGGAGGATCTTAAGTTTATTTAAATATAACTTTAAACTATTGAAGGAGGTATTTTTAGTAATATCTTATTAAAATTTCAACTTTCTAAGATAATTGGAACATGCCATTAAACGGTAATTTGTTGTTGATCCCAGAAAAATCTTCAAAAAAAATAAAAAATAAAATTCACCAATATTAATGTTATATGCATCAAACGATAGCTAAAGAAAAATTAATAAACCCTTATTTCATGATTTTCAGAAAAAAGATTTTAAATAAGATAAAATTAATAATTTACTAAAAATTCCTGAAATCAATAAACTACGTCAATTTGTGCGAAGTCAAAAAATGTTGCAAGTGTACTCTTCTAAAATTAAAGATTTATGTGTCTTAAACTAATTCCCAAAATATTAGGAATCAATTATTTCACTTTCGTGAGATGGACCATTTTAAAGTACCTCCAGAAATATTTTCGATCAACACTATACAAAATTTTTATTTTTTAATTGAAAGAAATCCAACATATAATAGGTAACGCTCAGATGTCATTGACAGTATGGTCTCCCGAGCCTTTTCCTGTTCTGATTATTAAAAAAAAAATATATATATATTTTATAATAATCTGAAACTGAAAAACAGACAGACGGACAGACATCATCAATGCTTTAGTTGACGTAAGTCTGTGTCAGTTAATTTTGGCGTAACTAGTCTTGAGATGTACACTTTCAGACGGCATATCATAAGCATACAATATTATATATTTTATGTTTCAATTTTAATATTACCATTTTTTTCTAAGAATATTAATAATATTAACTTGTATTGAAAATTATTTACATAGGTAATTTTGTTGTAGCATTTTATATATGGTTTTACATAGGTAATTTTGTAAATCCTAAACTAGTCGATATATCGACAAATGCTTTGATTTTCATTTGTATAACTAGTAGGGGATCTAGATGCAGCAATAAAAGAAAATTCCAAAATGTTTACATAGGTCAGCGCAATGACGATATTTTCTTTAAAATAGTGCTAAAAAATTTCGAATTTCTTATATAATTTTACATGCAGCGCCTCTTCTTCCGCATAATAAATGACGTTTGATAGCAGACATCGTTGCTCGAACAATTGTGCAAACAACGGTGTGCGAACAAGAATAAAACATGAACAAGTTTGGTCCACACTATCCAAATGCATGTGCATTTGGATAGAAAAATGGTTTGCATACAATAGGAATTTCCCATAATTAACGATTAATCGATTAAGATATACATAGGTATAACAGAATATTTTGCCAGTAAAATTGATTTATTTACGTAGATTTATTCAGAATTAAAAAAAAATTAAAAGCAAATCTATAAATCTTCTAGTATTTCTATATTGAACGGCAATTATTTATAAATAAAATATGGTAGTTTGTGCAAAAATCACATATTGGTATCAAAACAACTGGATGTCTAAATAAAAAGAAGAAAATCTAGAGTACGTTTTCATTATATTTATGGAAATTTAAATTATTAAATTTAAATTTAAGAGAAATTTGTAATGATGTCAGTGTTTGGTTATCTTTACTTAAACTTACAAATAAAGCGAGATGATCGAAAACTCAAAAATAACATTCAACAAATAAATTTAATTTAATCGCTAATCTTTAAGTGAAAAACTATCCCTAAAAGTTTCGACATTTTTCGGGAATTTGCAGAGTATTTTGATAAAAGAATTTACTACTATGCAACTTTTTAATATTTTACCCATAAAAAAAATAAAAACAAAATAATAAAATTTTTATCCATTTTGCATTAATACTTGTATATTGGACTTTTTTTTTTGCATGATAAACTAATATGACCGTTTAAGGATCATAATTTTTTCGAAAAATTTGTTTAATATTTTTTAAAAACTGCTCAAAATTACTAATTTTTTAATACTCATTTCGAAATAAAACCAAACATTTTCTTTTTGTTCCAAATTTTCTAGATCGGTGACATTCAATCGCTTGTATAAAACTAAAGATCAATTTAAAATGAACAAAAAAAAAAAAAAAATCTTTATACATTTTTTTTCTACGGGACACTCTAATGTATATGTATACACCTACTAATTGATGTATTTTGTTATTAAGTATTCAATTTTAAATTGACATTGTTTTCATTTAAATTTGCAATTTTAGATTAGTCAATATAAATTCATATCAATGATGTCAAGAACATCAATCAAAATACCGATTACAAAGTGGCTGTAAATAACACTGATCAACAAAAAAATCCTCCCCCATAGACGAATAGTTGAACTTGATGTATTTTGATGTGCTAAACACGAAACTGCTTTTAGTTTTTTCCCATCAGGTCTGGATTTTTTTTTTATGGGCATGTCTGATATTTCGCCTATAGTATGGCCATTACTCTAGTATATTTCCTCATAACTCAAGAACGGTGTGTACGATTGATCAAAGTGATACATCAAAAGATGCGGACTAAAAATATCTTCAAATTACCTAAACTTAATTTTTGTATGTGCTCAATAGTTTTGGAGTTATTTTGAAATAAGTGTCAGAAAAGAATCATTTTCAAGCAAAATTTTAGATTTTTTTGTTACTAAAATTTCGATTAATAAATGAAAACATGTTACAGTTTATCATCTTTGTCTTTAAGCTGGTAATGCTGCGAAAAAAATAAGGCATGTATCTTCAAAATTGATGCAGAAATCTAAATTTTATTCACAGTTAAGTAAAAATACCCATGTTACAAACAATTGAGTAGAAATACAGTGGTGGCCAAAAACATTTTTTTTTTTATTTTTTTTTTTTAACAAAAATAGGTGGATACTGGCAAGTTAAATAAGAATCTGCATTCACTTTTTTTCTATCGGGTACTGATTTTTTTTATGTACATGACTAATATCATCACCTTATTCAGCAGTCACACTATAAAATTCGAGAATGGTTTGTCAAACTTAGTAGGGTGATCGATTATTCGACTTTTTGGAGAAACCGGTTTTCGAATAGTTCGAATAGTTAGTATTTTTTAAAAACCGGTTGCACTTTTTTAAATTCAGAAAAAACCGGTTAACCGGTTTTTTTTGCAGAAGTTAATATTTCTACCAAAAGACTACATTTCTTAAAGGAAAATCAATAAATATTATGATGTTCAAGTTAAAATATATTATACATAATTATTTTTGGAAAAAAAACTATTAATCCAATAAGAACAAGAAAGAAATAGTCGGTCAAGTCCAACAATACCCTACTCAATTATGTGCACCAAATTCGGGGATGTGTCTTCTTTTCTAAACCTGTGAAATTGTGGGCCAATACTATGTTCAATTATGGACCGATCTTCATGAATTCGGAACACAAATTTTAACTTATATGGAACTTACATGTGTAAAAAAATTCTTACTACATTTAAGGGATTTATGATCGTTAAACCCCTTTTCCGGGAGGGTATTTGCATGGCGCTAGTTTAAATAATGGAACGATCATAACCAATTTCAACACACTTCGTTCTTAGACTATAAGAAACCTGTGTGCCTAATTTCAAATTTAATACATGTTCAAAATGGTGACCTGTATTTTAATTAATTAATTAATTAATTAATTATTTTTTTATGAACAGACAGACGGACGAACATCATCAAATCGACTTAAAGACGATTGGTACAAATTAAGGTGGGTCTTAAACCAATATTTTTGGGTGTTACAAAGCATATGAACGAACGAATAATATAATATAAAAATTTTAAGAAAATAATCATCAAAACAAACAAAACAGAAACCATGGATTAATATGATAAGAGCCAGAATCAATTTTACTGAAACTATTCTGTAGTAGAAACTTTTTTAAAACAAAATCTTTGAAAAATGAAGAAAATATGGAATAAAAAAAAAAGACTAAAACATTCAAATTAAGTGTAAAAATATTATAGGTGTTACAATTGAAGTAATTATTACTAATTTATTTATTTAATATTACAATAATTAATTTCGTTTTAACCTTAAACTATATTTTTAAAACATTACAAATAATACTCTAAAAAATATTCATAAATTTCGATTCAAATATCAGTATTTGGTACATGGTTTTTGAAATAAAAAGCTATTTTTAAAACCAGTTTTTTGTGTTAAAAAAACCGGTCTATTCGACATTCAAAAAATGAGCATTTTGAAAAAACCGACAGCACATTGACAGAAAAAACCGGTTTAAAAACCGGTTGGAAAACCGTATCGATCACCCTAAAACTTAGGCTATAACTCAAGAACCCTTTACACGATTTTGATAAGTGATACATCTAAAGATGCATACGAAAATTGTCTTCAAGGTACGTTCACAATATTTTTTATTTTCTGAAGAATTTCAGAGTTATGGATCAAAATTTTCACCTCTTTTCAAAAAAATAAATTTTAAAATTTTCGGTACTAATTACCGAATAACTACGGAAATATTAAGTGGACAAAAAATTATATAAATTCAACTCAAAGACAATTTAGGTCGCTATATATTAAAGTTCAATTTATCTTAATTGGACAAACTGTTCTCGAGTTATACAAGTGTGACTGCCTAAAGGCGTGGTCATAGTAGTCATGCCCATAAAAATGCGTGATAGAAAAAAAGTAAAAGCTGATTCTTATTTAGCACGTTGAATTCCATCTAATCCACCTATTTTTTTATTTAAGACGAAAAAAATATTTTTTTTGTCCACTAGTGTATTTCCACTTAGCTATAGGTATGCATGGGTATCCAAACTTAACTGAGAATCCAATTAAGATTTGTGCATCAATTTTTACAATATATGGCTTTATTAACTCATAGTTTTACCAGCTTTGAGATAAAGGTGATAAACTTAAATATTTTTGATGTTTTCGCTATTAAAAAGAAGTTTTAGTAAAAAAAAGAAATCTTGAATTTTGCATGAAAAAATTTTTTCCGACACTTTTTTCGAAATATCTACTAAACTATTGAGCGGATAAAAATTTGATAGTAAAGCGACTTAAATGTTATTTCACATATTTTGCAGTATTATTTATATAAATCGTGCATACAGTTCTCGAGTTATAGTGAAATATACTCGAGTAATCGGCTATTTAGGGCGCAATATTAGACACGCCCATAAAAAAAAATCCCGACCTGATGGAAAAAAACTGAAAGCAGATTCGAGTTTAGCATGTGGAATTCCATATAGTCTACATATTTTTTTTTTTTTGAAGGAGCTCAAAAAAATTTTGTTTGTCGACCAGTGTAATTTAATACACTAGTATAATTTTTATAACAACCATCAAAAATATACTGTTATATTAAGTATGTCATTTCGTTTGTAACATCGCATTATTCCAATACTCCTATACTGATATTCTAAGACAATTTGGGTAAAATCATTAGTCTATAATATTTAGTTGAAATTTAGCAAGTTAAAATATGCACAAAAAAAAATATGCGCTTGAGAAAGCATGAAAAAATGGTATAATATGCACATAAATATGCAACTATAGCATGAATACCCTAGAGTAAAGAGAACCGGTTCAAAAGTAGTCACGTGACAGGTTCTCAGGTAGGGTTACCAGAATTGTTTGGTAGTTAAACTTGACATTTGGAAAAATTCAGCTTGATTTTAAACAAATCAACTTGACATAACCACAAATGTTAAAAAAACGAAAACCCGAAGAAAATTGTAGACGCATCAATTATGTTTATCAAAAAATGTTTAATTTCTTCAAAAAAATTTAATTAGGAGCAAAAAAATTAATTTAAACAAAAAATATATAAAATTCAGAGTAATATAAATGCTTTTATTACGATATTTCCCACGTCGACTGATAAAGCATTCAACGCACATTTTACACAATTGTTTATCATATTGGAGTTATTATTTTTTTTTTTATTATTTTTTATTATTTTATTGTTTTCATTTTTTTATTTTTGAAACACGGAATTATGAACACCATAATTTACAGTTGCATTATTGGCGCTGTATAAAGTAATTTTTTGAAGATCTAGTTTATTTTCTATAGTTATTAGAGTATTCATTTAACTCAACTTTCATAGTTCGAATAATCAAATAATTCGAAAATGCAGTTTTTAAGTTACTCGATTAATCGATTAAATCTTTTAAGTTACTCGAGTTATTCGAGTAAATTATAGCTTAGAATTTTACTCGTTTGTTTTCAATGATTATTAAAAAATAAAACAAAAATATAGCTTAAAACAAGAAATAGTCTTTCCAAAATACTTAAAATTTGCCTAAATATTTATGAATATTTGTCTTTATTGATTATTTGACTATTAATAATT